>CM054130.1:53753514-54353514 GCA_028751855.1 Ambrosia trifida | reverse complement strand
CTAAGCACGTATCTTCTCTCAAAAGGATTCAAGCGAGGTTTGGTAGATTGCACACTGTTCACTAAACGAACAGGCGATGACTTGCTTCTAGTCCAGATTTATGTTGACGATATTATATTTGGGTCTACTAACGAACTTCTATGCAGAGAATTTGAACGTGTTATGCAGGAAAAGTTCGAGATGATTTGAAGCCGATGGATACCCCAATACAACCTAATCACGGGATTGGAGTTGACGCTAAGGGGGAGCTAACTGATCCATTTACATACAGAGCAATCGTTGGATCTCTGATGTATCTCACCGCCTCCAGACCTGATATAATGTTTGCCACATGTCTCTGTGCACGTTATCAATCGAAGCCAAAATAGAGTCATCTTGCAGCTTTCAAATGTATCCTTAGATATCTGAAGGGTTGTCCGTCAAGAAGACTATGGTACCCTAATGATGATAATTTTGAACTTATCGCTTTTAGTGATGCAGATTGGGGCGGCTGTGACAAAGAGAGCAAATCCACAACGGCTGGATGCCAGTTTATGGGGAGCAGGCTCGTGACCTGGCAATGCAAGAAACAGACCACAGTTGCATTATCCACATGTGAAGCAGAATACGTTTCAGCATCGAGCTGCTGCTCACAGGTTCTTTGGATCCAACAACAGATGGTGGACTAGGGTTTGCAATTTCTTAAAACCCCTATTTACTGTGATAATGAAGCCGCAATCGCATTAACAAAAGACTTAGTAAATCACTCAAAGGCTAAACATATCCGGATTAAGTACCATTTTATCCGTGATTGTTACGCTAAAGAGTTGATCGATATGGTCAAAATCCACACTGATTACCAACGCGCAGACCTTTTTACCAAAGCTTTTGATAAAGCGAGATTTGAATATCTTTTGAAAGCTAATGGTATTAAAGAAAAACAAGACTGATCACCACCACAGTTTATCGCTTTTTAGATTAATTTTTACTATTTTTCAGAAAAATACGAAAATCCAAAAACATTAAAAAATTTCAAAATCCATAAAAATTAAAAAATTTCTTTGCTGACTGCTATATCTTCTTCCCTTAGATTAATGCCGTCAGATTTCTGGGAACAAACAATATCTGGGCAGTCACATATTTGAAATGCTCCAGCTTATCCTTGGGAACAGTAAATTCAAAAATTTATAAAAATCAGAAAAACCAAAAATGATTTCCTGGAGAAAAAGGGGATATGATAGTACATCAGTGGGGATCTGACACATTCTAAAGAAATGTAATGCTATGTAGGACGTGTGTCTGAGTCTGTGCGATGTGCTGATTGGCTTCGTAGACCTATTACTGCGTGCCTGATACATACATATCAAACGAATTGTTGTGTGGATGAACTCCTCTTTAGCATATGGTCTTAGTACCGTAATTTCGTTTGATAGGGTATTTGTACAAAACTCGGAGGTTTTGGGTCGTTATGTTATTAGTTGTCTGGGGATAGTCTCTCTGATCTTCTGCTATAAGTCATTACGGACCTAGATCAGATAGGGTGTCTTTATAAAAGAGCTTTATGCCAAATCCTAAAGTTACCGAATTGAGGAACTTTCTATGTTTTATGATGATCAAAGATTATATATTACATCGTATTAATCACTGATGCAAATCATGATTGATATCAGTCCTCAACCTGGTAGAGTGCACATGTTACTTTGCTGCATTAATTTGCTGACCTGTATACCTCTGTGCCTCATACCTTGTAAATTACAGACGACGAAAACATAATCACGCTTTACAATGAGTCATTGTGCATTTACTTCTTGATACGGGAGTATGTCGTGTGCGTGGGAACCACAGACAACTATGTTTATACTATGCATAATCGTATCAGTCTAAAGCACTACACAAAAGTCTGCATGTGAGTTTATGCGGATCACAATATCAGCAGTTACCAGATCACACATTGTCTTTAATGATAATAATCAAAAGATCAACGGTGTGATCAGATTTCTCAATAACTTATACGATCCCTTTACCGGAAATCCCAAAACATTTACTGCTTTATCTTTACATTTCTGCATTTTATTTTCTCGTCAAAAATTGCAAAACACAAAAAGATTTTAGGTGTGTTTTAACATAAACTTTAGAAAATCCAAAAAGATTTTACATTTCTATCTTATTTTTGATAGTTGATGGTGGTTGATGACGATTTTCTAAAACTTGAGGAACCATTTGAGCTTTGTTATCTTTAACTGAGAAAATATGATTGTCGGATTCTTAGAAGTTGGAAAATATTTTGAACGGGACTCGATTTTGAGATTTGGTAAAATTTTCAAAAATTCCTATTCACTTTCGCCTATTCTCTTGGGTCGAAGGAGGAATTTCATGTTCATTCGTACGTTTCATTTTGGGCGAATGTGAGAGTTCTTAAGCTGTTTTTCTCTTTCGAACCCTTTTATCTCATTTGCACCTTTAATTAGCGGCTAAGGAGACAAAAGTTTCTCATTCGACCAGGGTAAACGGGCGAATGAGCAGTCTATATATATCCTTATCTGCTCATTCTACCCCTTACAAAATTTTTTCAAAATTTCTGATTTAATGTCCACTTGTTGCTCGTGACTTTTAGACCTTACCATTGTGTTCATTTGCTAATCCTGATCATTTTGCATTCATTTTTACAGGTTAACATCCAGTTTTGAGTGTTTAATCCGTTTATTTCAGTCCAAGACCTAATTGACATCAAACTATGATTAAACCTTGATAATTGATTTAATTGTTGATAGGAAACATTGGTTCAGTGTTTTAGGGGGAGATAATTCAAAAACTTAGGGTTTTAATCCATTAGAATTGATTAGTTGATTAGTTTTAGGCTCGAACCCTAGTTTTTATTTGAAAACACTGAAACAATGTTGGTTTGATGAAATTTATTGTTTTGAAACCTTAATCGATGTTTTTACTTGCTAAATGAATCAAAATTACATGTTTTAATCCACTGAATTTCAAAAATTAAAATTTGAATTGAAGAACAGTCACTTTCGCTCTTTTCGAACGGTCGAACGTGTAAAACTGGGCGAAGGAGATGTTCTGTTTGGGCGAATGAAGTTTAAACGGGTGAATGAAACATTTAATTAAAAAATTTTCACATTCGAACCCTTAAAACTACTCATTCGCTCCCCAGATCTCTCATTCGCACCCCAGAATCTCTCATTCGCACCTCCGAATGGGTGAATGTATAGATCAATTACCAAATTTTCAACTTTTGTTTATTTTGTCGATTTTTAACGTGTTTACTTGTTTTATTTTGCAGTATAAACCATGTCTAAACAGGAAAAACCTTTGGAACAAGCTGGATCATCTGCACAAGCTGCTGAGAAAGGAAAGGAAGAGATTTTGCCATTCGAGAATGCGCATAACTGTTGTGCATATCTTGGGGATGTGAAGACGCACACCGAGTTCACAGGGATTATCGAGTTTCTAAACAGAAGTCGGGTGATAGATGCAATTGCTACACCTGCTATTATCTACCGAGACTTGCTACAAGAGTTATGGATAAACGCGAAGATGGATTTCTGGGAGTGTGAATCTTCTCTGGTTAGCAAGATTCAAGGAAAATTGATTATTATTTCAGAGAATGATATCAGGGAAGCTTTGAAGCTTGAAGATGAAAAGACTGATCCCAGAGAACATAGCTTTACTGAACATAGGAAATGCTTTCTAAGGATGAAGTATAACGGGCCGATTACTAATGGTTCGTTACACAAAGGAAAGCTTTGACCCCAATTCAAGTACTTGGCACATGTCATGATTCATGTCTTTGGTTCAGCAGCAGGAGGTTATGACTTGATGAGGAAGAGTATTAGCTCGATGATGGTTACATTGATATTGAACAAACCGTTCAATGTATCAGGGATGCTTATGGAACATTTATTGGAACCTGTTAGAGGTACAAGGAATTTGAAGTTTTTGTTATATCCTAGATTCCTTCAGATGATATTTGACCACAAGTATAAGGAGTTGAAGAGGGGTCCGAAGCAGATCATAGTTCAAGAGCATATGTCCAATAATACATTGGAAAGAATAAAGGCTTATAAAGGTTTGTTGGTGAATGAACGACCACCTGTTAGACGTTTATTTGGTCACTTGGCTAGGATTGATTATGTGGATCCGGGTAAAGATGAGGTAAGGCATGCTGATAGTGCAACAGACGAAGACAATCCATTACATCCTGTTGATCCTAAGGCAAAGCGAAAGCGACAGGTTGTGAATGTGGGAGCAAAGAGTGGCAAAGGTAAAGAGAAAGAAATCAGGATTGAAGTTGTTCCTGAGACTGAGCCTGCTAAGAAGAAGAGTGCGTCGAGAAGACATAAAAGCATGGCTAAGAAAGGTTTACACCTTGTTGATGAAGCGTCAGTCGATTCTGAAGAGACGCAAGAGGATGAACATTGGGATTCTGAGACTGAGACTGTAAAGGCCACCACGCCCAAGGCCACTGTGGCTGGTGAGTCTGCCAGTCTGAGTAGATCAGTGGAAGAACAGAGAATGAAGAGCCCTATTCACTTATATGAAGAGGATGAGGGATTAGGTTTGGGTGCAGGAGATTTTCCTGGTTCACCAGTTCAGGGGGAGAAACCAAAGAAGCCCCAATTCAAGAAGAAAGAAAAAGTGTTAAAGCCCACAGAGAAACGAGCTAGAGAGATTGAATCATTAGTAGCATGAAAGAAGTTGCCACCTGCTTCAAGCTCGAAATCAGCGGTTGCTGCTCCAGTTTCGAAGAAGCAGAAAACCACAACCACTTCTCGTACTGAACATGGAGCTGATTTACCTGTTGACGCTTTTAACGAGCCATTGGATAACGTACTGAAGAAGATGAAGAAGGGTAAACTGCCTGAGGTTGCTGAATTTTCTACTCGAAAGGTTACAGTGGATAGTGATGTGATGAACACTGTTAACCGGAAACTTACTAAGATGATGAATATTATAAACAAGCAGCAGACAGAGATAGATCTATTGAGAAAGAACGACTCAAAGATGTTGGATGTCGTTGCTACATCACATGAGAACAATGAAGAGCTGAAAAAGAAGATTAAATGGTTGCAGAAGGATAATAAGAAACTGTTAAAACATGAGCAAAGAAACACCAGAAGGTTTATAGCTTTGAAGGAAGAGAATAAGAAGCTAAAAGAGAGTAATAAAGGCATGGATAATCTGATTAAAGATTTATACTCTCGAGCTCCTCAGTTGAAAGAAGGTGAAGAGGATAAAGATCAAGACGAGGAGCAAGTTGATTTCGAACTGTCTGATAATGAGGAGGAGGATGATGAGGATCTTGATGAAGATGCTGGAAAGGCTCCTAAAAAGAAGAATGATGATGGAGATGATGATGGTTCGAATGATGAATCTGGTGATGATAGCAGCTCTGCATTTGATGATGATGATGATAATGATGATGATGATACAGATAAATACAAGTATGAAAAACGTGAATCTGGAAAAGGAGGTGAATCCAGTTCTAAAGGTCCTGGAGGATCGGTTGATGATGATACGATCTTTTGGAACGAAAAGCTGAAGTCATTGTCTGAAGATGATAAACAGATGTATCGCCAGATGCTTACTGATCGAGTCTGGACGATTGACATGACCAGCAGATTCTCTGAGATCTTTCAATCTAGTGACAGGGTGCTTGAATTGGAGTATAATGATCCAGATTTAGAAGATGGTGAAGTTTCTAAGCCAATGACAAAAGAGATTTTAGAAGGTTTGGTGTAGCAGGTTGGGAAAACGTTAGAAGAACTATTGGCTGATAACCAGATTCCTAATCTACCTGAAAAGGAAGCTGGAAATCATTCTGATGATCGTGACGTACCTGTGTTCGAGGATATTGAAGTTGAAGATGTAACCAGTGAAGAATATCCAGAATATTTTAAGAAAGATAAAGATTCTGGATTTACTGCATTCGCTAATGAGCTATTGAATGAAGCCGAGAGACTTGCAAAAGAAAAGAGCGATACGTTTGTTGATGAAGTGTTCAAGGGGCATGATAAACCGCATATCAAACAATCCGACAGCTTGAAAGAGTTACTGAGGAAACTAAAAGAGAAAGAAGCCAATCTTCCGAAAGAAGACATTCAAGGAAGCTTTTATAAACTCCACAACAAAATGCTTAAAGGAAAAGCGTTGGGTTGGAAGTCTATAAAGCAGTTGAAGTGTGTTGCCGTGAAGTGGGAGAAGGGGATACTCTATTTTGATAGATTTCATGATTTGAAGACTCTCCCATACTGGGCTATTCGTGATATTTGTCGACATAAGTTGACTGGATCGTCAAATGATCACATTGCCTACTTTGCTGATAAAATGGCGAGAGAAAGCAGGACGAAGTGGAATCTTTTTGCACCTCAGTATCCAAAGCGGATTGTTCACTAGAAAGACATTGATGCTGTAACTGGTTTGCCCAATGTGACTCTAAAATACAAACAACCAAAAGTGTTGAAACATATTCCATTGTTGCAGATTCCTCAACACTTTGCAAAACACTTTATCTGGTGGTATTACGAATGGAAGATTACAGAGGCTGTGATAGTTTTGAAGGATGGTGAAAAGAGTTTCAAAAAGATACACATATTTGATCCCATGTGGTTGGTGAATTGTTCACATGAGGACATCATTATGTTGTATTACAATCCCATATTCAACGATGTGAAGGATGCTGAACAAGCAAGTAAATACCAGCGTGTGGTATTTCTGTGCTTTGCTCATGACATTAATGCCAGATGCTACTACGATAAGAAGTTTGGCAAGTTTGTTAAAGTTCAATAGGTTCCTGAAGTGAAGAAGAAAAAGCCGAAACAAGTGTTTGAACCGGTGATGACGCTAGAACAGAAGAAACAACTGCGTATAAAGCATATGTACAAGATAATGGACCAAGAGCGTAAACAATCCAAGCAATAGTCGAGGGGGAGTTTGTAGATGCATTTTTTGCGACTAATGCTTTGGATTACAATTAACATGTGTTTTGTTGTTTATCGAATGGGCGAAGGAGGTATATGTGGGCGAATGAAAGATTATGAAGGTGCGAAGGAGTGAAACAGTGCGAAGGAGAGAAAAGGAGGCGAATGTAGTTTAGATGTTTATGTCTTGCTTGGTTCGACCAATGTGTTTGGGCAAACCTGCACATTTGACCATGCAATATGGGCGAATGTGCAGGCCTATAAATAGGTTAAGCACTTTTTGAAAGTTAGTGGTTGGTCATTTTATTCCCTGTTGTTTTGTGTCTCTCCCTAGTGTGTGTGTCAACATATTTTCACGTTAGATTTGATTGTCAACATTATTAAAACATGTAATTCAAGTTGTTTAGGAATGAGAAAAAGCTTTGAAAGATGATTTCTGTGTTTTGATTGTTTGATTATCATTTTTGTGATTGATTCAGGGATTCCGCACCTGAATCGAACTTGTTTGATCAATCTCTTTGTAGATTTGACAATCCTAAGCGCATACAAAGAGCACTTTGAAATCTACAAAGGCTAAACATACTTGTTTATCCGATGACACGATCTTTGTGAAAACAAAGGAGTTCACATGAATATAGTGCTCCGTATACCCCCCAACAGAATGGTGTCGCGGAACGTAAAAACAGGACTCTAATTGAAACGGCGAGGACAATGCTTGCGGACTCAAATCTTCCAGTAATGTTCTGGAACGAAGCAATTTACGCAGCTTGTTACACTCTTAATCGCGTTTTAACGGTGAAGAAGTTTGGCAAAACTTCTTATGAGTTGTTGAATCGTCGTAAGCCGAATTTAGAGTATCTAGAACCGTTTGGAGCTCCTTGTACTATGCTTAATCCATCTGAGAAGTTCGCACCGAAGGCTGAGGAAGGATACTTTGTTGGATATGCAACCCCGCTCAAACAGGTATTCAACAAAAGGAGTCGTCAGGTCGATGAGTGTAGATGCAAAAGTGCGACTAATGCTTCAGATTGAACAACACATATGTTTTGGTTATTATCGTTGGTGCGAAGGAGAGAATTCGTTGGTGCGAAGGAAGCTTTTTGTAGGTACGAATGTAGAAGAAAGGTGCGAAGGAAGTGACATGGACGAATGAGAATTTTAGTTTATTGTATAACTTGGTTCAACCACATAATTTGGGCGAACCTGCACATTCGCACAATCAATTTGGGCGAATGTGAAGTCTATAAATAGACAAGTTTAATTTTTGAATGTAACTTTTGGTCATTATTATTCCCTCCACTTTCTGAAACTCTCTCTAGTTTTTGTTTAACTCGTTTATCGTTCATACCTTGATTGTAACTATATTTCAACGTGTAATCGAGTGATTAATTAATGAAAAACATTTGAAAATGATGATCTGTGTGTTTTAATCTGTTTGACTATTATTTTGTGATAGTTTTAGGGTTTTCGCACCTAAAACTAACTTGTTTGATCATTCTTTGTTGTCATACGATCCTTTCTCTCACATACAAAGTGGTATCAGAGCCATTCTGGATCAAACAACCACAAATTAATAGTTTCTAAGTTGATTTGGACCCAATTTTGGTCAAAAAGTTTCTGTTTTCAATGAACAAACTGATGTGATAAAATTTTGATTGATTACAACTTGATTTTGAGGTTAAATTGGATAATTCTCTTCATTAAAGTTGTTCCAAATCAATTCCGATTCAAAACCTGATTTAGATCATCAAAATCCATCAACATTTGATAAACATGATTAAAATTAACTGATTTTCAAAGAATAACCGTTTTTGAAATCTCAGGGGTCGAAAGAGAGAGTTTGGTCGAAAGTGGAAATCTTTTGGGTCGAAAGAGGGATTTTGTGTACGAAGGAGGTGTTATAGTGGTCAAAAGTAGACTTTGATTGCTTATTTTGTTCATTCGCCCAGTTACATCACCTTCGTCTGATCGAACGGTCGAAGGAGCAAGAGAACGGTCGAAAGAGAGAAAAAAGCGGTCGAAGGAGATTTTGTTATTTCTGTCCACATTCGTATCAATCAAAACGGTCGAAGGAGAACTTTATTTCTCATTCGCACGTTCGACTGTACGAAGGAGCATCCTGTTTTAAAACATTTTTAATCTTTTCGTGTTTAATCGTTTGCAGGACAAGATGTGGAACTTCCCAACAACGCCTAGACCTACTCAAGAACCACAACAGCAGACAACACAAGATCCGTGGTCCGTTGCAGCCCAGAAGACTAGTCAACCATCACAGCCAATCAATTATATGGCAATGACTAGTTCGGCTCCTCAACAAGTTGTTCAACCATTACAACAACCGATTGACAACTATTGGGGAGTAGTAGCAGCAGCAGTTCATTCGCAGACGACCAACGCCATATCCACTCTTATTCATGATCTATCATCTGGAAGCGGCAATCGTCCACCAATGCTAATGGACATGAAAGAGTACAACACATGGAAGACGAAGTTTAAGATCCATGTTGAGGGACAAGGACTTGAGGGAGCCGAGGCATGGCAAATGATTGTGAAGGGTTACGTTGCTCCTATTCTGGAGAATACCGGAGAACCGATACCTTTGGAGAATTTGGCGGATGATGAGAAGAAAAGGTTTGCGATAGAGAAGAAGGCATTCTCTCAGCTATCCCAGGCGATCAACACTGATCTATTGCATCAGTTTGGATCATGTACAACATCCAAACAACTATGGGATATGTTGAGAAATCGACATGATGGCAATGAGAAGACAAGGAAGTTGAGGATGGAAGAGCTTCGGAAGGAATTTGAAAACTTCAGTTACATGGGTAATGAGACCCTAAAAGAGTTGGTTCCACGGTATTGCCATTTGCTCACTGAACTGTCGAGCTATGAGATCAACATACCAATGTCAGAATTAGTAGATAAATTTGCTGATGCTTTACCACCCTACTGGAACCAACACATTGAAGTGTTGAAGGAGAAGGATGCATACCAGTATTGGACTATTAACGAGTTCATTCAAAAGCTGGAAAACAAAGAGATGGAGGAGAAGAGAAAAGCTAAGAGAGCTCAGATTCCACAGAATCCTGATCTATATGTGAGTGGTACATCTAACTCTCTTTCTGCTTCAAGCACCACTTCTAATGTTGCTCCTCACATAGCATGTGTATCCAATGTTGTTGAACCAACAAAAGCACCCATCAACTACCTTGCCCAAACTTCATCCTACACACCATCATACACACAACAATCTTATCAAACACCAAACTTTATTCCACCTTTTTCACCATTACAACAAGCCGCATGCTACACATCAAGTCAACCTCAACAACAACAACAATATCCTCCTCACATGAATCAGATGCAGATTACTCAAGCACAATCAAGTCAAAACCCGATTGTGTTAGAGACCTCAAATCTTAACAATGTGACTGTTGAAATTTCTCAACAGCATGTTGCTCTCGTATCTGCTATGGTTGCTTCTTACAACGGTTTGGTTGCGAGTCAAATTGGAATCAACAATCTCACCAATGAGGACTACGCTCAAATCGACAAAGAGGAGATGGAGCTAATGGACATTCAGTGGGCTTTTGCAAGCATTATGAGGAGAGTCACTGACTTTATTCAGAAGACTAGTAGAACTGATCTCTCAACTTCTCCCAACACCTCATACGGATTCAACAAAGCAAAAGTTACATGCTTCAATTGTGGTGAGAAGGGACACTTTAAAAGAGAGTGCACACAGCCAGCACAGCAAGGTAACCGAAACCCATTCAATTCAACATACCAAAACAAACAAAATCAAAACCAAAATCAAGTTTCATACAACAGTCCTAACATCTCAAGCTTTCGGTTATCAAAACCGTCAACAAAACACCAACACTAGACAATCCACAACTCAAAACCAACCTCAACAAAATCCAAACCGAACTATTGTTCCTATTTCTACACCTAACACTCAAAACCAAAACCAAACTGACAATCAAAACCAAGCACTTGTGATCCAAAAGGATGAAGGTTTTGATTGGACGGGTATGCAATTGGGGGTGGAGGAGATTACTGCTGGGAACGTGGCTTGTGTGGCACAGCAGATGAGTTTGGATGAGAATGAAGAGATTGAAGAGGAGGTTGTGATCGAAGAAAGTGTCGGAGTTGAAAATTGAGGAAGTGAATGAGGATGTGATTGCTAAGAGTGAAGACAAGAAATCGGGGATGATTCTTGATTCTGTCACGGATGTTGGAGACCACTACGATTCAGGTTACTCGGATATGGAGAGTAAATCTGATTCAGAGGCTAGTGTGAATTCACTAGATGATGACATAGACCAACTGCTAGCTGAAGCTGATTTCCTGATGACACGCAAGTAATGTATGGTGGATGATGCGTGCACCAAGATTGACTACTCCAAATTCTTCGCAGGGAAGGAAGCTCACTTCGCTTTGATGGCCATGACAGAACCTCCTAAACCGGTAAGTTCTGAATCTCAATCTCAAGTGTGTGTTAAATGTGATAAATGTGCTGATTTTGAAAAACTGACTGATGAAAATAAGCTTCTCAAGGTCCAACTTGAGAGTGCCAAAATCAACTGTCAGATTTATCAAAAAGACTTAAAAGATTTCAACAAAGTTCTTGATGGTTATAAAAAGGATGTGTCTGAGCTTAAAAAGACATTGTCAATTAAACAACTTGCCATTAATAATTACATCATTAAAATGGAAAACACTAAATTGGAAATGGCAACCATCAAGTGCTTTGCTGAAAAAGTAAACAAGAAGTTAGAGTGTTAGAAGCACATAGCATATGTAGTTGACCATATCATAGAAGAACCCTCTCAGTCGAATAGTGCAAACTATAAGGCGGTCCCATCTCCGGTATTGTTTGAGAACCACAATTTACATGCAATACCACCGGAGACTTTAATCAATTCTGATTCCACATCAGAAAATGAGCCTAACACTTCCAGTGTCGGGGATCCGTATTCTGATGTGAGACCAGTACTGGGAAATAATGAGGGTGTGGTCGCTGCTGATGATTCAGATGAAGAAGATGAACCATCTGAGACGGTTGAATATGAAAGTGATATCCCTGATGAAAATCATAAATCACTACTGAGCCAGTCTCACCGTCTCAGATCATTCATCCAATGGCAAATGCTCATCGTAAGAATGAGGTTAAGAAAAATGAAAAGTCTGTTGGTAAGAGTTTTGAAAAGAAAGAGGTAAAGAAATTTGAGAAAAATGTGAGAAAACCGGTTGAAATAAAAATTGAAACTAAATCTGAGACAAATGTGGTTAAAACGGTAGAAAAGAAAAATGAGCTTAAATCTATGAAAACCAATGAAATGAGCAACGAATCGTGTGACAAACCTGTCAAAATCTTCTATCGGATGCAAGGCTCCGATAAGATTTTATCTGATGATGAATATCCGATTAAGTTTGTCAATTATTCAAAAATCGAAAAGATCTGGCAGGAAAGTACGATTTGGTTTCCAAAATTTGAAAGAACCAATGACATTCCTCGAGAAATTTTAGATAAAATTTATTCGGATAAAGATGCTAAGGTCAATGTCACACAATTTGTTTTGCCTGTTGATAAAGCAAACAGTTTTATTGAACCGACTTACTCGAAGGACCCAGCTCCTGAGAGTTTAAGGAAACAATGCATGGTTGATCGTTATCCCATTGCTAGCTTTTCCAAGTCGCCAATCAAAGAAAACTATGAGGAATATCGTGCGTGTTATAAGTGCGTGGAACGGGGACATTTACTTGCCGCCTGCCCGTACATACCACACAAAAGGCACGAGGTGGAGATGAGGCAATATCATGATTATCCGGTTGACAACTACGGTTATCCACAAAGACGGTATTACCCTCAGCAAGAATCTTATCATAATCAAAACAATTTTTACAACAAGAGGGAAAACCGTCCGATGACGTATGATAAACGCAACCGGATAACCACTGAAAAATCTGCTAAGAAACCTGTGATGAACTCATCTGCTGATAACAAAAAGGTTGCTTCTAAACCTAATGGAAAACAAGCAGTTGGACCTGTCTCTGTTAAATCAGAGAAGGTAACCAAGAAGGTTGCATTTAAAGATGAAGTAAAGAAACCGACTGAGCCTTCAAAATCTCAAATTCGGATCTTGAAAAGATCTGAGCAATCTTGGTCATCTAAGGAATCTGAAGGAGCCTCTACTTCACAGAATGAGAAGAGTGAGAAAAAGAAAATTGTGAGTGAGAAGAAAGGGGTTGAATTAACCCAAGATGTTTGTGAATTGAAAGACTCTTTGAAACAACCCGTTCAAAGACCCAAGACCGAACGGCTTGGGTCCCCCGAAAGATCTAACTGCTTTACTTTAAATGTGCAGGGAGCTCCAGCTGGCCCTGTTAGCAGCCTATGGATTGTTGACAGTGGAGCTTCTGGTTACATGACAGGGGACCTCACGCTACTCTTTGATATCAAAAACATTAACGGAGGTTATGTGGCATTTGCTGGTAATAAGGGAGGCTACATTACGATGGAGGGTAGTGTAAGCAATGGGGTCGTGACATTTGAGCGGATATCATACGTGAAACAGATAGATTACAATCTGCTCAGTGTTAGTCAAATTTGTGATAAACAATTTTCTGTGTATTTTGATGACAAATCCTGCTACATCTTGAAACCTGGGTTTGAGCTTCCGAAAGAGTGGGTGATGCTGAAGGCACCGAGAGTAAACAACTTGTATATTCTCGATATGTCCAAAGCAATGACCACCCATGGCCAGGTCACGTGTTTCCTCTCTAAGGCTACAGAAAAAGAATCCATTATGTGGCACAGGAGAATGGGACATATCCATTTGCGAAAAATGAATCAGTTAGTGAAAAATGAACTTGTCACGGGAGTTAATGTAAAACACTTCCATTTGAATGACAAGTGTATCAGTTGCAAAAAGGGAAAGCAGCACAAACAATCCCATAGACCAAAGAAAGTCAATTCCATTGAGCTGCCACTTAAACGTTTGCATATGGATTTATTCGGTCCAGTCAGACGTAAAAGTCATGCCGGGGAGTTGTACTGTCTTGTGGTGACTGATGATTATTCAAGATTTTCATGGGTAATGTGCTTGCATCAGAAAAGCGACACTTTTGACAATCTGAAGGTTCTGTTTACACGTCTGGAGAATATATATGGTCTAAAGATTAAACGAATCCGGAGTGAAAATGGGACGGAGTTAAAAAACGCTCAGATGGAGGATCTTTGTGCAAACAAAGGAATTCATCATGAATATAGCGCTCCGTATACACCCCAGCAGAACGGTGTCGCAGAAAGAAAGAACAGGACTCTAATAGAGACGGCGAGAACTATGCTTGCGGATTCAAATCTTCCAGTTATGTTCTGGAATGAAGCTATTTACGCGGCATGTTATACTCTTAATCGTGTTTTGACAGTGAAGAAGTTTGGCATGACTTCCTATGAGCTGTTGAACCGACGCAAGCCGAATCTGGAGTATCTAGAACCATTTGGTGCCCCATGTACAATGCTGAATCCTTCGGAGAAGTTCGCACCAAAGGCTGAAGAAGGTTATTTTGTTGGATATGCAACCCCATTAAAACGGGTATTCAACAAAAGAACTAGAAAAGTCGAGGAGTGGGCTAACGTCGAAGTTCAAAGATACACACAAAATGTACAGGGTGGAGGACCAGATTGGATGTTTGATTACAAAGACTTCTTTGAATCATTCAATCTAGATAGCATGGTTGAAGAAGCTGTACTTCGCTTATATTATGAGGTCGAAAACACCGTGACTTCACCGTTAGTGCGTCCGATCACGGTAAATCCTCAAGCAGCTTCTAATGATACCACTGCTCCTGTGATGGAAGAAGAGGTGTTCCAAGAGGCTTCTACAACGCTTAATTCATCAGATTCAGAAGATGAAGACGATGATGCAACAAGTGAAGCTATTCTGGACAACGCTACAGTGACACCAACAGTGAACCCAACTAATACTGATGCTTCAACATCGACTGTGGGTAATGATCTGGTTTCTACAGAGAATTTGACAACTCAAACGGGAGTACAAGTACCTGATTATCCGGAATCTCGGATACATCGGATACACCCGCTTGAACGGGTTATTGGTGATCCTGGTAGCAGTGTGATGACAAGAGGGCAGCTGAGAAATGCTCAAGCACCAGAAAATATTGGCAATCTTGCTTTATATGCCAAAATACAGAAATCTGGTTTTCAAAATGACTGGTCATTTGCTTGTTATGTTTCGCAGGTCGAGCCGCGAACTTACAAGGATGCTCTTTTGGATGATGCCTGGGTGGAAGCAATGCAGGAGGAGTTATTACAATTCCAGAAACTTGGAGTATGGACACCGACAGATTTGCCCCTGGAAGAAAGAAAATTGGAACCAAATGGGTGTTTAAATGCAAGAAGGATGACAGAGGAGTCATAGTGCGAAACAAAGCTCGTTTGGTCGTTCAAGGTTTTCATCAGGTTAAAGGAATCGACTACAATGAAATCTATGCACCGGTTGCACGCTTGGAAGCTATCCGAATGTTCCTAGCGTTTGCATCATGGAAGAAATTTAAGGTGTATCAGATGGATGTAAAGAGCGCTTTTCTTTACGGTGTGGTCAAAGAGGAAGTTTACGTAGGTCAACCGCCAGGCTTTGAGGACCCTATTCACCGGGATAAGGTTTATGTGTTAAACAAAGCTCTCTACGGGTTGCACCAGGCTCCGAGACAATGGTATGAGGAGCTGAGCACGTATCTTCTCTCGAAAGGTTTCAAACGCGGACTGGTAGACTGCACACTGTTCACGAAACGAGCATGAGATGATTTGCTTCTTGTACAAATTTATGTTGATGATATTATTTTCGGGTCAACTAACGAACTTCTGTGAAGGGAATTTGAAAGAGTTATGCAGGAAAAGTTCGAAATGGGCGCAATGGGAGAAATGCAGTTTTTCCTAGGCTTGCAGGTGGAGCAAGGACCAACGGGGATCTTTATTCACCAGATGAAATACGTTTCTGAAGTCTTGAGTCGATTCCAGATGGATGATTCGAAGCCGATGGATACCCCGATACAGCCTAATCACGGGATTGGAGTTGACCTTAAGGGGGAGCTGACTGATCCATTTACATACAGAGCAATCGTCGGATCTCTGATGTATCTCACAGCGTCTAGACCCGATATAATGTTTGCGACATGTCTTTGTGCGCGATATCAATCGAAGCCGAAACAGAGTCATCTTGCAGCTGTCAAGCGTATCCTTAGACATCTGAAGGGTTGTCCATCGAAAGGACTTTGGTACCCTCATGATGATAATTTTGACCTAATCGCTTTTAGTGATGCAGATTGGGGCGGCTGTGACAAAGACAGCAAATCCACAACGGCTGGATGTTAGTTTATGCGGAGCAGGCTCGTGACCTGGCAATGCAAGAAACAAACCGCAGTTTCACTATCCACATGTGAAGCAGAATACATTTCAGCATCGAGCTGCTGCTCACAGGTTCTTTGGATCCAACAACAGATGGTGGATTAAGGTTTGCAATTTCTTAAAACCCCTATTTACTGTGATAATGAGGCCGCAATCGCATTAACAAAAGACTTAGTAAATCACTCAAAAGCTAAACATATCCGGATTAAATATCATTTTATCCGTGATTGTTATGCTAAAGAGTTGATCGATATGGTCAAAATCCACACTGATTACCAACGCGCAGATCTTTTTACCAAAGCTTTTGACAAATTAAGATTTGATTATCTTTTAAAAGCTAATGGTATTAAAGAAAAACAGGACTGATCACCACCTCAGTCTATCACTTTTTAGTTTAAATTTTTACTGCTTTTCGGAAAAATTTCGAAAATCCAAAAACATTAAAAAATTTCAAAATCCATAAAAATTAGAAAATTTCTTTGCTGACTGCTATATCTTCTTCCCATAGATTAATGCCGTCAAATTTCTGTGAACAAACGATATCTGGGCAGTCACATATTTGAAATGCTCCAGCTTATCCTTGGGAACAGTAAATTCGAAAATCTATAAAAATCAGAAAAATCTAAAATAATATCCTGGAGTATAAAAGGAAATGATAGTACATCAGTGGGGATCTGACACATTCTAAATAATATATTGCTATATAGGGCGTGTGTCTGAGTCTGTGCGATGTGCTGATAGGCTTCGTAGAGCTAATACTGCGTGCCTGATACATACATATCAAAATAATTGATGTGTGGATGAACTCCTCATGGGCATATGGTCTTATACCGTAATTTCGTTTGATTGGGTATCAGTACAAAACTCAGAGGTTTAGGGTCGTTATGTTATTAGTTGTCTGGGGATAGCCTCTCTGATCTTCTGCTGTAAGTCATTACGGACCTAGATCAGACAGGGTGTCTTTATAAAAGAGCTATATGCCAAATCCTAAAGTTACCGAATTGAGGAACTTTCCATGTTATATGATGATCAAAGATTATCTATTACATCGTATTAATCGTTGATGCAAATCATGATTAATATCAGTCCTCAACCTGGTATAGTGCATATGTTACTTTGCTGCATTAATTTGCTGACCTATATACCTCTATGCATTATATCTTGTACAATTTCAGACAGCAAAAGCATAATCACGCTTTACAATGAGTCTTTGTGCATTTACTTCTTGATACGGGAGTATGTCGTGTGCGTGGGAACCACAGACAATTGCGTTTATGTGGATTACAATATCAGCAATTGCCAGATCACACATTATCTTTAATGATAATAATTTCAAAAAGATCAACGGTGTGATCAGATTTCTCAAAAACTGATATGATCCCTTTACCGGAAATCCCAAAAACATTTACAGTTTTTCATTTACATTTTTGCATTTTAATTTCTCGACAAAAATTACAAAACTCAAAAAGATTTTAGGTGTGTTTTAGCATAAACTTTAGAAAATCCAAAAAGATTTTTCATTTCCATCTTATTTTTGATAACTGATGGTGGTTGATGTCGATTTTCTAAACCTTGATACACCATTTGAGCTTTGTTACTTTTAAAATGTGAAAATATGATTGTTGTATGCTTAAAAGTTGGAAAATAATTGGACCGGGACTCGTTTTTGAGATTTGGAAAATTTTCAAAAATCCCATTTCTCATTCGCCCATTCGGTTGGTCAAATGTGGGATTTTACATGTTCCTTCGTATGTTTTATATGGGCGAAGGAGAGTGTTCATGATTCTTTATCTCATTCGAACCCTTTTGCCTCATTCGTACCCTTTCACTAGGGTCGAAGGAGACAAAAGTTTCTCCTTCGTATGTATAGAATGGGCGAAGGAGTATGCTTATATAAACCCATCTTGTTGCTCGTTTATTTTAAATCATTCCATTGTGTTCGCCACATCATACTGATCATTTTGCCATCTTATTCACAGGTTATCATCAAGGATTTAAGGATTTAATCCCTGTTTTACTTTCCGAGCCCTAACTGTTCAAAACTGATTAAAATCAACATAATTGTTACAATTGATGTTTAGGTTTCATTAGATATGTGTTTTAGGGGGAGAATAACCATTATTCATGGATTTAAAACTAACAGACTGATCAATTGATCAATTTTTATGGTTCGAACCCTAGTTTCAATTGAAAACACATGTCTAATGAACATTTGTTGAATCTGTTAGTTTAGGATTGTTAATCGGCATCATTAGGTTTGGTTTCAATCAAATGGACATGTTCAGAATCACTCAATATTAAAATTGAAATTCTAAAATTATGAACTGACTCCTTCGACCAGTACGAATGGGCGAAGGAGAAAATCAAACGGTCGAATGTAGATTGTTTGGGCGAATGGGAATTTTATTCAAAATTGACACATTTGTACCATTCAGATTTCTCATTCGTACATTGTTATATCTCTTTCGTACCCCCGTTTGGGCGAAAGAGAAGATTTGTTACCAAAAATTTTCAACATTGAAATTTGGTCGATTTTTAACATGTGTTTTTGTTTGTTTTGCAGATTTAACGATGTCTGAACAAGAGAAGATGACGGAACAAGCTGGATCATCATCACAGCCTGCCAAACAGTTAGACTTTGAAAATGCGCATAACTGCTGTGCGTATCTTGGAGACGTAAAGAAGCATACAGAGTTCGTTGGCATTATTGATTTTCTGAAGAGATGCAGGGTGATAGATGCCATTGCTACTCCGACGGTTATCTACAGGGATATGATACAAGAATTTTGGTCGAATGCTAAACTTGACTTCTGGAAGTGCGAATCGTGTTTGACGAGCAAGATTCAAGGACAGAGAGTCATTGTTTGTGAAGAGGATCTGAGAGAAGCGTTGAACTTGAATGATGAGCCGACAGATCCAAAGGAGTTTACTTTTATGGATCAGCGAAAGTGCTTCCTCAGAATGAAATACAATGGACCAATCACTGACGGTTCATTGCATAAGGGAAAACTGTGCCCACAATTTAAATATCTGGCACACATTTTGATTCACGTATTCGGATCTGCAGCTGTAGGGTATTATTTGATGAGGAAGAGCATCAGTTCTATGATGGTTGCTTTAGTATTGAACAAACCGTTCAATGTCTCAGGCATGTTGATGTCTCATTTACTGGAGCCTGTGAACGACACGAGGAATCTTAAGTTTCTACTTTATCCTCTTTTCCTCCAAATGATATTTGATCAAAAGTATAAGGAGCGGAAAAGAGATCCTAAGCACATTGTTGTTCAGGAACATATGTCACTGAATACACTCGCTAGCATGAAAGCATATAAGGGTTTGTCAGTTGATGAACGTCCTCTAGTAAGACGTTTATTTGGACACCTAGCTAGAGTGGATTATACAGATCCGGGTGAAGGGCTTGTGAGGAATGTAAACAGTGATTCTGATCCTGATAATCCGTTACATCATGTTGATCCTGATGCTAAACGCAAAAGACAAGTTGTGAATGTCGGCGCAAAGAGTGGGAAGACAAAGAAACAGGAGATAAGGTTAGAGGTATCTGAACCTGAGAAGAAGAAAAGCACGCAAAGAAGAAACACGACGATGGCGAAAAAGGGATTACATTTAGTTGATGAAGCGTCTATTGATTCAGAAGAGACGCTAGAGGATGAACGATGGAATTCAGGTGCTGAAACGGTAGAGACAACCATGCCCAAGGCCACTGAGGCTGGTGCGTCTGCTAGCGAGAACGTTGAAGATCAAGGGAACAAAAGTCCTATTCCTGTTGAAGAAGAAGAGTTGGGTTTAAATGTAGATGAGACGTTTATTGGTTCTCCTGTGCAAGCTGCTAGGAAAGAAAAGAAGAAACAGGAGAAGCCGAGTATCAAGAGGAAGAAAGAGATTGAATCGTTGATAGCTGGTAAGAAACTACCACCGGCTACTAGTTCTAAATCACTGGTTATTGCACCAGCTCAAAAGAAGCAAAAGACTGCGACAACATCGAGCACACCATAGACTGAAGAAATGCCTATGGACGAGGTTATTGAGGCATTGGATAACGTGCTTAAGAAGATCAGAAAAGGCAAACTGCCTGATGTTGTTGAACCACCAAAGAAGACGAAAGTTTCGGTGGACAGTGACATTATGAGTGCTGTGAATCAGAGATTGTCAGAGATGATGAATTTGATCAATAAACAACAAACTGAGATCGAGCAGTTAAAGTCAAATGATAAGAAGATGTTGGAGGTAGTAGTCACATCAGCAGATGATAATGAAGCTTTGAAGAAAACGATCAAGAGATTGAAGAGAGAAAATAAGAAGTTGCTGAAGCACGAGCAACGAAACACCAGGAGAATCATAGTCTTGAAGGGGGAGAACAAACAGTTGAAGAAGAGTAACAAGCATATGGATGATTTGATCAAGAACTTGTACTCTCAGGCTCCTCAACTTCAAGCTGGTGAAGTAGAAAAGGAAAGAGAAGAAGAACAGGTTGATTACGAACTATCTGATGAAGAAGAAGATGATGAACTTGATGAAGATGCAGGAAACGATACAAAGAAGAAGAAGAAAGATGATAAGGATGATGGAGGTTCAGATGATGGTTCGAGTGATGGTAACGGCTCTGCTTTTGATGATAGTAGTGATGATGATGATGATGATGACAAGTTTACATATGAGAAGCGTGACTCAGATAAGGGTGGTGAGTCGAGCTCTAAGGCTTCTGGAGAGAATGTTGATGATGATATATTCTGGAACGAGAAACTGCTGTCATTGTCTGAAGATGATAAGAACAAGTATCGCCAGATGCTCACTGATCGAGTCTGGACGATCGACATGACTAGCAGGTTCCCAGAGATATTTGAATCGAACAATAAACTATTCGAGTTGGAGTTTGATGACCCTGATCTTGAAGATGGGGATGTTTCTGCGGCTATTTGAAAAGAAATCCTTGAGGGTTTAGCAAAGCAAGTAGGAAAGACTTTGGAAGAATTACTTGCAGACAATTTTATTCCAAAGATACCTGAAAAAGAAGCTGGAAATCATTCTGATGATTATGATGTTCATGCGTTTGAGGAAGTTGAAATGAAAGATATTACGAGTGAGGAGTATCCACAATACTTCAAGACTAAACAAGATTGTGGATTTTCCTCTCAGATGAATTGCTAAACCATGCCGAGAAACTAGCGAAAGAGAAGAGCAAAGCGTTTGAAGACGAAATCTTTAAAGGGCATGACAAACCACGGTTCGAGCAGTCGGAGAGTTTGAAAGAGTTCTTGAAGAAGTTAAAAGAAAAAGAAAACAATCGTCCGAAAGCTGATATTTAAGGAAGCTTTTACAAACTTCATAATGGTATTTTCAAAGGTCGTGCATTGGCCTGGAAGTTTGTTAAAGAATTGAGATGCTTTGCAGTAAAGTGGGAGAAGGGGATCTTGTATTTCGACAAGTTTCATCACTTGAAGACTCTTCCCTATTGGGCAATCCGTGATATTTGTCATCACCGTTTAACGGGAGCGTCAAATAGTCAGATTACATACTTTGCTGAGAAAATGACGAGAGAAAGCCGAACCAAGTGGGATTTGTTTACACCACAATATCCTAAACGAATTGTTCACAAGAAGGATATTGATCAGATTACTGGTATGCCCAAGGTGACGTTAAAGTACAAACCACCGCGAGTGTTGAAAAAGATTCCTTTGTTGCCTATCCCACAACACTTCGCCAAAGATTTCATCTGGTGGTATTATGATTGGAAGATTGCAGAGGCCGTGATTGTGTTGAAAGATGGAGAGACGAACTACAAGAAAGTACACATCTTTTATCCCATGTGGTTAATAAACTGTTCACATGAGGATATTATTATGTTGTTCTACAATCCGATCAATTCAGATGCGAAAGATGCTGAGCAAGCAGGAAAGTACCAACGTGTGGTATTTCTATGCTTTGCGTATGATATCAATGCTGGATGTGACTATGGAGAGAAGCTGGGAAAGTTTGTTGAAAAGCAAAAGGTTCCTGAACTGAAAACGAAGAAGCAAAAGCAATTTCAGGAACCGGTGATGACAAAAGAACAGAAGATTCAACGACACATCAGACTGATGAACATTAGAATGGACGAAGAACGACGACAACAATCCAAGAAATAGTCGAGGGGGAGTTTGTAGATGCAAAAGTGCGACTAATGCTTCGGATTGAACAACACATATGTTTTGGTTATTATCGTTGGTGCGAAGGAGAGAATTCGTTGATGCGAAGGAAGCTTTTTGTAGGTACGAATGTAGAAGAAAGGTGCGAAGGAAGTGACATGGACGAATGAGAATTTTAGTTTATTGTATAACTTGGTTCGACCAGATGATTTGGGCGAACCTGCACATTCGCACAATCAATTTGGTCGAATGTGCAGTCTATAAATAGACAAGTTTGATTTTTGAATGTAACTTTTGGTCATTATTATTCCCTCCACTTTCTGAAACTCTCTCTAGTTTTTGTTTAACTCGTTTATCGTTCATACCTTGATTGTAACTATATTTCAACGTGTAATCGAGTGATTAATTAATGAAAAACATTTGAAAATGATGATCTGTGTGTTTTAATCTGTTTGACTATTATTTTGTGATAGTTTTAGGGTTTCCGCACCTAAAACTAACTTGTTTGATCATTCTTTGTTGTTATACGATCCTTTCTCTCACATACAAGGAGTGGGCTAACGTTGAAGTACAACGGTACACTTAGAATTTACAGGGAAGCGGTCCAGACTAGATGTTTGATTACAAAGATTTCTTTGAATCATTCAACCTAGATAGCTTGGTTGAAGAGGCTGTACTACATTTATATTACGAGGTCGAAAACGCAGTGACTTCACCATTAGTGCCTCCGATCACCATGAATCCTCAAGCAGCTTCTAATGATACCAATGTTCCTGTCGTTGAAGAAGAGGTATTTCAAGAAGCTTCCACAACGTTGAATTCATCAGAATCAGAAGATGACGACGATGATGTTACAAGCAAAGCTATCTTTGGTCATGCTACAGAGACACCACCAGTGAACCCAACTACAAATGGTGCTTCAACATTGAATGTGGGTAATGATCTGGTTTCTGCAGAGAACTTAACTACTCAGACGGGTGTCCAAGCACCCGATTATCCGGAATCTCGGATACATCGAATTCACCCGATCGAGCAAGTTATTGGTGATCCTGGTAGCAGTGAGGTCAATTGAGGAATGCGAATTCACCAGAAAACCTTGGCAATCTTGCTTTATATGCCAAATACAAAAATCTGGTTTTCAGAATGACTGGTCTTTTGCTTGTTATGTTTCGCAGGGGGAGCCGCGAACTTACAAGGATGCTCTTTTGGACGATGCTTGGGTGGAAGAAATGCAAGAGGAGTTGTTGCAGTTCCAGAAACTTGGTGTATGGACACTGACAGATTTTCCCCCGGGAAGAAAAAAGATTGGAACAAAGTGGGTTTTTAAGTGCAAAAACGATGATAGAGGAGTGATCGTAAGGATCAAAGCTCGTTTGGTTGTACAAGGATTTCATCAAGTGGAGGGAATCGATTACAACGAGATCTATGCACCAATTGCACGTTTAGAAGCAATCCGAATGTTTCTAGCGTTTCCATCATACAAGAAATTTAAGGTGTATCAAATGGATGTCAAGAGCGCATTTCTTTACGGTGTGGTCAAGGAGGAAGTATACGTAGGTCAACCACCAGGATTTGAAGATCCTATTCACCGGGATAAGGTCTACGTTTTGAACAAAGCTCTCTACGGGTTGCACCAAGCTCCAAGGCAATGGTATGAGGAGCTGAGCACGTATCTTCTCTCAAAAGGATTCAAGCGAGGTTTGGTAGATTTCACACTGTTCACTAAACGAACAGGCGATGACTTGCTTCTAGTCCAAATTTGTGTTGACGATATTATATTTGGCTCTACTAACGAACTTCTGTGCAGAGAATTTGAATGTGTTATGCAGGAAAAGTTCGAGATGAGCGCAATGGGAGAGATGCAGTTTTTCCTAGGCTTGCAGGTGGAACAAAGACCAACGGGGATCTTTATTCACCAGACGAAATACGTTTCTGAAGTCTTGAGCCGATTCCAGATGGATGATTCGAAGTCGATGGATACCCCAATACAACCTAATCACGGGATTGGAGTTGACGCTAAGGGGGAGCTAACTGATTCATTTACATACAGAGCAATCGTCGGATCTCTGATGTATCTCACCGCCTCCAGACCTGATATAATGTTTGCCACATGTCTCTGTGCACGTTATCAATCGAAGCCGAAACAGAGTCATCTTGCAGCTGTCAAACGTATCCTTAGATATCTGAAGGGTTGTCCGTCGAGAGGACTATGGTACCCTAATGATGATAATTTTGACCTAATCGCTTTTAGTGATGCAGATTGGGGCAGCTGTGACAAAGAGAGCAAATCCATAACGGCTGGATGCCAGTTTATGGGGAGCAGGCTCGTGACCTGGCAATGCAAGAAACAGACAGCAGTTGGATTATCCACATGTGAAGCAGAATACGTTTCAGCATCGAGCTGCTGCTCATAGGTTCTTTGGATCCAACAACAGATGGTGGACTACGTTTGCAATTTCTTAAAACCCCTATTTACTGTGATACTGAAGCCGCAATCGAATTAACAAAAGACTTAGTAAATCACTCAAAGGCTAAACATATCCAGGTTAAATACCATTTTA
The DNA here is from genome assembly GCA_028751855.1 of Ambrosia trifida. NCBI lineage: Eukaryota > Viridiplantae > Streptophyta > Magnoliopsida > Asterales > Asteraceae > Ambrosia > Ambrosia trifida. The sequence goes on along the minus strand of CM054130.1, from coordinate 54,328,466 downwards.
TCCGTGATTGTTACGTTAAAGAGATGATCGATATGGTCAAAATCCACACTGATTACCAACGCGCGGACCTTTTTACCAAAGCTTTTGATAAATCAAGATTTGAATATCTTTTGAAAGCTAATGGTATTAAACAAAAACAAGACTGATCACCACCTCAGTTTATCGCTTTTTAGATTAATTTTTACTGTTTTTCAGAAAAATACGAAAATCCAAAAACATTGAAAAATTTCAAAATCCATAAAAATTAGAAAATTTCTTTGCTGACTGCTATATCTTCTTCCCTTAGATTAATGCCGTCAGATTTCTGGGAACAAACAATATCTGGGCAGTCACATATTTGAAATGCTCCAGCTTATCCTTGGGAACAGTAAATTCAAAAATTTATAAAAATCAGAAAAACCAAAAATGATTTCCTAGAGAAAAAGGGGATATGATAGTACATCAGTGGGGATCTGACACATTCTAAAGAAATGTAATGCTATATAGGACATGTGTCTGAGTCTGTGCGATGTGCTGATAGGCTTCGTAGACCTATTACTGCGTGCCTGATACATACATATCAAACGAATTGTTGTGTGGATGAACTCCTCATTGGCATATGGTCTTAGTACCGTAATTTCGTTTGATAGGGTATTTGTACAAAACTCGGAGGTTTTGGGTCTTTATGTTATTAGTTGTCTGGGGATAGCCTCTCTGATCTTATGCTGTAAGTCATTACAGACCTAGATCAGATAGGGTGTCTTAATAAAAGAGCTTTATGCCAAATCCTAAAGTTACCGAATTGAGGAACTTTCTATGTTTTATGATGATCAAAGATTATATATTACATCGTATTAATCACTGATGCAAATCACGATTGATATCAGTCCTCAACCTGGTAGAGTGCACATGTTACTTTGCTGCATTAATTTGCTGACCTGTATACCTCTGTGCCTCATATCTTGTAAATTACAGACGACGAAAGCATAATCACGCTTTACAATGAGTCTTTGTGCATTTACTTCTTGATACGGGAGTATGTCGTGTGCGTGGGAACCACAGACAACTATGTGTATACTATACATAATCGTATCAGTCTAAAGCACTGCACAAAAGTCTGCATGTGAGTGTATGTGGATCACAATATCAGCAGTTGCCAGATCACATATTGTCTTTAATGATAATAATCAAAAGATCAACGGTGTGATCAGATTTCTCAATAACTGATATGATCCCTTTACCGGAAATCCCAAAATATTTACTGCTTTATCTTTGCATTTCCGCATTTTATTTTCTCGTCAGAAATTGCAAAACTCAAAAAGATTTTAGGTGTGTTTTAACATAAACTTTAGAAAATCCAAAAAGATTTTACATTTCTATCTTATTTTTTATTGCTGATGGTGGTTGATGACGATTTTCTAAACCATGATGAACCATTTGAGCTTTGTCATCTTTAACTTAGAAAATATGATTGTAGGATGCTTAAAAGTTGGAAAATATTTTGAACGGGACCCAATTTTGAGATTTGGTAAAATTTTCAAAATTCTTGATTCACCTTCGCCCATTCGCTTGGATCGAAGGAGGAATTTTCTTGTTCATTCGTATGTTTCATTTTGGATGAATGTGAGAGTTCTTAAGTTGTTTTCTCTTTCGAACCCTTTTATCTCATTCGCACCTTTAATTAGGGGCGAAGGAGACAAAAGCTTCTCATTCGACCATGGTGAACGGGCGAATGAGCAGTCTATATATAGCCTTCTCTGCTCATTCGACCCCTTACAGAATTTTTTCAAAATTTTTGATCCTAAGTCCATTTGTTGCTCGTGACATTTAGACCATACCATTGTGTTCGTTTGCTAATTCTCATCATTTTGCACTCATTTTTACAGGTTAACATCAAGTTTTGAGTGTTTAATCCGTTTATTTCAGTCCAAGACCTAACTGACATCAAACTATGATTAAACATTGATAATTGACTTAATTGTTGATAGGGAAACATTGGTTCAGTGTTTTAGGGGGATATAATTCAAAAACTTAGGGTTGTAATCAATCAGAATTGATCAATTGATTAGTTTTTGGTTCGAACCCTAGTTTTTAGTTGAAAACACTGAAACAATGTTGGTTTGATGAAATTGATTGTTTTGAAACCTTAATCGGTGTTTTTACTTGCTAACTGAATCAAATTTACATGTTTTAATCCACTGAATTTCAAAAATTAAAATTTGAATTGAAGAACAGTCACTTTCGCCCTTTTTCGAGCGGTCGAGCGAGTAAACATTGGCGAAGGAGATGTTTTGTTTGGGCGAATGAAGTTCAAATGGGTGAATGAAACATTTATTCAAAGATTATCACATTCGTACCCTTAAAACTTCACATTCGTACCCAGAATCTCTCATTCGCACCTCCGAATGGGCGAATGTTGAGATCAATTAACAAATTTTCAACTTTTGTTTATTTTGTCGATTTTAACGTGTTTACTTGTTTTATGTTGCAGTATTAACCATGTCTGAACAGGAAAAACCTACTGAACAAGCTGGATCATCTGCACAAGCTGCTGAGAAAGGAAAGGAAGAGATTTTGGCATTCGAGAATACGCATAACTGTTGTGCATATCATGGGGACGTGAAGAAGCACATCGAGTTCACAGGGATTATCGAGTTTCTAAATAGAAGTCGGGTGATAGATGCAATTGCTACACCTACTATTATCTTTGTCCCCAATTCAAGTACTTGGCACATGTCATGATTCATGTCTAGGGTTCAGCAGCAGGAGGTTATGACTTGATGAGGAGAGTATTAGCTCGATGATGGTTGCATTGATATTGAACAAACCGTTCAATGTATCAGGGATGCTTATGGAACATTTTTTGGAACCTGTTAGAGGTACAAGGAATTTGAAGTTTTTGTTATATCCTAGATTCCTTCAGATGATATTTGATCACAAGTATAAGGAGTTGAAGAGGGATCCGAAGCAGATTATAGTTCAAGAGCATATGTCCATTAATTCATTGGCAAGAATGAAGGCTTATAAAGGTTTATCGGTGAATGAACGACCACCTGTTAGACGTTTATTTAGTCACTTGGCTAGGATTGATTATGTGGATCTAGGTAAAGATGAGGTAAGGCATGCTGATAGTGCAACGGACGAAGACAATCCATTATATCTTGTTGATCCTAAGGCAAAGCGAAAGCGACAGGCTGTGAATGTGGGAGCAAAGAGTGGCAAATGTAAAGAGAAAGAAATCAGGATTGAAGTTATTCCTGAGACTGAGCCTGCTAAGAAGAAGAGTGCATCGAGAAGACATAAAAGCATGGCTAAGAAAGGTTTACACCTTGTTGATGAAGCGTCAGTCGATTCTGAAGAGACGCAAGAGGATGAACGTTGGGATTCTGAGACTGAGACTGTAAAGGCCACCATGCCAAGGCCACTGTGGCTGGTGAGTCTGCCAGTCTGAATAGATCAGTGGAAGAACAGAGAATGAAGAGCCCTATTCACTTAGATGAAGAGGATGAGGGATTAGGTTTGGGTGCAGGAGATTTTCCTGGTTCACAAGTTCAGGGGGAGAAACCAAAGAAACACTAATTCAAGAAGAAAGAAAAAGTGTTAAAGCCCACAGAGAAACGAGCTAGAGAGATTGAATCGTTAGTAGCAAGAAAGAAGTTGCCACCTGCTTCAAGCTCGAAATCACCGGTTGCTGCTCCAGCTTCGAAGAAGTAGAAAACCACAACTACTTCCAGTACTGAACAAGGAGCTGATTTACCTGTTGACGCTTTTAACGAGGCATTGGATAATGTACTGAAGAAGATGAAGAAGGGTAAACTGCCTGAGGTTGCTGAAGTTTCTACTCGAAAGGTTATAGTGGATACTGATGTGATGAACAATGTTAACCGAAAACTTACTGAGATGATGAATATTATAAATAAGAAGCAGACAGAGATTGATCAATTGAGAAAGAACGACTCAAAGATGTTGGATGTCGTTGTTACATCACATGAGAACAATGAAGAGCTAAAAAAGAAGATTAAACTGTTGCAGAATGATAATAAGAAACTGTTGAAACATGAGCAAAGGAACACCAGAAGGTTTATAGCTTTGAAGGAAGAGAATAAGAAGCTAAAAGAGAGTAATAAAAGCATGGATAATCTTATTAAAGATTTATACTCTCGGGCTCCTCGGTTAAAAGAAGGTGAAGAGGATAAAGATCAAGACGAGGAGCAGGTTGATTTTGAACTGTCTGATGATGAGGAGGAGGATGATGAGGATCTTGATGAAGATGCTGGAAAGACTCCTAAAAAGAAGAAGGATGATGGAGATGATGATGGTTCGAATGATGAATCTGGTGATGGAAGCAGCTCTACATATGATGATGATGATGATGATGATGATAATGATGATGATGATACAGATAAATACAAGTATGAGAAACGGGAATCTGGAAAAGGAGGAGAATCCAGTTCTAAAGCTCCTGGAGGATCGGTTGATGATGATACGATCTTTTGGAATGAAAAGCTGAAGTCATTGTCTGAAGATGATAAACAGATGTATCGCCAGATGCTTACTGATCGAGTCTGGACAATTTACATGACCAGTAGATTCTCTGAGATCTTTGAATCTAGTGACAGGGTGCTTGAATTGGAGTATAATAATCCAGATTTAGAAGATAGTGAAGTTTCTGTGGTAATGACAAAAGAGATTTTGGAAGGTTTGGCGAAGCAGGTTGGGAAAACGATAGAAGAACTATTGGTTGATAACCAAATTCCTAATCTACCTGAATAGGAAGCTGGAAATCATTTTGATGATCATGACGTACCTGTGTTCGAGGATATTGAAGTTGAAGATATTACCAATGAAGAGTATCCAGAATATTTTAAGAAAGATAAAGATTCTGGATTTACTGCATTCACTGATGAGCTATTAAATGAAACCGAGAAACTTGCAAAAGAAAAGAGCGATAAGTTTGTTGATGAAGTGTTCAAGGGGCATGATAAACCGCATATCAAACAATCCGATAGCTTGAAAGAGTTACTGAGGAAACTAAAAGAGAAAGAAGCCAATCGTCCGAAAGAAGTGATTCAAGGAAGCTTTTATAAACTCCACAACGAGATGTTTAAAGGAAAAGCATTGGGTTGGAAGTTTATAAAACAGTTGAAGTGTGTTGCCGTGAAGTGGGAGATGGGGATACTCTATTTTGATAGATTTCATGATTTGAAGACTCTCCCATACTGGGCTATTCGTGATATTTGTCGACATATGTTGACTGGATCGTCAAATGATCACATTGCCTATTTTGCTGATAAAATAGCAAGGGAAAGCAGGACGAAGTGGAATCTTTTTGCATCTCAGTATCCAAAACGGATTGTTCACAAGAAAGACATTGATGTTATTACCGGTTTGCCAAAGGTGAATCTAAAGTACAAACCACCCAAAGTGTTGAAACATATTCCATTGTTGCAGATTCCTCAACACTTTGCAAAAGACTTTATCTGGTGGTATTACGATTGGAAGATTGCAGAGGCTGTGATAGTGTTGAAAGAGGGAGACAAGAATTTCAAAAAGATACACATATTTGATCCCATGTGGTTGGTGAATTGTTCACATGAGGACATCATTATGTTGTATTATAATCAAATATTCAGCGATCTGAAGGATGCTGAACAAGCAAGTAAATACCAGCGTGTGGTATTTCTGTGCTTTGCTCATGACATTAATGCTGGATGCGACTACGATTAGAAGCTTGGCAAGTTTGTTAAAGTTCAAGAGGTTCCTGAAGTGAAGAAGAAAAAGCCGAAACAAGTGTTTGAACTGGTGATGACGTTAGAACAGAAGAAACAACTGCGCATAAAGCTTATGAACAAGATAATGGACCAAGAGCGTAAACAATCCAAGCAATAGTCGAGGGGGAGTTTGTAGATGCATTTTGTGCGACTACTGCTTTGGATTACAATTAACATGTGTTTTGTTGTTTATTGAATGGGCGAAGGAGGTATATGTGGGCGAATGAAAGATTATGATGGTGCGAAGGAGTGATACAGTGCGAAGGAGAGATAAGGAGGCGAATGTAGTTTAGATGTTTATGTCTTGCTTGGTTCGACCAATGTGTTTGGGTGAACCTGCACATTCGACCATGCAATATGGGCGAATGTGCAGGCCTATAAATAGGTTAAGCACTTTTTGAAAGTTAGTTGTTGGTCATTTTATTCCTCCTATTTTGTGTCTCTCCCTAGTGTTTGTGTCAACTTATTTTCACGTTAGATTTGATTGTAAACATTATTAAAACGTGTAATTCAAGTTGTTTATGAATAAGAAAATGCTTTGAAAAATGATTTCTGTGTTTTGATTGTTTGATTATCATTATTGTGATTGATTCAGGGATTCCGCACCTGAATCAAACTTGTTTGATCAATCTCTTTGTAGATTTGACGATCCTAAGCGCATACAAACAATATGAAACATTTACACATATTAATGGGGAAACTCTGACACAACAATTTGAAAGATTCTCCTCATTAATATCTGTGTTGAAATTAAATTGTCAGACCTATACAAATGTATCTATGCTTCATAGATTTTTAAGGTCTTTAACAGAAAAATGGGAAACTTACTCTATTGTTCTCAGATCTTCACTAGACTTTAACTCCCTCACTCTTACAAAGTTCTAGTAAAACAGCTGATGACTATGTACTAGGTAGTACAACACTGTTGGGACAAGACTCACCTTCTTGTCCAAATAATTTTGGATCTTTTGACCACATTGACATAACTACTGGGATCTCATCAGAAAGATCATATCCAGCTTATGACAATGATGATTATAGCCAAAGTGCTGACAACATGTGTTTTATCATGGATGATATGAAAAATTTTAGCAGTGATGACTTAGATGAAATGGACATTTTACACCAACTGGCCATGTTAAGTATAAAAACTAATAAACTTTACAAAAGGACAGGAAGGAAATTTTCAGGACTGAACAGTTCAACAAAAATTGTGTTTGACAAATATAAACTTAGATGTCACAAGTGTCAGAAGTTGGGACACTTTGCTAGAGAGTGTAGAAGCTCTAGTTATAACCAATCACAGTTTGGAAACCAGTTTAACCCTAGTTATAATAGGAATAATGGAACACAGAGAAGTGCACATATTGTACAGGCACAAGCTCCACAAATCCAATATGTGCCACAAATACAATATGTACAGATGCCTGCTCAACAAATGCAGAGCCAACAACTAATGCCTTCATTCCAGCTACTCAACAACCTCCACAAACTCAGCAACCCTCACAACAAAGTCTTTTCACTTCAGTGTATGTTGACTGGAGCAGTCTTCCTTTTGACAAAACAAAGTGTAATCCTGATGCAGACAACAAAAAGTTTGACATCAACTGGGGAGAACCTGACAATGGCAGAAAGAACTTTGCCTTAATGGCATTTGAGGGTTGCACCTCAAAATCTGCCCTGTCTCAGGTATCAAAAGAATATTTAACAAAACTTTGTTCAACCTCATGTAAAGAATCTTGTGCTCTCATAAGAGAGACTAATGTGCATTTACAAGGCAAAGCCAATGACTCTGAAAGAAAATTTACTCAAATGAAATGTGATTTAGAAAGAAAACTTGCTGCAAAATCAAAAGAAAATTCTAAATTAACTAACAATGCTATTGAAACCCAAGCACCACTTAAAATCATGATACAAGAACTAGGAAATGTCAGAAAAGAGCTTGCTGACACCAAGGTTGAATGTGAAAAATGGGTTGAGTCATGTAAAGGGTACCAACTGCTGCTTTACAAACAGAGTGCATCAAATGTTAGGTTTGGCATAGGATACAATCACACTGAAACACCAACTGATTTTTCTCCCAAAAGTACTGAAGATGGGAGAAAAATTGTTCAAAATGAAACTTCAGAAGTACTGATAAAATCTGACTATAAGCCATCAGCAGTTTCATCTATATCAGGAGTTGAGAACCTGAAAACTACTGATGACCTAAATCAAATCAAGACAGTTAGAAATTTGCCTTTATATGAAAAAGAAAAGGCAAAAGAATATGAAATTTGTGGTTTGTTTAACCACAAAACAGAATTTTGTAGATATAGAAAAGGAATTTAGTATAACATGAAAATTTCACAACTCAAAAATGATCAACATTTTCACAAACTACTAAGATTAAAGATCTCATGAATATGGTACAACTACTGATGACCAAGGTTGATGGTGGTCCTCAAAAGGATACCACCATTGCTCTTAATGAAAAATCCATTGCCAAAAAGACATGGATTCCTCACCCTGGTCAAGAACAAACTGTTAATGTTCTCAAGAGCAAACCCAAAGCTAAATTGCCTTGGGTTCCCAAATCTAACTAATTTGCTACTTTGTGCAGAGGGTCTCCATAGGCTTAAATAGCATTTGGTATGTTGACAGTGGAGGCTCAATTGTCACACCCTCAATTTCCTCTGCGGGGTTTACACCACGAGGCGTGTGACGTTCCAGGATCCCATAGCCATAAGTCACATGAACGACTCTAAATGCCCAAACCATTTAGTTCGTTTTCGAAAACAGGTTTACTAGATAATCATTTATTCAAATAGTTGCGGAAGTGAATTTGAAGATAATAGTTAATCATATAGTCTGCACAAAACAACGCGCTCAAAATCATAATAGATAATTAAACATTCAAAAGTAGTTAAGTGTTCATATCCCAATGACGCTATATGTTGCATGCCCTACACGTGCTCAGAAACTAGTGACCAGACTTTCTAATCGCGGCACCGGAAGTTAACTATCTGTAAAAGCATGTATATCGTGTGTCAACATAATGTTGGTGAGTTCACAAAGTAAGGTGAGTAAAAGTGTAGGTTTCCCAAACCAAAAACGTTTATTAGGTTCCCCAAACCCAAAGTAGTAATCATTAACCAAAACCAAGAATCAAGAAACAAGAACCACGAACCACGAACCACTAGTTCAGCGTATGCCAAGGGTAGCTAACCCATTCATGATAACTAAACAATGATATACCGAATTGGTATTCAAACGATGCACTCGCCCCGCGAGCTAGTTTTTGCTTCCCATAATTGCCCATCAACAATGATAAAGTCAAAGGTCGTAGTTCACGCCTGGCTCCCAGCACGGTGTGAGGTTTGTCAAACCTATGAGCGCTATCAACTAGTAACCAGCATGCCATAACCAGGCAACTCATTTGGTAAATAGTAGAGGACTTTCATGATAGAATGCAGTTTAGTTCATCAAGGACAAAGAGTGTGAAACTAGCAAAGCGCGACCCACACAAGGAGTCATAGCACCCCAAAACCGGGATGTGAAAGTAGTCCCAAACCGAACTAGAAAATAGTAGTCCCAAACCGGACTAGAAAATAATAGTCCCAAACCAGACTAGAAAAGTTTAGTGAGTTGTCTCATCCGAGATGCATGCTTTTAAGAAAAAGAGTAGTGAAACTCACCTAATAGTGATGCTTGTGGTCTAGTGAAGCCGAATTACGCAGCTACTATCGCTTGGATAGTACTTACCCTATGATTATTGAGGACATTGTAAGTTGTGGGCTTTTGTTTATCATACAAGTGTGACTCCCATTATTGTTAACCATGTTATCTAACGTGGTTGGTGTTTTAGGCATAGGGGTCGTATTGTATATCATGAAGTGGATCCATGTGGGCCCCATGTAGAGTAATGGGTCGCACATTGTCCCTACTTCCTTGTGTATGATTGTTTTATTGTAAAATGAGTGTTGTCCCATGCGTTAAAACTTTAGTATGTTTGAAATGACCAACCTATGTTTAATCAGGACTTAACATGTGTTAGCGATGTGTAGCCGATAACAAGACATGGTGGATTGCCGTGCACATCTTGCTAGGGACTAAACTAGCTTTGTTATGGCGTTCACGACTCATCACAAGTCAATGCTAGAGCATGGTTTCGTGTTTAGAAGCCGGCTACACTTTTATTAATAGTTTTCATGACTTAAACATGTTTCTATCTCATATAACTGGATCAATGTGTTTTATCTTGGTTTATGAATATTGAACTAGGCCGATTACTAACACCTTACAAGGGGCAATGATTATGGTTGAAAACTAGGATTGTGGGTTCACAATAGGGCCGTGTATAAATGTGTAAAGGTGGTTAGTACTTACCTCAATGCTATGTGACAAAGTGCGACCCTTAGGACTTCTTGGTAGTCTTCCTTGGACTCGATACTCGTGACCTCCTAACTTGATGTGTGTTTTTCGGTTAGAGAGAGTGAGGGCCGAGGGATATTTCAAGAGTGAGAGGAGAGGTGGTGTGAATGTTTATGGCTTCCTTGGGTCTCCTTATATAGTGCATTAAATGGCAGGTCCCAAACTTCCTTTCCTAGTTTCATTGTTTAGAGCTTTATACTATTTTGATGATTATGATTGCCAAAGTGTTTAGTAGCTTTCAATGAGGTGGCCGTGAGATTGCAAGCCAATCATATCTTCCATTTTAGGCAAAGATTAAGTATGGTTAAGTCCTAGAGGTCTATTATGGGTATAATAAGGTGTAAGGGTGAACTCTTGTCCTCTTGTGCCTATGCATGCCATACAATGCCAAATTACAATTTCTTTGATGGTGATGGGAGGTGTTCGGCCGACCTATGTGTGGGAAAGGGATAGGAAGTTTTGTCTTAAACTAATTATGGTACAGATTGCATTGGTGAATGGTGAGATTAAAAAGACTTTAGCTAGATAAGGGGTGATAGGGACACTTCATGTGGTTCTTTGTTTATTTGGCCGATTTTGCTTTTTATGCTAACTAGGATGTTTTGTGAGCCATCACTATCATGTTGTTGTCAATGTGTTTCGGCCGAGATCCCATGGTGAATATTGGTGGATGGTGACCTTTCAATGACATGCCTAGTTTTTACTTCTTGGATGTTGATGGTTCATAGAATGTTATAGAATTGATGGTGACATCTCTCTGACAAGTTTGTCCATACTATTAGATGTTGATAGTTCATACAATGTAAGTTATAGCCTTGGAAGTTTCTTGGTGTGTTGTGGATGTATTCGGCCAAGAATTAAGGGACAAAAAGAGGTATGGATCAAGTGTAGAGGTGTGTGTGCAAGATTTCTATTTTAGTGTAAAGGAATGTTTTGTCTCATGTGGGAACCAATCCTTGTTTAGCAATTGTCTCTATCTAATTACACATACATATGTATGCATAATCAATTGAAGTGCTTTTATTATTTAATCAGTGTGTTGTCCCTTTCATGTGTTTGTATATATATATATATATATATATATATATATATATATATATATATATGTAGGTATATAGGTTGTTTGGCTTAGTATGTATGTAAGAGTTTAGTTGTGTTGAGTTGTCATTGTCTCTAGTGTGTAGGATTTGTCTTATCCATGATACATATTAATTAATTAATCCACAATTATCTATTTTCACAATTTACCAACGTTCGGGGTTCAATACTCGTATAAGTAGTTTCGTAATTTCCCCGAATCACCAATTCATGCAGTTATTAACTTGTACTGTGCAACGTGTGACTTATCTAACTAACTCTAGTTAAGTAGAATGTAATGAATCTAAGTGCAAGTAACTTGAGTTTAGTTAAATTAAGAACCTAAAATTGCGGGGTATCATATCATCCCCAAGTTGAAAAGAATTTCGTCTCGAAATTCAGCAAGTAATCAGTAATGTTGGCGTCAAGTGAGTGTCAAGAGATAGAAAATTCCAAAAAATTTTCTGGGTGTCACATCATCCTCAAGTTGAAAAGAATTTCGTCTCGAAACTCAGTTTGAGTTTTCGATTACATGCTCTGAGTTCTCCTAAAAGAGAGGTGCCCGCGCTGGCGTTGTTTCGATGTCGCTGGCCAGATAAGATTTCCCTCATTTGAACGAGGGACACAAATCACTATCTCGTGCCAAGGATTTAAGTTCATGGCTGGACAAACCGTCCACGCCCATGAGGATGTCAGAGCTACGAAGGATAGTTGGGATGATAAGATTGATACCTAATAGTTAGTTAAACCGTACGGGTTTCTTCTTGTAATAGACTTAGGTAACTTCGATAAGCTTACTATCTGCTAGTTCTATGGTGTGTTTGAATTCAAAGAGAGTTGGGTTTAACCCTAGAGTTGCACTAAAGTCCAAAGGCACATGCTCAACCAACATTTGAATCAAATAGGGCATTAGTGAGTTACGTACCCGTCACGTGTTGTTGTTATCATTGTCCCCGTTGTTGTTGTTGTTACCGTTGAGCTGGGGACAGTCCCTTTTGAAGTGGGTTTTACTCCCACACTGGGAACACCCTTTACCAGTATTTTGACGACTCTGCTGCCCCAGCTGTGGCTGCTGATTCCTTGGGAATTGAGCACGACAGTCCTTAGCTGCATGACCAGCCTTTCCACATCGTTCACACTTTTTGTCCTCACGTGGACCAGAATGATGATAGTTGCATTGTTCACACTTCGGGTGCCTCCCCTTGTAAGTACTCTGGTTATTGTCAGAAGGAGACTGATTGTTGTCGTTTGCACCTAACCTCTTCCGCTGCTGTTGACTGCCACCACTTGAGACCTTGCCCAAGCCATCTTCCCATTTCTGCTTGTTATCTTTAGTGGTAGACGATGAGGTACTTCGTGGGGGCAAGATTCCTTCTTCCACCTTCTGATCTGTTAACTGGTGGGCTAAGCGAATGATTTGCTGAATGTTATTCAGGTTAGCAGCAGTGACCATTCCTTTAATCTGAGGCACCAAGCCCTTGATGTACAGCTCAATTCGTTTATAGAGCGGAGTAGAGTAATTAGGGCACATGGTCGCCAACTCATACCACCTAGTAGTATAAGTCTCAATCTCCGACCCCACCATCTTCAGGTTGAGGTACTCAGTCTCCAACTTCTGAATCTCATCTCGAGGACAATACTCCTCCATCATGAGTTCCTTGAAATCCGCCCACTGGGTAGCATTGGCCACATCAACTCCTAGCAGCTGCACTTGAGCATTCCACCACGATAAGGCCACATTCTAAAGCGTATACGTGGCATACTTAACCCTCTTAGCTGGCGGGCAATTGCACATAGCAAAGCAGGATTCCACCTTCTCGAACCACCCAAGTAGTCCGACTGCTCCTTCAGATCCTCCTAAGTTATGAGGCTTACAATCCATGAATGACTTGTAGTAACAAGTCGGAGGGTGATGAGCTGGTTGGCCAGCTTGAAAAGCTGCCAAGGCTGCTACAACCCGATCATTGATTACCGCGCTCAGTTCTTCTTGCATCATGCTGATGCTGCCTCTACCATTTCCTCTTCCCGTCATGGCAATTCTACATTTACATTATACTAATGAGAAAACAATAATATGTTCCGCATACTATCGTTCATGCAGTATAAGTAAACTAGAATGTAGCATAGATTATAAAGGCGAGAATAAGATAAAGTAGTAGATTAATATTAATAGTAATAATAAAATAGGACAAACGACTCCCAGTAGTTTTCCATTCATTACTCGTAGTGTAGCACCGCGTTGTGGGTATTGCGTAGTTCTTCGTCATAGTGGCTATACTGCCTTCAGGGGATCTCTCCCATGAATCTGACAGTTGGTACCCTCACTGGTACTCTATTGCCGACTTCCATATCCGTGAAGCTGGTTGGAATTTTAGTCCCAATTGATGCGCCACATGGCCTAGCTTTCGTCCTTCACTATGGATGTGCTCAGTATCGGATTTAGTGTTAAAGGGTCACATATCTCCTATAATCTGTTAAGCAAGTATACCTAGCCCGAAAGCTAGTTATGCTCTTAAGCTGTGTGTGTAACTAATGCAGTGCTTATGCTATGACAGTTATAGACTAGAATGCAATCCTAGTTCACTATAACCAATGGCTCTAATACTAATCTGTCACACCCTCAATATCCTCTGCGGGGTTTACACCACGAGGCGTGTGACGTTCTAGGATCCCATAGCCAAAAGTCACATGATCTACTCTAAATGCTGAAACCATTTAGATCGTTATCAAAAACAGGTTTACTTGATAATAATTTATTCAAATAGTTTTGTAAGCGAATTTAAAGATAATAGTTAACCATATAGTCTGCGAAAAACAACGCGCTCAAAATCATGATAGATAATTAAACATTCAAAAGTAGTTAAGTGTTCATGTCCCAATGACGTTATATGATGCATGCCCTACACGTGCTCTGAAACTAGTGACCAGGCTTTCTAATCGCGGCACCGGAAGTTAACTACCTGTAAAAGCATGTATATCGTGTGTCAACATAAAGTTGGTGAGTTCACAAAGTAAGGTAAGTAGAAGTGTAGGTTTCCCAAACCAAAAACGTTTATAAGGTTCCCCAAACCCAAAGTAGTAATCATTAACCAAAACCAAGAATCAAGAAACAAGAACCACGAACCACGAACCACTAGTTCAGCGTATGCCAAGGGTAGCTAACCCATTCATGATAACTAAACAATGATATACCGAATTGCTATTCAAACAATACACTCACCCCGCGAGCTGGTTTTTGCCTCCCATCATTGCCTAAGGTCGTAGTTCACGCCCGGCTCCCAGCACGGCGTGAGGTTTGTCAAACCTAATAGCGCTATCAACTAGTAACCCGCTTGCCATAACCCGGCAACTCATTCGGTAAATAGTAGAGGACTTTCGTGATAGAATGCAGTTTAGTTCATCAAGGACAAAGAGTGTGAAACTAGCAAAGCCCGACCCACACAAGGAGTCATAGCACCCCAAACCCGGGATGTGAAAGTTGTCCCAAACCGAACTAGAAAATAGTAGTCCCAAACCGGACTAGAAAAGTTAAGTGAGTTGTCTTATCCGAGACGCATGCTTTTAAGAAAAAAAGTAGTGAAACTCACCTGATAGTGATGCTTGTGGTCTAGTGAAGCCGAATTACGTAGCTAGTATCGCTCGGACAGTACTTACCCTATGATTATTGAGGACATTGTAAGTTGTGGGTTTTTGTTTATCATACAAGTGACACTCCCATTATTGTGAACCATGTTATCTAACGTGGTTGGTGTTTTAGGCGTAGGGGTCGTACTGTATATCATCAAGTAGACCCATGTGGGCCCCATGTAGAGTAATGGGCCACACATTGTCCCTACTTCCTTGTATATGATTGTTTTATTGTAAAACGAGTGTTGTCCCATGAGTTAAGCCTTTAGTATATTTGACAATGACCAACCTGTGTTTAATCTGGACTTAACATGTGTTAGGGATGTGTAGCCGATAACAAGACATGGTGGATTGCCGTTCACATCTTGCTAGGGACTAAGCTAGCTTTGTTATGGCATGTACGACTCATCACAAGACAATGCTAGAGCATGGTTTCATGTTTAGAAGCCGGCTACACTTTTATTAATAGTTTTCATGACTTAAATATGTTTCTATCTCATATAACTGGATCAATGTGTTTTATCTTGGTTTATGAATCTTGAACTAGGCCGATTACTAACACCTTACAAGGGGCAATGATTATGGTTGAAAACTCAGATTATGGGTTCACAATAGGGCCGTGTATTAATGTGTAAAGGTGGTTAGTACTTACCCCAATGCTTAGTGACAAAGTGCGACCCTTAGGATGTTGGATCAGTATTGCTCTTTTGTATGAAATTGCTAGTGAACACTTATGTGTTTAGCAAGTTCTTGATCAGTGATAGCACAGCGGAATGTTATGAGTTTAAAGCTACACTTATCAACAGGAGTTGTAACTCCCCATGGATTGAAAAACAAATAAATGATAAGTATTTATTGAGAATCTAAGTATTGAATGAGAATGAAACACTTAAAGAGATTCTCAATAAATATGAAATGGAAATAACAATAATATGTGTTGAAGGATTTCTGTATTAAAATCAATGTCTAAAACAGAGGGATGAACCCTTCTATTTATAGACTTTACAAATACATGAACCTTGCCAAAAAGCAAGTTCAGATACAAGTTGCAACAAGTTGCAGTCTTGGAACTTGTACATAAAGCAAAAGTAATACTAAAGTAATAAACTACTAATACAAAAAGGCGGTGGAAAAGATCTTCACATAAGTACTGATGAATGACAAACTACTGATGAGTAGTTTGTCTTCAGTGGTTCTTCAGTAGAAGTGTCTGGTTTGAACTTCAGAACTTCTGATGACTACTCTTCTTCAGCACTTGTGGAATCTCTTCTTCAGCAGTTTGATCCTTCTTCTTCAGCAGTTCTATACTTAGAATATTTTGACAGAAGTGAATTAGACTAAGGTTTGCAAAAGTGGTTTCACCAATCCTTTTTGTCCTAACATAGGACTTCTTGGTAGTCTTCCTTGGACTCGATGCTCGTGACCTCCTAACTTGATGTGTGTTTTTCGGTTAGACAGAGTGAGGGCCGAGGGGTATTTCAAGAGTGAGAGGAGAGGTGGTGTGAATGTTTAAGGCTTCCTTGGGTCTCCGTATATAGTGCATTAGATGGCAAGTCCCAAACTTCCTTTCCTAGTTTCATTGTATAGAGCTTTATACTATTTTGATGATTATGATTGCCAAAGTGTTTAGTAGCTTTCAATGAGGTGGTCGTGAGTTTGCAAGCCAATCATATCTTCCATTTTACGCAAAGATTAAGCATGGTTAAGTCCTAGAGGTCTATTATGGGTATATTAAGGTGTAAGGGTGAACTCTTGTCCTCTTATGCCCATGCATGCCATACAATGCCAAATTACAATTTCTTTGATGGTGATGGGAGGTGTTCGGCCGACTTATGTGTGGGAAAGGGATAGGATGTTTTGTCTTAAACTAATTATGCTAGAGATTGCATTGGTGAATGGTGAGATTAAAAAGACTTTAGCTAGATAAGTGGTGATAGGGACATTTCATGTGGTTCTTTGTTTATTTGGCCGATTTTGCTTTTTGTACTAACTAGGATGTTTTGTGAGCCATCACTATCATGTTGTTGTCAATGTGTTCGGCCGAGATCCCATGGTGAAGATTGGTGGATGGTGACCTTTCAATGACATGCCTAGTTTTTACTTCTTGGATGTTGATGGTTCATAGAATGTTATAGGATTGATGGTGACATCTCTCTGACAAGTTTGTCCATACTATTAGATGTTGATAATTCATAGAATGTTAGTTATAGCCTTGGAAGTTTCTTGGTGTGTTGTGGATGTATTCGGCCGAGAATTAAGGGACATAAAGATGTATGGATCAAGTGTAGAGGTGTGCGTGTAAGATTCTTATTTTAGTGTAAAGGAATGTTATGTCTCATGTGGGGACCAATCCTTGTTTAGCAATTGTCTCTATCTAATTACACACGCATTCATGTATGTATGCATAATCAATTGAAATGCTTTTATTATTTAATCAATGTGTTGTCCCTTTCATGTGTTTGTATATATATATATATAGATATACAGGTTGTTTGGCTTAGTATGTATGTAAGAGTTTAGTTGTGTTGAGTTGTCATTGTCTCTAGTGTGTAGGATTTGTCTTATCCATGATACATATTAATTAATTAATCCACAATTATCTATTTTCACTATTTACCAACGTTCGGGGTTCAATACTCGTATAAGTAGTTTCGTAATTTCCCCGAATCACCAATTCATGCAGTTATTAACTTGTACTGTGCAACGTGTGACTTAGCTAACTAACTCTAGTTAAGTAGAATGCAAGGAATCTAAGTGCATGTAACTAGAGTTTAGTTAAATGAAGAACCTGAAATTGCGGGATATCACATCAATGCACATGACTGGATGAAGATACCTGATAAATAATTTTATCAGTCAAAGAGAAGGATCTGTATCCTTTGGGAACAATGCCAAGAGATATGTGCTAGGACATGGCAATGTCTCTTCTGGCAAAATACAGTTTGACAAGGTCAATCTGGTTGAAAACCTTGAGTACAACTTGCTGAGTGTGTCACAAATGTGTGATAAAGGATATTCCTCCTTTTTCACAAAGACAACATGCAAGATCATATCACCAGAAGGCCAGAAGCTGATAGAGAAGATCATTGAAGATCATACTTTGTTGATAGCCAAAAGATGTGGTAATGTCTATGCAGTGGACATTGAAAAGGACAAAGTACTGAAGAACACTTCCTGTTTCTTCTCAAGGGCACGAACTTCAGAGACTGATCTCTGGCACAGGAGACTTGGCCATGTGACCTTTAAAACCATAAATAAAGTCATAAAAATGGACTTGGTCAGAGGTCTACCCTTAAAGGTATACAAGTGTCAAGAACACTGTGTATCCTGTTTAAAGGGAAAGCAGCATAAGTCCTCCTATTAGTCTATTGAAGAATCAAAAACAACTTCATGTCTTCAACTACTCCATATGGACTTATTTCGGCCAGTCAATATCATGAGCCTTGGTAAGAAGAAGTACTGCCTAGTCATCATTGATGACTATTCAAGATTCACATGGGTATTCTTCTTATTTTCCAAGGATGAGGCAGCTTAAATCATCAAGTTCTTCATTATACAAGTAGAGAAAGAATACTCTCTTTCTGTCAAAACCATTAGAAGTGACAATGGGACAGAGTTCAGTAACAAAACTCTGGATGAATTTTGTTCCCAGAACTACTGAACAAAATGGTGTGGCAGAAAAAAAGAACAGGACATTAATTGAAGCAGCAAGAACCATGTTAGCTGATTCAGGCCTACCATTGTATTTCTGGGCTGAAGCAGTTAACACTGCATGTTATGTTCAGAATAGAGTCCTTGTCAACAAGAGACACTCCAAAACTGCCTATGAAGTTGTTCATGGCATTATGCCCCTTATCTCCTTTTTCAGGTCTTTTGGATGTCAATGTTTCATTCTAAACATTAAAGACTCTATTTCAAAGTTTGCTGCAAAAGTTGATTCAGCTTATTTTCTTGGTTACTCTTCCACTAGAAAAGCCTACAAGGTTTTTAACACAAGAACCAAGATAGTAGAAGAAACACTGAATTTCAAGTTCAATGAGTCAAAACACACTCTCATTGCAGCACATCCTGCTAAACTCTTTGACCTTGACAGCTTCTATTTCGGACCTGAAAAGACTGTCACTTAATCTAAACCTATTTATTATGGTGATCAAAGGTTTGATGATGAGGATCCTCCACCATGGACTCCAAATACAGTCATTAAGTCAACTTTTAAACCATCAGAAGTTTCACAAACTTCTGATTCAACAACTACTGATGTACAAACTCAAACATCTGTTTCAGCTTCTACAACTACTGAAGATGTTTAAACAGCTGAACCAGATATTATTAAGCTCAGTGGTTTGTTTGAAGAAGTACAAGAATCACCTACACCTGTCAGTGGTTTACAACAACTAATTGAACACAAGGATCATCCATTGGATCAAATCATAGGTGATATCGCATCAGGGGTTCTCACAAGAAACCAGCTTTCCAACTTTTGCTTCTTCTCAGCATTCATTTCTCAGTTGGAACCTAAGAAGTACCAAGAAGCCCTCAAAGACAACAATTGGGTGCATGCTATGCAAGAAGAGTTGCTCCAATTCAGGAAGCAACAAGTCTGGGAAATCTGTCCCTTACCACAAAACAAGCTACCAATTGGCACAAGATGGGTTTTTAGGAATAAACAAGATAAGGCTGGTATGATTATCAAGAACAAGACAAGACTGGTGGTACAAGGTTATTCTCAAGAAGAGGGAATTGACTTTGATAAAACCTTTGCTCCAAATGCAAGACTTGAAGCCATCAGGTTATTTCTGGCTTATGCTATTTCCAACAAAATTAAGGTTTTTCAAATGGATGTTAAGAGTGCATTTTTGTATAGAAAGATTAAAGAGGAACTGTATCTCTGTCAGCCACCTGGGTTTGAGGATCCTTCTCATCCTGAGTGGGTATACAAACTTGACAAAGCTCTTTATGGGCTAAAACAGGCTCCTAGAGTCTGGTATGAAACACTTTCCAACTTTTTGCTCAAAAATAACTTTACAAGAGGCTCCATTGATAAAACTCTATTCATAAAACATGTTGGAAATCATGTCTTACTTGTTCAAATTTATGTTGATGATACCATATTTGGTTCAACAAACACAAAACATTGTAATGAATTTAAGAAACTCATGCAATCAAAATTGGAGATGAGGACAATGGGAGAGCTACGGTACTTCTTAGGACTGCAGATTAAACAACAAACAAATGGAACTTTTATTCATCAATCTAAATATGTTAAAGAATTATTGAACAAATTTTCTTTACAAGATTGTAAATTATGTTCCACTCCCATGACACCAACCACACAAGTTGAACCAGATGATCAAGGAAAACAGGTTGATCAAACCATGTATTAATGTATGATAAGTTCCCTTTTATATCTAACTGCTTCTAGACCAGATATTATGTTTTCAACATGTTTCTGTGCTAGATATCAATCAGCTCCTAGGGAATCACACCTCATTGCAGTCAAAAGAATCATCAGATATCTGAAAGGAACTCCTACACTTGGAATTTGGTATCCTGCTTCTAGCAATACCAAGTTAACAGCTTTTTCAGATAGTGACTATGCACGGTGCAAAATGTCAAGAAAATCAACATCTGGTGGTTGTCAATTCTTGGGAAACTGTCTAGTGTCCTAGCAATCAAAGAAGCAAACATTTGTTGCAACTTTAACTGCTGAAGCTGAATACATTGCAGCTGCAAGTTGTACATCACAGATACAATGGCTCCAATATCAACTTTTTGATTATGGAATCAAAGAGTCCAAGACACCATTGCTTGTAGACAGTAAATTTGCCATTAGCATCATTCAAAATCCTGTTCAGTTCTCAAAAACTAAACATATTGAGATCATGTATCATTTCATAAGAGATTGCTATGAAAAAGGAAAGATTGAAGTGAAGCATGTGACAACAGCTAATCAAATAGCTGACATATTCACACAATCCCTTGACACATCAACATTTCAGAAGTTAGTATCCATGCTTGGGATGCTAAATTTGTAAGTGTTTCTTTATTTTTCTGCACATATTTTTATTTTCACTTACATTTGTTTGTCACAAAACTTCTGAAAAACAAAAAGAGAGAAACTACTGATGTACAAAATATCAGTATGGTGATTTTTTCTGAAAAATGATTAACTTCTGATAAAATAAACTTCAGAAGTTATGAATAAAGTGTTTATAAACATTCTCATCAGTTGTTAACAAACTACTGAAGAGAAAATGGGAACTACTGATGATAGTTATTCTTCATCAGCAGTTTTGTCATTAAGGGTAAATCAGACATTTCCCACTTCAGAAGTTTGACCTATGGCGGTTACAAACTTCTGATAAACACCTTTTCCATCACTTATCATTTCAAAAAGCAAAATTCCCTCCTTCTCTCTCATAAACACTCTCAAACCCTCCCCTGCAACATAAACAAAAACACTGTTCGATCCACACACACACAAAACCACATGGCTCTTATACTGAAACAGGGACACAATCAAAGAGTCTACTTTGAGAAACATGAAGCCTGGTCCCAATACGACAAAATCATTGATTTAGTCGTCAAATCCCAATACTTCACTGCCCTCACCATTGTTCATCCCATCCATACTGAAACTCTTAATGAGTTATGGGCAAACTGCGAGACAGTGACAGTGAATGATCAAGTTTTTTCCCCCAAATCAACTATAAAAGGGAAAGTAATGGCAATCACACCGGCTACTCTGGGAATTAGACTGGGTCTGGATGATGTGGATCCACCAGATAATTTTCCCAAATCTGAATTTCATTTGACCATGACAGAGTGTGGTTACCAAGGTACTCTCTCACTTGCAACAATTTTTAAGAAATATTTTGAACCAAAATATAAACTTTTGTTTCATTACATCAGATGCCTTCTACTTTTCAACCAATTTTTCATTCCATGGTGAATGAAACAAAATTCAGGGCATCAGCACTTTTCTTTAATGAGTTGGTGTTACATCACGTAAACTCTAAAAAGAAGTTTTTGTTGTATCCAAGGTTCATCATGCACTGCATAATTAAAGAACTTGGAGATGAGTGCTTGTGGGAAAAACAACGGTTTTAAACCCATTAACCTCACAAGCATACTCAAGGCATAACAAACCGGCTGCCTGGCCTGAAGATGACCAAGGGGAACCAGAAACAGTTCCCATGGAACCAACATCTTCCAAACCCTCACCCAAAAAGGCCAAGAAACCCAAAAAACACAAACCAAAACCGACCAACCTTAAAAGAAAGGCAGTTCAGAAAGTTGAGATGCCTAAAACTGCTGATGTGCAATCTGCACATGTTAAAGATGTGACTGAAACATCATCTCAGTCTCATCCATCTCAAACCCCCAAAAGAGCACCAATTACCATTATTTTCAAAAGAAAGAAATTTAAGAAAACCATAACTACTGACTCTTCCTTTGAAACTGCTGAACCTTTACCCCAAACTACTGAACCAGAACCAAAAACCATAGAAATTGCCAAACTTCTCTCTGGGCTAAAAGAGACTATTCCATCAGAACATGTCAGTCCCCAACAACCACATCAAACAGGGGACATACCTTCAGACTTTGACATGAATGTGGATGTCTTTAGCCCTAACCCAAGTGATGAGGATGAACCAGGGTTTCTAAGACCAAACTTAGAGACTTTAGGTACATTTGAGGCTGCTACTACTTATTTACCACCTAGTGGTGGATCTGAGGATAGAAGTAACATAGCTATGACCTCACTTGTGGCAACTACTGATGAAGGCTTAATGCCTGAGGTAGGAAATCCTCAGAACCAAGAAACAAAGGTTCATGAGACAACTGGGTTGGGCCCAGCTCATGATATAACTGATATTGTCCTCGTTGAGGATATCATCAGGGATTCAGATGATTCCATTAATTTGGATGATGATTCACACTCCACAAAACATGAATTGACGGCTGCTGGTGAAGGTCCTGAATCTGGTGTCTCTAAGCTCAAAGAGCGGGTCACACCAGATCAGGTTAAAGTCCACTTAATCCCTGATTCCCCTAGAGTGGCATCTTCAATACATTCTGTAGATCACCCCAAAACACCCCCTCACTAAAAATGCCTACCCAATTCCCTGGGTCATCTAGCATAGACATGAACCACCTAAGCAGCCCAGATGGTCCCCTATACCAGATGATGAAAACCCTAATAGCCAATCACCTCAAATCTTTCACAACTTCTTGGGAATTGAAAACCACAACTCAATTTGAGGTAATAAACAAGAAACTAGGTGAGGTGTCCAACAAAATTGACAACAATTCAAGACAGCTTGCTGAGTTATCTGGTAGAACTTCCAAACCTAGCAGGCTTCCAGAAGTGGATGAAGCCAAAAAGGGGGAGAAGATTAAGGAACCAAGGGAGTCACTGGAAGCCAGGATAAAAAGCAAGAGTGGCTCTACAACAATAACTGATAGAAAAGGCCCAAAAAGAAAAGGAAGATCAAGATAGGCTTCTTTCTACATCTGAAGTTGAAGCTGAACCTTCCCAAGGCCATAATGAAGAAACTTCTGAAGACTTAGAAAGTACTGAAGACAATCCTTCAGTAGTTGATACTTCTATCAACACTTCAGCAGTTAACACTTCCCACATTCAAACTAAAGAGCCTTCCATGGCAACTGAACAACAACCAACTCTTATTCTAAAGCCTACAACCACTCAAATGACTGTACTAAACCCTCTCCCATTTCAATGTCCAAAGAACTACTGGAAAAGAGTTTACTTGAAGCAAAACGAAAGGCTAAGGAAGATGAGATCTGGAACAGTCTGGAAGCAAGGGAAGATATGAGATACACTGAAAAGCTTCAAGCTTATGAAGAAGAGTTGAATAAACAAGCTACAGTTGAATGAGTTGCTGAAAATGACAAAAGACAACAACTGATGTCTTTTATTACAACGAACAGCAAGACAAAAGCTTATTCACTCAAAGGGCTCTCCATGGATAAGCTAACAAGAAGAGCTCAAATTGATGCTGACAAGATTGCCACAGAGAAAGATAGAAAGGCAAAGAGAGCTGAGATAATAGAAGAATTGGTAGCCAATAACTATGGTTCAAAAGCCTTAGTGTCAAAGTGAAGAGAAGACAAACTATTTGACACATATAAAAGATTCAGGGCTGATAAGGCTGCAAATCCAGAGAAGTACAAAACTTCTGTAGTGTCAACTTCGGTAGTTAGAACTTTTGGTGCTAAACATTCAAGGCCTGCTACCAAAAGAAAGCCAGAGGACAATACAAAGAATGATTTCAAGATGGTGTTGTTTGAAGGCAATACAGTTGTACAAGGAGACTTTGATATTGAAGAAAAGCCTCTGCTAACACAGTTCAGGGATCCTTCAACATTTGCTTACCAAATCTAGAAAGCTATAACTGATAGACTGCACACAAAGGTTATCACTGAACATCACTTACCTACATTTGAAATACCTAATGTCATGCAAACAGAAGACAGAAGAGAAACCCACCTAAGGGTCACTGAAATAGAGAACATCCAACACTCAGGAACATCCCAAGGATCCAGAATGGTCCCTTATACTTTAGATTTTGACAAATCTAAAGTTATGATTATAAAGTGGTCCTCTACTGATTCTAACTCAGTATTGGTGACAAGGAGAGATCGTCAAGCAAGGCCTTCAAATCCATGAATGAACTGAAGAATCTATCTACACAAGACTTGCTTACAATTCAACATCTTGAACCTGAACAAGGATCTCTCACAAATGAACAGTTGATAAGGTTTTGGAATTATCAATCCAGGGGGAGATTGTAAGGATAGAAAGGATTGAAGAAACCACTTTTTGCCAACCTTAGTCTAATACATACTTCTGTCAAAATATCAGAAGTTCTGAAGTCAAACCAGACAAGTCTACTAAAGAACCACTGAAGAGAAACTACTCATCAGTAGTTTGTCATTCATCAGCACTTGTAATAGAATCTTTCCACCGCCTTTATGTTTCAGTGGTTTATTAGTTTATTATTACTTTATCATTTTGTACAAGTTCCAAGACTGCACCTTGTTGCAGACTTGCTTTTGTAACAAGGTTCATGCATTTTTAAGTCTATAAATAGATAGGTTCATCCCTCTGTTTTAGACATCGATTTTAATAGAAAATTGAAATCCTTCAAAGCTTATACTTATTATTCCATTTCATTAACTGTGAATCTATTTGCTTATTTATTGTCATATACATTCAATACTTAGATTCTCATTAACTTGTGTTTAGTTTGCAAACATCCAGGGGGTGTAATAACTCCTATTGATAGTGAAACTTTACAACTCATTCTGCTGTGCAAAACTGATTAAACTTGCAAAACACGTAAGTGTTCATAAGCAAGTAAACTGTTAAAGAGCATACTGATCCAACAGTGCAAGATATGGAATGGAAGTTGAAGTGATTGATCATATTCTAGTTAATTGCTTGATGCCAAGGGTGGTCTGGTGGAATGTGTTTGCCTGGTTAAAATTACCTTTTCCAGGAAACGTGATACTCATAAAGATATTCTGAAATTGGTGGCAACTTATCCAGGTTCAAAGGTGTGGGAGAAAAACAGTTCATGTGGTATTCCTTACTACCTTCTGGCAGCTTTGGAAATCCAGGAATGAGAAGGTTTTTAATGCATTCAATGTTTCGGTTACAAGAACAACGAATGAAATCAAAGCTAGTTTATTCATTTGGCTCAAAGCAAGATCTAAAAGGATTTAGATTGGGGGAGGTGGGCTGATTTTGACTTTTTAGATGTAATTGTATAATCTTATTTTGTCTTCGTGCTTGTCTTTTTCTTGTATCATGTTTACGGGTTTTACAGCTTTGTCTGGCCCTTTATATAATTCATAGAATTTTTCCCGTAAAAAAAAGATAATGTTAATATAGAAATTATGCACACAACATAACCAAACAATCAGACTTCTAAAAAATAATGGGAGAAAGCGAACAAGGCTGGGTAAGGCAACGGAAAAGGAATCAAAACAACAAAGACAAAGAACAGTACGTGGAGAACGAGAACACGGTTACCTTCTATGTGGCCAACATGGAAAGAATATAAAGGGTGTGGGAAGATGGTCGATGCCTATCTTCCTAGGCGAAAGGACAAAACAAGGAGATTTTTTGCTTTCATAAGATACAATGATGTGGAAGATAACATGACCATGATAAAAAGACTAAGTGCAGTCTGACTTGGTTCCAATAGGGTAGCTGTCAATGTCGCAAAATTTGTAAAGAAGATCAAGAAAAGGCCACTGAACGGAGACAACCGGCACAGACAAATATGGAGATTTCTCATCAGCCTCCATAGTCGAAGGTTTGGCGGATTAGGGATACGACAACTTTCAAGGAGATGATAACAGGCGAATCAAGTGGGTAAAAAATGGTTGTAACTGTCCGTTTGCTCAACAAACCACCCCCGGTAATAGGAGCATGGTTGAAATGCTTATTACTGGGATCTACGTGGGACTTAAACAGGCTGGCATGTATGGAGGAATTTTTTAACAACGTTGGAGTAGATAGAGTGTCGCTAAGATACGTAGGCGGGCTTCAAGTATTAATAACCTTTCCGGGGATAAAAACGGCGAAACAATTTCTTACCGGAAGGCAAGAGGAATGGAAATTATGGTTTTCTTCACTAGTAACATCGAAAGGTCAAGAGCTAGAGTTCTTATTGGTGGCATGGATCAAGATATGTGACGTTCCGATTCAGTTTTCGAACAAAACGGATTTCAACACAATCGGAAGGAAGGTCGGTAATGTGATTCATGGATCAACGACTGCACTGAAGGATGGCAATTTAACATCGAAGAAGGTTGCGGTGTTGGTAACACATGGGAGGAAGATAGAAGAAAGTTTCACTGTCAGTTGTCAAAGGAGCACTTTCAAGGTATGGCTTACGGAAGTGGACGAAGATTGGGCACCGGACATCGTTTAATCGGACGTCAATAAAACATTCAGGTTCAGAAAGGAGAAATAGTCACCGAAGAAAATGTCGATTGGAATAGGGTGGAAGATAATTCTGGCCAGGCCAATGCCGGAGATACGGTTGGGGTTCAAGCAGACGAAGAGTTGGTTGATGAAAAGGTGCATGAGGAAGTTGAAAAGTTCAGTATACATGACAAATCCTAAGGTAGTAACAATTTGTTAGTCGCATGCGCTGGTGCGTCACATGGTGAGGCATGTGCAGTTCGTTTTGAGAAGGAGAACATTAATTCTAGTGAGACCGGCCCAGGAAAAGAATCAGGTGTGAACTTGATGGACAAGCCGGCCCGTCTAGTCAATTGAGTGACATTAACTGGGACCAAATTCTGAATATTAACCCACCAACACCTTTTAACAAGTCAACTGCCCATCAGATTATTAGCAAGTCTACTGGTATCTTTTCAAAAAATAGATCACATGCGAGAAACAGTAACAGAGACCCTTTTGCGAACTGCTCTCCTGAAATTCAATTCTCATGTGACTCTACTCCATATCAACATCTTACCGAAGATCTGCCAACTCAGAACGCTCATGATGGAGTAGCTGTTCAACTGAAAGAAACTATTAATTTCAGGGAAGCGATCGGCATTGACTTCACTGGATTTGAAAATAATATGGAAGATATAATCCAGGAGGAAGGTGAGATATCCATTAATAATGATAATAATGATATATAATGTTAGAGGGATTGGAAAGGATCCCAAAATGCTCTCCACAGGTGATTTAATCAGAAGCCAAAGGGCAAAGTTTGTTGCAATTCAAGAGACAATGAAAAATGATGGGTCCAGAATTCAAGTCAGGAAAATTTGAGGTAATCAACCGTTGGAGTATAATTGGGTTGATGCAGAAGGAACATCGGGTGGTATGTTGAGCTTGTGGGATCCATGTTTCTTTACCATGAAAGAAAGCTTTAAACATCAAAACGTGCTGGTAACATCAGGTAATATACCACAGGTGAGTGAAACAATTCATTTCGCTAATATCTATGCTCCACAAAGTTTAACAGGGAAGAGAGATCTGTGGAATATATTGTCGGGGATGATGGATACAAAGAGGGGTTTTTGGGTGTTGTTGGGGGACTTCAATGCAATAAGGACTCTGGAAGAAAGACATAACTCAGAATTTAATCCGTCATGTGTAGAAGCCTTCAACTCATTTATTAAAGACAATGAATTAAAGGAATTTACAATGGGGGCAGGAAGTTTACCAGGATATCGGCGGATGGTTCGAAGCATAGTAAGATCGATTGTATACTGGTCAACCAGTGTTTTTGGGACTGGTGGCCAGAATCGTTGGTGATGGCATTTCCTAGACATGACTTAGACCACTGCCCTTTGACTTTGTCCACCACATCACCTAACTTTGGCTCAACGCCATTCCGCTTTCATAACTCATGGCTAACGAACCCAGGGTTAGAGAAGGTGGTTAAAAGGTCTATTGCCATGCAACAATACAACGGTCCACCAGATCTTATTTTTTCCAACAAACTTAAAGAGATTAAGTCAGCCATCAAAGTATGGTTGGTTGATGAAAAGAGAAAATCTAAGGAGGCACAATCGGCTGTGGAAAAAATCATGGACCATTATGATCAAATGGCAGAGAAAAGAAATCTTACAGAAGAGGAGATTAAATAATAGGTGGAAAACAAAAGAAAGCGCGATGAAATATTGGAGGCATTGGCTAGTGACATAAAGCAACGTTCAAGGGTTAAATGGGCGATCGATGGTGATGAAAATACCGGCTTTTTCCATAGTATTATCATCAGAATTTCCAAAGTAAGCGAATTAACGAACTATTGATCAGGGAAAATTGGCATAGCGACCCAGAAATATTGAAGGCGGAGACCCGTAAGTTCTTTGCAGGAAGATTTCGTGAGCTGATGCAAACATGCCCACCTTTATATGCCCAAATATTAATCGACTAACAGTAACCGATGCTAATGCTTTAGTCAAACCATTCTCTCACCAGGAAATAAATATGCTGGTCTGGGAGTTCGGGAGTGACAAGTCCCCGGGTCCCGACGGATTCAACTTTGCATTCCTGAAGTATTTTTGGGATCTCTTCAAAGATGATGTTTTTAATATTATGGAGGATTTCTTCTTACATGGAGAAATCAGGAGAGGGTGCTCATCCTCGTTCATTGTTCTCATCCCAAAGACCATTAAACCAATGTACCTTAATGAGTTTTGCCCGATTAGTCCATATGGGTGCATGTCGAAGTTTGTCTCAAAGGTACTCGCTAACAGAATCAAAGGGGTAGTAGGAAACTTGTATCTGAAAATCAGTTTGGTTTCTTATCCGGTCGAAACATTCTTGATGGTCCCCTAATAATCAATGAAGTAATCTCATGGGCTAAGAAACTGAAAAAACAAACTTTCTTACTAAAGGTGGACTAGGAGAAAGCATATGACAATATTAGTTGGGGTTTTATTGACTCAGTACTTGAGCAATAAACTTGAGGGACTATTAGGGTAATTATTGGGTCAAAATAAGGTGGTCATGAAGACCCATATGGGTCATACGAATTCAGCCCCAAAAAGGGGGATTCATGAACCTCAAACAAACCCTAATCATACCCAAGTTGAAGAGTTGATGCAAGAAATTGAAGTAACAAGATAGAGAATGTGTTCTAGAGGGTTAATCTTCAAAGTTTAAGCTTTTGGTAAGAACACTAACCCCAATTTATCTTAATTTCAAATACCATATGTGGGTTTTGAGCAAAATTCGTATTATTGCTTGATTGTAAGTGATATTGATCATCTCTAATGGTTTAGAGATGAGCTACTTACCAGAAGTTGCTTGTTTGCAAAGGATGATGATATTGGGTTTTCATTAGTGCTTTGATGTTGCTAAAATTAGTTGTAAATCCATGTAATTGTAGGAATAATGTGTAGTTGATGATATTTATGTGGAAATTGGTCATGATTGAAGGTGGTTATGTGTTTTGGTGGAATGTGTGTATTAGGAGCTTGTACAATATGCTCAAAATATGGTACGCACATCAAGTGTTTGATGAAATGTCTAGATGAACTTGCATGCAATTAATTGATGAATATGAATGGAATATGATGATTGTAGTAAATTAACATAAAGTTTGTGTATTGATGGAAACCATGTATGACTTAGAATGGATTGTATGTAGGTATGTAGGTATGTATGTATGCACGTAGGTGATCTTATGGTTGTATGTGTCCTACAATATGTGAATATGATGTTTGTGTTGAAATTGGGTGGTGTTAGTTGATTTGGTACAAAATAGTGTGAAATTAGTCACTTTTGACAGCCCTAGATAGTCGTCTTGTAAAAGGCGTATCTCATTCGTTTTTAGGAGTTAGAAGACGAGTCTTATATCGTTGAAAAGCTTGTTGCGCATGTTACATTTAATATTTAGTCATGTCAGGCTGGTTATGAGATTTAGTGGGTCAAAACAGCATGATAAGTTAGTAAATTAGTTTTAACAACATGCTGTTTGGAACCATTTTATGTGCAGACCTGAACTTCAAAAATTCATATAAAATCATAGAAAACTTGTTAGGAGGTGTTCTTTATATGCCTGGAAAGGTCTTTGAATGAACCACATTTTATATTTGATACTCAAGGTCTGATTCCAAGGTTTAGAAGGGGAAAAGGACCTTGAAC
Organism: Ambrosia trifida; assembly: GCA_028751855.1. Classification (NCBI taxonomy): domain Eukaryota; kingdom Viridiplantae; phylum Streptophyta; class Magnoliopsida; order Asterales; family Asteraceae; genus Ambrosia; species Ambrosia trifida. The sequence goes on along the minus strand of CM054130.1, from coordinate 54,297,944 downwards.
AGCAGATGCGCAGAAAATTGCTGCACATTTATAATGTAATCTTTAATAAGAATAGGTGTAAGAATGTACACGCTTGAATTAGCCTTGTAGTACGGATTGTAAGGAACTAATAGCATATTATGTGGCATTCAAAAAGTGTCTAAAAACACTTACCAATTAGTTCATGCTAATACTTTCACTAACGGATCAAACAGGTAGTGTATTGAAAGACATATTGAATATAACTAGTTGTTGAATGTATTGATTTCATGTTTGAATGATGTAGAATGAATACTAATGTTTGAATAGGTAAGTTCCAAATTAGTATTCTAAAACGGCATGTTGACTTGAAAGTAAGCTAGGTACAAGAAGCTTAAAAGTCAACGGGTCAAGTGGATATGATCTCGAGCTAGGTAAAAAGCTTGGGACAATAACTCAAACGCGTATAAGGCGAAAACACTCCTACGGGCAAAGGTAAGTGACTTATGATGCAAACTCTTGGTTTAGTAATTGTATGTTTATGTATAAATAGAGAATGGGAAACAAGTATGAAATCGTCATTTATAATAAGGTTAGCGAATTGATGTTGTTGGTGAACGGGTATAGTTCACCATACAACAATGAAAGTAGTTGGGATAAATGGGCAGCAAAGATAAATGAAGTTAGGGTAATTAAGCATGAAATAAATCCAAGATTAACAAATATGGCATAAGAATGAATGGTAAAATGTATGTCTTGATATGTGTGTGTATATCTATACTATATTAATAAGTATATAGGAAGGGCAGGAATGGTCATTTGCCACTGTACAAGCCTCAAAAGCATATTGTACAATGGTTTAAAGCATAAAGTTCTTAAAGCTTTAAATGGTCCAAGTTGTAATGCATTATGTACAAGCCTATGAAAAAAGACACGGATACACATTAGAGATTAGGGTTTCATCGCATTCTCCTCTTCACTGCCCCATCACGCTCTCTCCCTCTCGAAGAACACCAGAGCGATCTAGGGTTTCAACTTTCAAGATCCGCATCACCATCATCAGTATGTTATATTTTCCTTCTGATTTCATAGTTGGCAGTGGTTTTTAATTTGAACTTTCTAGATCTATGGTTTCAACTTGAACACTAGCGATCTTTGGATCTAGGGTTTCAATCTTCTGATTTCATGGGTTGATCTTCGACCACACTTGTAAGTTTTTCTATCTTCGACCATAAATATGTCATGGAATTTATTGAGTTTTTTTATGTTCATGGATATATTCTTAAAGCAGGTTTATTCATTCAATTTGATGGACACATAGGGGGATTATTATCCTCGTGAAAACGGTATGCTAGGCTATTTGTTTCTCCACAATGCTCCAAGGTACATTGCTTTTAGTTTTTGCATATGCTCTATTCTTCATTATTGACATAAATATTAGTGATTATTTGTTGCAGGTGATTGTTAATTAGACAAAGGAGGACCTTAATATTCCTTTCAATACCCCTATCAGGTATGGCTGCTCTTGTTTTGTTTTATTTCTTTGGTTGTTTCTGTTTTTTTATGTTATAGTTCGAGGAATGAAGTTCACCTAGGTAAGTTTCTCCTGCACTTATAGGAGTATGCTGGTAGCGTAGACCATGATGAGGAGGAGGCAAGTTTTGATGCACGGATGCGTCAACAGATACATAAAAAGAAAATGGAGATCGGGGGCATGTCGTTTAAGCAAAAAGATCACAAAGGTAGTTTAAACCCATTTAACCCACATGAAAACTCATTTTTATGAGGTAATGGCTGATGAAGTAAGCAATTATTTTTAGGGTTGGGATGTTTATGAAACATCTTGACTGTGAATACATGTTTGAGGTTCTATGGAATTTATAAACGGTTTGAATAAAGAAATTGAAGTAACTAAAAAGGGAACGGGTCAAACATTTGAAAGTATTCATATTCTATTTTAAGGCATACAATTTTCTAAATAGTTTAATTCAAGTCATTTTAATACTAATACTTGCAAGGTCAATAGTTCTACTTATGAGTTATGACCATATCCTTCCATAATATTGGAATATTTTGAGAGCTATTTATTTTTCATTTGCATTGTGAAAACTCATGTAGAAGCAAAAGTTAGTTTCTATGTTCCATTGATCATTTTTTGTAATTTCATTGATCAGGATGTATGAGTGGAACAATTAAAATTTCATTTTGTTTTTTTTTTCTGGTTGCAGAGGCAAATTTCTGTTATGCATGTAGAGCATGGTTCGACTGAGTGGGGGCAACCTAAGGTAGCAAGACTTGGTGATCCTAGGCTTTGGACCATCGATAGGAAGATGAAATGGGAGATTTTTACGGCTAATATGGTATAGTGCCCTGGTTATTATATAAGTTTGTTCTTTTTTTTGTTTTACTTGTTTCTTAGATTTTTGTAATAAAATTCTGTATTTTTATTGAAAGGTGTTTGGTCAGATCTTGGATTCCAAGATTGTTTTGGCATCAATAGAAACTGCTACAGATGCTGACGGATATGGCCCAAGCTATAACTGAAAATAACTTAAATTTTGTTGGTAATTTGTAAAAAAAATAGCAAAAAGAAGGTTTGAACTGAGGTGGGGTATTAATGTTAGTTTCTTGTTTAAGGTTATTGTATACAATCGTATATAGAAATGGGGGGTTTGATATGTGAGCGCCAAAGATAACTATGTTGTTGTTCTCATGAGAGATACGAAAGAAAAGTTCATTTCCCATATTTTTCGCACTTTATGTGATATCCATACAGTTCAGTGCAGTTTAGTGATTGATATATAAAAGGTTTATTTGTTGGATTGACGTGACTGAAATTTTGGGTAGCCGTTTCAATTGCTATGCATAATTTTCCGTTGACATGATGTTATTAATGAAACTAAGTTAGATCAAACAACTGTTGTTCATATGTACAAACATAAAATCCGCTTTTTTACTGCAGGGGTTGTCAAATAGGAGAACATGAACTACAACTATTAACATGGAGAGTTCGCGTTCACATAGTGTTTTCAATGGTGTTGTCGAATCAAGATGCAAGGTAATAGAATAAAACATTGGTTAAAGTGAGTTAATTTCCATGTATTTACATTGGTTAGAGGCATATTCCATATCGAGACTCGAAGTTGATTTTTCTACTACAAGAATCTCTTGGTGATAATAATGCAAAGCTCACGATGGTCTGTACAGCATCTTCTTCACAAAGGTATTGTGAAAGTTTCTTTTATTATCTTTTTATTTTATTGTAGATTTTAACTTTCTAACTTGGCGTGACCCGTTTTAAGTCGGTCTAACCTGGTTCAACTTGTTTTAAATCGGTCTAACCTGACCCGAACCATTATAAGTCAAGCTAACCTGGCTTGACCTGTTTTAAATCAGTTTAGCATGGCTCGACCCATTTGAAGTCAGTCTAACCTTGACTAACCCATTTTAAGGGAATATTTTGACAGGAGTTAAAGCAATGATTGCTAAAAGCTTTGAGACGATCCACTACAGTAATCTCATGGGAATGGGTATCATTCCTATTTGTTTCAAGGCTACTGAAGATGCAGACACACAAGGTTCTTTCCTATCCATAATTCCATGATTTTATAATCACATTCATCTTTCTGTATTTTTATTTGTTCACTTCTTTTTCACGTTATTGAAAGAACGTAGGATGATAAATGGCTGTGTGCTACATGTGGAGACGACTGGTTGACAAAAATACTCGCAGTTGACCTATTAGAATATATCAATATGTTTCGACCATGGTTTAAAAAAACGCTTGAGGTGTGCGCCTCGAGGCGCGTCTCAAGGCGATTTGGTCTGAAAACGCTTCTGAGGCGGCGCCTCAGTTGTTTGAACGGTGGTATGCGCCTCACAAAACTGAGGCGTTATGAAAAGTTGCGCCTCAGGGGGTTTTCAGGTATATTTTTTATGTTTTCGACTTTTTTGTGACATTTTATGTCTTTTTTATGTGTGTTTTTGATGAATTTGATGATGAAATTAGTTGGCATTTTATTTTTTGAAAGATATATAATTATTTATTTAATTTTTTAATTCCGCCTCGGTTCACCTCGAGGCTTACGCCTCGTGAGATGAAGGGGAAAACGCCTTGAGGCGCATTTCCGTTCTTTTAAACTTTGGTTTCGACCCGTTTCACAACTCAGTCCAGCTTTATACCTGACCTGAGGCCTGGTATTTCAATGCCATTTCCCAAAACGGGCCATGCATGATTCTTTTATGCAATCCTTTTTGCGCAAAACTGGTCGTTCTTGCGTTCGTCGGGGAATTGTGGGTAGAGATGATTTTTTTTTACTGTTTAGCTTAGATTATATTTAAATTGTAATTGATTTATGGGTCAAATTGGTTAAACTAAAAGATACATAATAAAAAGATTATATTTCAATTGTAATTGATTTATGGGTCAAATGGGTTAAATTTAGATTATATTTCAATTAGTTGATTCGATATTTATAAGTTTTTTTTGAGGATTTTACATGGAGGAACTGTCTGAAATATGTTGATTTGTGGTTTCAGCCATATTTTTGCAGGTTGCTTATTTATAGAGATTGTTTCATATGGTCAAATATCAGTGATGAAATAAGTGGTGCAGCAATTGCGATATGCATCTAACTGAGCAGAATGACGTCGTTCAGACGGATAAGAAGGAGGTAGACGATGGCCGCCTTAGTTCCCTGCTGTTGTGCAGGCTATGATCGACAAGGAAAGGGTTTCTTTCTTTTGGAGCTGGTCATATTGGAGTACATTTTTTACTTGGTACACTTTTAAAAGTTTGTATATGTTTGTACATTGAAAGCCACTCACATACAGTTAATTTTCAAAGCAAGCTTACAATATCCATCGTATATTCACCTCTGATCCATCATAAGCAGTGGTGAAGCTTGAAAATCTGGACCGGGGGTCAGAACTATATAACTAATTTTTTTTTTATAAAAAAACGAGGGGTCGAAAGTATATAACAAAAAATTTCTATACGAATACTCTATAATCAGAACTTCTGAGCGAAAATTTGGGAGGGTCGGCCGCCCCTCCCCACCCCAAGAAAGTTACGCCTCTGATCATAAGACATTGGGGTGGAATTTCACTCTCTTTGTTTGGTTGGAGGTACCAAAGTGTTAAAAAGATCGGAATATTAAATGATAAAAAAATTATTATTACAAGTTCTTTTTTTTTGGATCAGCTTAGTTCAGCTGTATCCCATCCACTTTATCTCCCTTAGGAACCGGGTTCGATCCTCGTGGTTGGCATTGAAGCCAGGAAAGAGCTGGTGCCGCAACACGCCCACAACGGGAATATATCCCTCGTCCTGCCCGGGCAGGAACCTCCAGATTGGAGTAAGCCCTCCAACCTTAACCACCGAGATGTGGCTTCATCGGCTATTGTTACAAGTGGTTATCTCTATATTTTGAAGTGCACATACACCAAATCTTAAATCAAAAGTCAAAATGCCTCATTTCTCAAACTAAATTGCAAACATGATAAAATATTCATTTTTCCCGACTCTATTCATGCTCCATTCCACTAACGGAAAACGAAAATCACGTTCTAAACTGTTGTCGCCGTCGCATCGCGCGGGTTTCCTACTAGTATATATATATATAGATGGATACATTTAATCATGGGTGTCACTATTTAGATTGAATTGTATAGTTATCTAAGGTCTCACAAATGGTAAACTGTTTGGTAAGTGGAATTATCATGTGTTAGATGCTAGTGTAATAGAATGTGTGCATATTTTCTTATGCCTGAAAATGTGTTAAAGTGTTTTGTATGTAAAGGTTGGTCGTTATGTGTAGATTGAGTATAGGTTCGGAAACGTCATGTTTGTCCTTGAGAATACATGAAGGAAGAATAGTGTGACGGGTCAAGATAACTTGTACATGGGATTTGTACGTGCGTGTATATTGTAGTGTTATTAATCTTTTTGTTATGAAGATGGTAATAAAGATGCAGGTATGTAAGTATGAATGCATGGAAATTGGAGGATAGGATCCAAAGACCGGATCTGAACTTATAAAAAGGCGTTTGGATATGACCATTGAGTATTGTTGATGTTATTTCCATATTGTGAACATTTGCATGAAGTCACGTAATGAACTAACGAAATGATTATGTGGTAGTTGCAGGTTGTCTAGTCAAGCTCACAATGTAAGAAATGGTTGGAGGTCGAGTGAGGACACGAATTGTACGGGGTCACGATCACGTAAACTAATAAAGATGAGTTGTATTTGATGTAATAAGAAACAATAAAAGATGAAAGTATGAAAAACCTATAATATTTAGTAGATATGGGTTCAAAACATACAAGAATGTTTTATCAAGCAAGAAGTTTTCTGGTCCGTATGTCCGTTGCGTATTTCGGTTAAAAAGGTTTAGGGTGTTTCATAACTCTTGTTAAAAGTGAAACATTAACTTGAACACTTACATTTATTCCGCTGTGCAATTCACTTTGATAGATCTTACACAAGTGTTCATAATAAGAACTGTTAAACATAAACTGATCCAACAGGAGGAGATTTTCCTGGGGAGGTAATGATGAGAAAAAGAAGACCTTATTGGTGTGTTGGGACCGAGTGATTGGACTAGTGGATAAAGGAGGAATTGGTTTTGGATCACTAAAACACATGAACTTGAGCCTTTTATTTAAATGGTGTTGGCGCTACAAGATGGAGGAAACAGCTTTGTAGCGGAGAGTTATTAGCGTTGTACATCTTAAACAAAGATCGTGGTCCTATTTACCCATCAACGAAAGTATTTCGGGGGTCTGGAATTCAGTGTGTAAAGCAGAATAGTAGTTGGAAACATTAAATTTGAGGGGCAATGAAGTAATAAAAGCGGAAGTGGGAAATGGGTCAACTACAAGGTTTTGGATAGATACTTGGATTGGGATGAACCTTTAACGTATAAATTCCCACTGTTGTTCATTTTTGAAAGTTACAAACAATATACAGTGGTGCAAAGAATCGGAATGCAGGGGAGCATTGGGGTTTGATCTTGGGCATGGAAGAAGGAACTGATTGGCTGGGAAGAACAACAGTTAATGAATTGCAACACTTTGCTGCAGCAGGTTTACTTGAACGATAATAGAGATGGTTGGAAGTTGAGTTGGGATCCGGGTGGAGTATTCTCGGTAGCCTCTTGCAGAAACAAACTAGCAGCCTTGGCAATACCGTTTGTTTTCCGTTTCAGGGATCGAAATGGGTTCCAAAGAAGACTAACTTGTTGGCATGGAGGGTTGAAAAGGGGAAACTTCGTACTTTAGATGGTTTAACGCGTAGAACGATCATCAACGGACCAGCGATGTGCGGTTTGTGTGAAGAACACATTGATTCTCCATATCATCATTTTATTTCCTGCTTTGTGGCAGCAAACACTACTAGAAAATGAGCCTATCTTGAAATGCATTTTATGACACGCATTCATTTATGACACGCAAAAACTTGTGTCATAAAAAATTTGTCATGGTTTAAAAAATCTAGTTAATTAATGACACGCTTTTTTATGTGTCAAGAATGTAGTGTCAAGAAAAAAAAACATGACGGTATAAACTTTTGTGTGTCATCCTTTCTGTCGTAACATGATTTCATTAAAATTGTATTTCCCTCGCAACCCCCCCCCCAACCTAAAATCTGGATTACCTTCATCAATTCACATATTCATAAACGTCGAATTCATTCGCCCAGACCCTAACTCAATATCCCAACTCGACCTCCACACATAGCCGTCGCCACTAGTCCGCCTCCACACATTCGTCGACCCCACTCTACATCCACTCAGCCACACCTCCATTCGCCTACCGAAACCCTAATAGACCACGGACTCACCATCCACACCAATGGTGGCAAAGACAAGATCCTCTACAATCTTAAACTACCCACACACCGGCTAACCCCTCATTCTCTCTCACTACGCGCACGCTCGTTCTTGGCCTACACAGCCTCGATTCCTCCATACCCTTATTTTCATACCCTCAAACGGGAGATTCGAGATGAGACAGAAATATACGATAACAATGTCATCACAGATTCATATTACATCAGAAACGGTTACAGACACTGTCATTAGTAGGATAAACATCTATCTCGGGGCTGGGGGAGGTCAGGCATGACCTCCCCCTTGAGAGCATTTAAAGCACAAACTCAAATCTACAAATGAAAAACACACATGAGATTGCTATATATAGTCCATAATCTAAAGCCACCTTCGCCCATATGATTAGGTCGAATGTGGAACTTTTCTACATAAATTGTTGAAGAAATGATGACGATGAGACGTTTTATTGTGGGGTAGTCATGAGAATCAACAGTATGATAAACATCTCCCAAAAATCTTCAACCATTCGAAAGGGTCGAATGTAGAAAAGTTCCACATTCGACCTAATCATATGGGCGAAGGTGGCTTTAGATTATGGACTATATAAAGCAATCTCATGTGTGTTTTTCATTTGTAGATTTGAGTTTGTGCTTTGAATGCTCTCAAGGGGGAGGTCATGCCCGACCTCCCCCAGCCCCGAGATAGATGTTTATCCTACTGATAACAGTGTCTGTAACTGTTTCTGATGTAATACGAATCTGTGATGACTTTGTTATCGTATATTTCTGTCTCATCTCGAATCTCCCGTCTGAAACTGAGTTGTTTTCGCTTAATCGATCCGTGAATTCGGTTTGTAACCGGATTGTCAACAAACTTTGTAAAAGGATCGAATTGACAAAAAGTATTGGTTTTATCAAACAAGTCTACTAATTCAGGTGCGGAATCCCTGAATAAGTTACAAAATGATAATAATATCAACAAAACACATAGATCATCATAAAAGCTTTCATTTCATTCAATAACACATTCAATTACACGTTAAAGAGATGTTTATAATGATTAAATGACATGTACAGACTTGACACAAAACCCCAGGGAGAACACAAACTGGAGGGAAAACAAAATGACCAAAAGTTACATTGCAAAAATGAACTTGACCTTATACAGGCCTGCACATTCGCCCATTTGGGTTGGTCGAATTTGCAGGTTCGACAAAACATAGTGGTCGAACCAAGCAATACATTAAAATCTATTCTACCTTCGACCTCCTGTGCTCCTTCGACCCTAGCCTTCTTCCTTCGACCATTCATAAAACCACATTCGACCAATTAGAGACACCTTCGACCATTCGACTAAGAATAAAAACATATGTTAAATGCAATCCAAAGCATCAATCGCACAATATGCATCTACAAACTCCCCCTCGACTATTGCTTGGATTGTTTGAGTCGTCGTTCTTCGTCCATCCTTTTGTTCATCAGCTTAATGTTTAATAACTTCTTCTGTTCTTTGGTCATCACCGGTTCATAAGCTTGTTTTGGTTTCTTCTTCTTGACTTCCGGAACTTCTTGAACCTTCACAAACATACCCAGTTTCTTATCGTAATCACATCCAGCATTGATATCATAAGCAAAGCATAAGAATACCACACGTTGGTATTTGCTTGCTTGATCACAATCCTTTGCTTCGCAATAAATCGGATTATAATATAGCATTATAATATCCTCATGTGAACAATTGATCAACCACATAGGATCAAATATATGAATCTTATTAATGTCTTTCACACAATCCTTCAACACAATAACAGCCTCTGCAGTCTTCCAATCATAGTACCACCAGGTGAAATCCTTAGAAAAGTGTTGAGGGATCTGCATCAAAGAAATGTGTTTCAACACTTTAGGTGGTTTGTACTTTAACGTCACCTTGGGCATACCAGTTATAGCATCAATATCTTTCTTATGAACAATCCGTTTAGGATACTGGGGAGTAAATAGATTCCATCTCGTTCTGCTTTCTCTAGACATACGATAAGCAAAATAAGCAACATGATCGTTCTAAGACCCAGTCATCTCATGTCTACAAACATTACAAATTGCCCAGTATGGAAGTGTCTTCAGATCATGGAATCTTTCAAAATACAGTATCCCTTTCTCCCATTTAACAGCTACACACTTCAACTGTTTCACAAACTTCCATCCCAACGCTTTGCCTTTGAACAACTCGTTATGTAACTTGTAGAAGCTGCCCTGAATCTCTGTCTTTGGATGATTAGCTTCTTTCTCCTTCAGTTTTCTCAACAATTCTTTCAAAGTGTCAGATTGTTCAGTGTTCGGCTTATCACAATCTGGAAATACTTCTTCAACAAATCTCTTACTCTTTTCATGAGCAAGTTTTTCGGCCTCTTTCAACAATTCATCAGTGAATTCAAAAAATCAAAAATCCTTATTTTTCTTGTAGTATTCTGGATATTCCTTACTCGTTATGTCTTCAATCTCAACCTCCTCAAACACTGGCACATCTCTGTCATCTGAATGGTTACCTGCTTCTTTCTCAGGTAAGTTAGGAATCTGATTATCAATCAACAACTCTTCTAAAGTCTTCCCAACTTGTTTTGCCAGTCCTTCTAAGATCTCTTTTGACATAGCCGCAGAAACTTCTCCATCTTCCAAATCAGGATCGTTATACTCCAACTCAAATCTCATGTCACTGGATTCATATATCTCAGGAAATCTGCCAGTCATTTCTATCGTCCAGACTCTGTCTGTCAACATCTGGTGATACATATTTTTTATCATCTTCGGATAAAGATCTTATCTTCTCATTCCAAAAGACACTATCATCATCAACAGTTTCTCAAGGAGCCTTTGATCTGGATTCTCCTGCACCTTTTTCCAGATCCTCTCTTTTCACACTTATATTTGTCTGTATCATCATCATCATCACTATCAGAACTCGCAGAGCTGTTACCTTCACCTAAATCATCATTTGAACCATCATCGTCCCCATCATCTTTCTTTTTCTTCTGAGGAGCATTACCAGCATCATCATCTAACTCCTCATCTTCTTCTTCTTCATTATCAGATGGTTCAAAGTCTACCTGCTCTTCATCTTGCTCTTTATCCTCTTCACCAGCTTGCAATTGAGGAGCTTTAGAGTACAAGTCTTTAATCAAAATATCTATGTTCTTGTTACTCTCTTTCAGCTTTTTGTTCTCCTCTTTTAAAGCAATGTATCTCCTGGTGTTTCTCTGTTCATGCTTCACCAACTTCTTGTTTTCCTTCTGAAGTTGTTTTAACTTGGCTTCAAGAGCTTCCTGATTCTCATGAGATGTTTCCACAACGTCTAACATCTTCATATCGTTGTTTCTCAATTGTTCTATCTCCGCTTGTTGCTGATTGATTATTTTCATCATGTCAGCAAGCTTCTGGTTCACAGCATTCATAACATCACTATCAACTGTTACCTTGGGTGTAGAAGCTTCAGCATCAGGAATCTTCCCTTTCTTTAACTTCTTCAGCACTCTATCCAGTGCATCATTAAACTCATCAACCGGTAATTCAGTTTCTTTAGCAGTCTCTGATGATGTCTTTTGCTTCTAGTAGCTGGAGATGTGATCGGGGATTTTGAGCTAGATGCTGGTGGCAGTTTCTTACCAGCAATCAACGTCTCAATGTCTCTAGCTCTCTTCTCCGTTGCCTTCAAAACTTTCTCTTTCTACTTAAACTGTGGTTTCTTTTTGTACTTTGTTCCTCTAACGACTTGTTGAGACTAACAGACTCACCAGCCACAGTGGCCTTGGGCGTGGTGCTCTTTACTGTCTCACTATCCGAGTCCCATCTCTCATCCTCTTGTGTCTCTTCAGAATCCCAGACTTCGCACCAACATTAACCACTTGTCTTCATCTGATTCACTGTTAGCATGTCTCATCTTATCACGGTGGTCTTTCATTCATCGCCACACCCTTATAACCCTTCATCCTAGCAAGCATATTTTGATTCATGTGATCCTGAACAATTATCTGTGTAGGATCTCTCTTCAAATTCTTATACTTCAAATCAAAGATCACATATAGAAATCTAGGATACAACAGAAACTTCCTGCTCTTTAATCCTCTCAAAGGTTCTAACATATGTTCTAACAGCATACGAGACACATTGAACAGTTTCTTCAATAAAAGAGCCACCATAAACGAACTGATGCTCTTTCTCATCACATCATACCCTCCACTTGCTGATCCGAATACGTTAATCATAACATGAGCAAGATATTTAAACTGAGGACATAACTTCCCTTTATGTAATGAACCGTTAGTGATTGGTCCATTATACTTCATCCGTAGGAAGCATTTCCTATGCTCAGTCCAACTTAATTCTCTGGGATCAGTCTTCACATCCTCCAGCTTCAACGCTTCTCTGATATCGTTCTCAGAGATAATCACCAACTTCCGCTGAATCGTACTATCAAGTGACGACTCACCTTCCCAAAAGTCCATCTTGGCATTCGTCCAAAACTCCTGTTGGTGATCTCTGTATATGATAGCTGGTGTAGCAATAGCATCAATAACCCGACTCCTCTTCAAAAACTCTATAATCCCAGCGAATTCTGTATGCTTCTTCACGTCTCCTAAATACGCACAGCAATTGTGTGCCGACTCGAATGGTAAATCAACAATCTTTTCCTTCCCGGCTGCCTGTTCAGAAGATCCAGCGGGAACACTAGCACTGCCCTGTTCAGACATCGTTAGACTGCAAAACAAATTAAACAAACATGTTAAAAACGGACAACATAAACAAACTTGAAAAATTTTGGTTTTCAGCTTCTACATTTGACCAGTCGTTGCTTCGAATAAGAAATTATAGGTTCGAATGTGGAATTGCAATGGTTCAAATGTACCAATATTTTGAAAAATTCTTCATTCGACCATTTGTTCCAGGTTCGACCACTTAAACCTTCACCTTCGCCCAAACAGTCACATTCGACCATTTGAAATGGGCGAAGGAGACTGTTCATCTGCTTGAATATCAAATTTTGATTTTGTTCATTTTAATCTGACATTTTGATTTGAATAGCATCTAACACTACCGATTAAGTATTGCCAATCATCAATTTCAATAAACAGCCATTGATTATGTGTTTTTAAACAAAAACTAGGGTTTGAAACTTTTGAAAGATCAATTATTCAATCTGATCATGTTTAAACCTAAGTTTTTGGACATTCTCCCCCTAAAACACATAAACAATGAATCCCGACCAAAAAAATTGTTCAATTATCATGTTTTAATCAATGTTTAAAGACGGTTAGGGAACGGACAGAAAATCAACGATTAAACACTTAATAGTGGATATTAACCTGCAAATGTTAGTGGAAAATGATCAGTGAATCACAACGAATGCAATGATATGATCTAGAAAACTCGGGCAACAAGATGACTTAATCTAAGAAATATTTGAAAATTTTTGAATGAGGTCGAATGAGCAGATAAAGGCTCCACATTCGACCGTTTGACTAGGTCGAATGTGAAGCTTTTTCCACCTTCGACCCTACTGAAAGGTTCGAATGTGAAATTATCACATGAACTCTCACATTCGACCGTTTAAAACATACGAATGAGCAGATGAAATTCCACCTTCGACCCAACGAAGGGGCGAATGAAACATGGAGTTTTTGAAAATTGTACCAAATCTCAAAATCGAGTCCCGTTCAAAATATTTTTCAACTTTTAAGCATCCGACAGTCATTATTTCTCATTTAAAGATTACAAAGCTCAAATGGTCCATCAAGTTTTAGAAAATCGTCATCAACCACCATCAGCTATGAAAAATAAGATAGAAATGTAAAATCTTTTTGGATTTTCTAAAGTTTATGTTAAAACACACCCAAAATCTTTTTGAATTTTGCATTTTTGACGAGAAATATAAAATGCGGAAATGTAAAGATAAAGCAATAAATGTTTTGAAATTACCGGTAAAAAGATCATATCAGTTATTGAGAAATCTGATCACACCATTGATTTTTTCTTTTTTAATTTATTATCCTTAAAGACAATGTGTGATCTGGCAACTGCTGATATTGTGATCCACATAAACTCTCACGCAGACTTTTGTGCGGTGCTTTATACTGATACTATTATTTATAGTATAAACTCAATTGTCTGTGGGTCCCACGCACACGACATACTCCCGTATCAAGAAGTAAATGCACAAAGACTCATTGTAAAGCGTGATTATGCTTTCGTCGTTTGTAATTTACAAGGTATGAGGCACAGAGGTATACAGGTAAGCAAATCAATTAAACAAAGTAACATGTGCACTCTACCAGGTTGAGGGCTGATATCAATAATGATTTGCATCAATGATTGGATACGATTTAATAGATATTCTTTGATTATCATAACACATGGAAAGTTCCTCAATTCGGTAATTTTAGGATTTGGCATTATAGCTCTTTAATAAAGACACCCTATCTGATCTAGGTCCGTAATGACTTACAGCAGAAGATCAGAGAGGCTATCCCCAGACAACTAATAACATAACAACCCGAAACCTCCGATTTTTGTACAAATACCCTATCAAACGAAATTACGGTACTAAGACCATATGCCCATGAGGAGTTCATCCACACAACAATTTGTTTGATATGTATGTATCAGGCACGCAGTATAGGTCTACAAAGCCTATTAGCACATCACACAGATTCAAACACACGTCTTATATTGCATTACATGTCTTTAGAATGTGTCAGATCCCCACTGATGTACTATCATTTCCCCTTTTTCTCCAGGAAATCATTTTGGGTTTTCTAATTTTTATGGATTTTTGAGGTTTTTCAATGTTTTTGGATTTTCTGAATATAAATTCTAAGAAAAATGTAAAACATATTTTTGGATTTTTGTATTTTTCTGAAAAACAATAAAAACTAAACTAAAAAAAATGATAAACTGGGGTGGTGATCAGTCTTGTTTTTCTTTAATACCGTTAGCTTTCAAAAGATAGTCAAATCGTGATTTATCAAAAGCTTTGGTAAAAAGATCTGCACGTTGATAATCAATGTGGATTTTGACCATATCGATCAACTTTTTAGCATAACAATCACTGTATAAAATGGTATTTGATCCGGATATGTTTAGCCTTCGAAAGATTTACTAAGTCTTTTGTTAATGCAATTGCGGATTCATTATCACAGTAAATAGGGGTTTTAAGAAATTGCAAACCGTAGTCCACCATCTGTTGTTGTATCCAAAGAACCTGTGAGCAGTAGCTTGATGCTGAAACGTATTCTGCTTCACATGTGGATAAGGCAACTGTGGTCTGTTTCTTGCACTGCCAGGTCACGAGCCTGCTCCCCATAAACTGGCATCCAGCCGTTGTGATTTGCTGTCCTTGTCACAGCCACCCCAATCTGCATCACTAAAAGCGATTAGGTCAAAATTATCATCATTAGGGTACCATAGTCCTCTCGATGGACAACCCTTCAGATATCTAAGGATACGTTTGACAGCTGTAAGATGACTCTGTTTCGGCTTCGACTGATAACGTGCACAGAGACATGTGGCAAACATTATATCTGATCTGGAGGCATTGAGATACATCAGAGATCTGATGATTCATCTGTATGTGAACAGGTCAGTTAACTCCCCCTTAGCGTCAACTCCAATGCCGTGATTAGGTTGTATTGGGTTATCCATTGGCTTCGAATCATCCATCTGGAATCGGCTCAAGACTTCAGAAACGTATTTCGTCTGGTGAATAAAGATCCCCGTTGGTCTTTGTTCCACATGCAAGTCTAGGAAAAACTGCATCTCTCCCATCGCGCTCATCTCAAACTTTTCCTGCATAACACGTTCAAATTCTCTGCAAAGATGTTCGTTAGTAGAACCAAATATAATATCATCAACATAACTCTGGACTAGAAGCAAGTCATCTCCTGTTCGTTTAGTGAACAGTGTGCAATCTACCAAACCTCGTTTAAATCCTTTGGAAAGAAGATACGTGCTCAGCTCCTCATACCATTGCCTTGGAGCCTGGTGCAACCCGTAGAGTGCTTTGTTTAGAACATAGACCTTATCCCGGTGAATAGGATCTTCAAAGCCTGGTGGTTGACCTACGTACACTTCCTCCTTGACCACACCATAAAGAAACGCGCTCTTAACATCCATTTGATACACCTTAAATTTCTTATAAGATGCAAACGCTAGAAACATTCAGATAGCTTCTAAGCGTGCAACAGGTGCATAAATCTCGTTGTAATCAATTCCTTCAACTTGATGAAATCCTTGTACAACCAAACGAGCTTTGTTCCTTACGATCACTCCTCTATCATCCTTCTTGCATTTGAATACCCATTTAGTTCTGATCTTCTTTCGTCCTGGGGGAAAATCTGTCAGTGTCCATACACCAAGTTTCTGAAACTGTAATAACTCCTCTTGCATAGCCTCTACCCAAGCGTCATCCAAAAGAGCGTCCTTGTAAGTCCGCGGCTCAACCTGCGAAACATAACAAGCAAAAGACCAGTCATTTTGAAAACCTGATTTTTGAATTTTGGCATATAAAGTAAGATTGCCAAGGTTATCCGATGAGTTAGCATTCCTCAGTTGACCTCTCGTCATCACACTGCTACCAGGATCACCAATAACCTGCTCGATTGGGTGAATTCGATGTATCCGAGATTCCGGATAATCTGGCACTTGGACTCCCGTCTGAGTAGTTTAGTTCTCTGCAAAAACCAGATCATTACCCACATTCGATGATGAAGCACCATTTGGATTTGGGTTCACTGGTGGTGTCACTGTATCATGATCTAAAATAGCTTCACTTGTAACATCATCGTCGTCATCTTCAGATTCTGATGAATTAAGAGTTGTGGAAGCTTCTTGGAATACCTCTTCTTCAATTACAAGAACATTGGTATCATTAGAAGCTGCTTGGGGGTTTACGGTGATCGGACGCACCAACGGTGATGTCACCGCGTTTTCGACCTCGTAATATAAAAGTAATACAGCCTCTTCAACCATGCTATCTCGGTTGAATGATTCAATGAAATCTTTTTAATCAAACATCCAGTCTGGACCGCTTCCCTGTACATTCTGAGTATACCGCTGCACTTCAACGTTAGACCATTCCTCTACTTGACGAGTTCGTTTGTTGAATACCCGTTTGAGCGGGGTTGTATATCCAACAAAATATCCTTCTTCAGCCTTCGGTGCGAACATCTCAGATGGATTAAGCATTGTACATGGAGCTCCAAACGGTTCTAGATACTCTAAGTTCGGCTTTCGACGATTCAACAGCTCATAAGAAGTTTTGCCAAACTTCTTCACCGTTAAAACACGATTAAGAGTATAACAAGCTACGTAGATTGCTTCGTTCCAGAACATTACTGGAAGATTTGAGTCCGCGAGCATTGTTCTTGCCGTTTCAATTAGAGTCCTGTTTTTGTGTTCGGCGACACCGTTCTGTTTTGGGGTATACGGAGCACTGTATTCATGATGAATACCTTTGTTTTCACAAAGAGCGTCCATCTGCGCATTCTTAAACTCCGTCCCATTATCACTTCTAATTCTCTTGATCTTAAGACCATAGATATTTTCCAATCGAGTGAACAGAATTTTCAGATTATCAAACGTGACGCTCTTATGGTGTAAGCACATAACCCATGAAAATCTTGAAAAGTCATCAATAACCACAAGACAGTACAATTCACCAGCATGACTTTTACGTTTGACCGGTCCAAACAGATCCATGTGCAAACGCTCAAGTGGCAGTTCAACGGAATTAACTTTCTTTGGCTTTTGGGATTGCTTGTGCTGCTTACCCTTCTTGCAACTCACACACTTGTCGTTTAAGTGAAAATGTTTAACATTCACGCCTGTGACAAGTTCATTCTTCACCAATTGATTCATTTTTCGAAGGTGAATGTGCCCCATCCTCCTATGCCACATGATTGATTCTTTTTCAGTAGCCTTGGAGAGAAAACACGTGACTTGGCCTTGTGTAGTCATCGCTTTAGACATGTCGAGAATGTACAAGTTGTTCACTCTCGGTGCCTTTAACATCACCCACTCTTTTGGTAACTCGAATCCCAGCTTGAGTATATAGCAAGATTTGTCATCAAAGAATACAGAAAACTGCTTATCACATATCTGACTAACACTGAGTAGATTGTAATCGATTTGCTTCACATAAGATATTTTCTCAAAACTCACTATTCCATTACTAACACTACCCTCCATGGTTGTAACATCGCAAAATTTTCCCCAAAATTTTAATACAAAAAAAGCCCTTATATATATATATATATTTTTTTTTTTTATTACACCTTTATCATTAATATTATACAAATGTGCCTAAGTCTTTATTTATCCTAACTCATAACTTATATACATACATAAATGTATATAAATAATAATAATAATAATATGATTCTAAATTCTTTTTTTTTCACATACAAGATTTTTTTTTTAAATAAAGCCTTGAGTCAAATAGTCAAAGTCCTAGTCAAAGTCTTAGTCAAACAGTCAAAGTCTTAGTCAAATAGTCAATTCATCATAAAACCTTACTTTATGGTGTTGACCAATTTTAATGGCTAATTGACTCCAAAACTAGTATAAAAACCCACCTATGACCCATCATACTTTGCACCTCTAAATCGATTGTTTCAATCCGATTAAACTTTCCCTCATACCTTTCTTCTATAGTCTATTACTTCTACAATTGAAGCTTTGATTATAAGCTCTTGTAATTGGCGAATTGGAAGCTTGATATTCTTTCTTTTTCGTTTTCTTCAATTTGGACTAGCTACGTTGTTGAGTCTTTGGGATTCGCCTCGCATACATTCACAACACATTATTCTATTTTTTTTACGAGACATAACATTTTGCTAAGGTGAGTTTTACATAGCCCCTTTTCTATTTATCACTATTTTTGGGGTGAAACATGTTACAACAATATTTATGCAATTCAATCATCAATGTGTCTATGTGTATTTCTATGTTGCATTATGTCTTGAACATGACTAGGGTAAGCACAATTCTAGCATAAACATTCATCAACCAAACGGTATACATTGATAGATCTATTGGACTGACAATCCCACCCGGATACGTGCCTCCTACAAAGGTTACGTGGGTGTTTGTTACTGCAATATAAACGAGTGAACCATGAGCGTATGGGATGTACCACAATACAACAGTCAACAAGGTTGATTATGCACTCGATTTACTTCTAGTATGTTTTCGCATATGGACTAGATTGCCATGACACATGAATTGCACAACAATTTTATTCAATTATCAATACCTATGTAATTCTCACCAACTTTTGTTGATGTGAGCGTTGGATTTTAGCTAAAACAGGATTACACGATCATACAAGTCACAAATCTAGGTGCGGAAACCCTAGATCTGAACAAATTGATAAGATACAAATCACGACACAATCAAGATCATTTTCAATATCATTTTCATAGATTAACTTCAATCAATAAGCATTTACAAACTGTTTATGTTAATCTAGAATCACACAGATAATCTCTCAAAAACACCTACAAACCTGATCTGAACCTGGACACAAATGACAACACTCTTACATAATCAAAAACTCAAAATCTATATATAGGCACTGCACATTCGCCCCTTACAGATGGTCGAATGTGAGCTTTTTCCACATTCGCCCACTGCAAGTGGTCGAATGTGTTCTTCTGATGTAGTCCATTCTTCCTTCGTCCAGTTCATTTCTACCTTCGCCCATTCTGAATCATCTTCGCCCATCCATATCTACCTTCGCCCATTCTGAATCACCTTCGGCTATCTACTAACATATGTTAATTATAGTATATCCAATCCTTAGTCGCAAAATGCATTAACAAACTCCCCCTCGACTATTGATTGGATAGTTTTCTCTGATAGTCCATCGTCTTGTTCATCAGTTTGATTCTGAGCTGCTTCTTCTGCTCAGAAGTCATTGGCGGCTCGAATGTTTTCTTCACATGCTTTGACACATTAGCAATCTTCACAGTCTTGCCAAGTTTACCCTCCAAGTTGCTTCCTGCATTTATATCATATGCAAAACAAACTCCCACAACTTGAGTGTACTTTCTCGCTTGAGCAAAGTCGTTGGGTTCATAGTATATCGGATTGTAGAACAACATGATGATGTCTTCGAATGTGCAATTGATCAGCCACATAGGATCAAATACATGAACATGCTTGTATTTATCCTTTCCATCCCTCAACACAATCACTGCTTCTGCCTTCCTCCAATCGTAATACCAAAATATGAAATCAGCACTGAAATGCTGTGGCATTGGCATCAACTGTATCTTTCTCATCACATTAGGTGCTTTATAAATCAAAGTCACACGATTCATATTGGTTTGAGGATCAATATCTCTATGCACTTTTCTTCTGGGATATTGAGGCTGAAATCTCTTCCATCTTGTCCGACTCTCCCAAACCAATTTGTCTGCGCACCAACCGACATGCGATCCATTTACCTCGGCACCTGACATTGGGAATCTGCATAAATCTCTCACCGCCCAATACGGTAGAGTAAGCAAGTCACAGAATCTGTTGAAATACAGAATTCCGGTTTCCCATTTCGCAGCAATACACTTTAGTCTGCCTAGATAAGTCCACCCGAGAGCTCTGCCTTTGAACTTGGCATTATGAAATCGATAAAAGTTACCTTGAGCTTCAGGTTTGGGTCGGTTCTCATCCATCTCCTTCAACTTCTTCAGATAATTCTTCAACTCATCAGACTGGTTAGAAGAATCTTTCTTTTCATTACCAAACACCTTCTCAACAAACTCTTCGCTTCTTTTCTTTGCTTTCTGTTTGCTGACTTATTTGGTATCTCTGTGAAGTCAGGAAATACTTCATTCTCATCTTCTTTTCTGAAATACTGGGGAAACTCTTCATGAGTAATATCTTCAATTTCAACTTCATTGTTCTCTGGAGTATGTACATCATCTGAATGACTTCCCATATCCTTTTCAGGAATATCAGGAATCGATTCATCCATCATAAACTCCTCAAACGTCTTTCCTACCCTCTGTGCGAGACCATCTAGTATTTCTTTTGCCACAGATGCAGGTAGTTCCCCTTCTTCAAGATCTGGATCTTCATATTCCAGCTCATATCTCAAATCATCAGTCTGGAATATTTCAGCGAAGCATCCTGTGAACTCAATGGTCCACTCTCTCTTCTCTAACATATTCTTGTATATCTGTTTAGCATCATCAGACAGAGATCTCACCTTTTCGTTCCAGAAGATACTTTCATCCGAATCAACATTCCCACCTTTCTTCTTGGAACTCGATTCTCCAGTATCTTTCTTCTTCTGCGGTGTTCTCTTCTCATAACTATATTTAGAAGTATCATCTCCTCCATCATGATCACTTCCACTGCTAAACTCATCACCTTTCTTTTTCCCTGTACCTTCAGCATCATCATCATCATCATTGTTGTCATCATCATCATCATTGTCATCATCACTTTTATCTGATCCATCATCATCCTCTTCATCATCATCTTCTTTCTCAGAATCAGAATACTCATAATCAACTTTCTGTTCATCTTCTTCTTCATCTTCTTCACCCTCTTTCAACTGGGGTGCTCTGCTATACAGCTCTTCAATCAAACCACAAAGGCGTTTGTTTTCCTTCTTCAATTCTTTGTTATCAGCCTTAATCAGTTTGATTTTGCTCTTGTTTCTTTCACATTTCCTCTCAAGCTTCTCATTCTTTGCTTCAATCAGTTTAATCTTATCATTAATATCATCCTGATTAGATTTCGAAGCAACTACAATTTGGAGCATCTTCTCCTCATTCTGCTTGAACTTAGCAATTTCAGCTTGTTGAGCAACCAACATCTTCATCATGTCCTCCATCTTCTTATTAACCTGTTTCATAACATCATCATCTACAGTCACTTTCTTTGACTTAGATCTGGAGGGTTCAACTTCAACAACTTTCTCCTTTTGAGGCTTTCTAAACATATCGAGCACTTTATCCATATCGATATTGAACTGATCAATTGGTAAAGTCTCTGCCTCTTTCGCTTTCTTTTGCTTCTTGGCAACTGGTGAAGATAGCTTAGAAGGTGTTCCAGCATCGGGTAATCTCTTTCCCTTCAACAACTGAGCCAATTCTTTTTCTCTCAGTTCTTTAACACTTGATTTCTTTGCCATAGTCTTTTGTTTCTTTGTCTTCTTTGGCAAATTCACAACTACTGTATCTCCAACACTCAACTCAGCTAGGTCAACACCTAAACCTTCATCTTCAACTGATTTCTTTCGTCTCTCAGCTTCTTCAATCGACTGATTCAAGGATTCAGACTCACCAACCATAGTGGCCTTACGTTTGGTGGTCCTCACGTTCTCGTCATCAGAATCCCACTGTTCATCAACCTCAGTCTCTTCCGAATCTACAGACTCTTCATCCACCAAACCCGATCCTTTCTTCGCCGTCGATTTCTTTCTAGCAACCTGTTGCTTGGTG
This sequence comes from Ambrosia trifida, assembly GCA_028751855.1. Taxonomy (NCBI): domain Eukaryota; kingdom Viridiplantae; phylum Streptophyta; class Magnoliopsida; order Asterales; family Asteraceae; genus Ambrosia; species Ambrosia trifida. The sequence goes on along the minus strand of CM054130.1, from coordinate 54,275,653 downwards.
CTTCCCTGATCAATAGCCTTTCCCTTGCCCTTCCCTTTGGCTCCAGGATTGACTACTTGACGTTTCCGCTTAGTGCTTGAATCAACATACACTAAGGGATCATCGTTATCTGAGTCACTCTCATCATGTCTTGCTTTGTTCTTGCCTGGATCAATGTAATCCGGACGAGCCAAAGCGCCAAACAATCTCCTGTTAGGTGGCTTCTCACTGTCAGGCACACCCTTATAACCTTTCATCCTCATCAAGGTTCTAATATTCATGTGATCTTGGCCTAGGATCATTGTCGGATCCTTCTTCAGCATTGGATACTTATAGTCAAAGATCATCATTAGAAACCTCGGATACAACATGAATTTCTTGTTCTTCATTCCCTTCAGCATCTCCAACATGTGGTCAAGAATCATACCAGAAACATTAAATGGTTTGTTGAGTGTCAACGCAACCATTAATGAACTCAAACTCCTTCTCATCACGTCATAACTACCACTCACACAACCAAAGACATGAATCAGAACATGTGCAAAGTACTTGTACTGCACTCCCAGCTTCCCTTTATACATTGATCCGTCAGTGATTGGACCTTTGTATTTCATCCTTAAGAAGCACGCCTTCTGTTCTGTCCAAGATAACTCCCTGGGATCCTCACTATCTTCGAACTTAATCTGTAACGCCTCCCGAATGTCAGCTTCAGTCAAGAACATCTCCATCTCCTGAATCTTGCTCTTGATGATCGTCTGATTCTCCCAGTAGTCATACTTAGCGTTCTGGTAAAAATCTTCAATTATGTCTTTATAAATGATGGTTGGTGTGGCTAGAGCATGTACAATCCTGCTCCTCTTCAGAAATTCAATAATCCCTGTAAACTCCGTGTTCTTCTCAACGTCTCCTAGATACGCGCAACAGTTGTGCGATCGTTCGAAAGGCCAACTGCTCGGAGTAGATGTTTCAGCTACGGGGACTGGATCTTGAACTGTAATCTCTGTTGGAGTCTCAACATTCACTGCTGGTGATTCAATATTCTCAGTTTGTTCAGCCATCTGCACATGAAAATCAATAAAACGCGTCAAAACACAAAAACGACAAAAATATAAAATTCTGGTCAAAAACTAATCTGCACGTTCGCCCGTTTAGAAGTGGCTGAATGTGAGATTTGGTGGTCGAAAGTGAAAGTATATGGACGAAAGTGAATATGATTTTGATAAAAAGTCACATTCGTCCGTTTTGTTATACATTCGTCCAAACCATTCCACTTTCGCCCGTTTTAAAACAACCGAAAGTGAAAAATTTACCCCCAAAATTTGAAATTTTGCCATTGTTTGTTTTAACTTGCAATTTTGATCCTAAAACGTACTAACATGTCCGACTAACATTCGTCTATTACCAATTTTATCAATTAATCATTTTACATAGGTTTTCAAGTGGAATTAGGGTTCAACAGTATTCAAACGATCAAAACTGACATCTAAACATGTTATAATCCTAATTCCTTCAATAATCTCCCCCTAAAACCTATGTTAAATGATCGGCTATCAAAATCAAACAAGAAACAACATCAAAAATCCCTAGAACAGAAACCCTAGGTCCCGTTCGTTAAACAAGCCATTCTGATCTGTTTTCATGTCCAATACCTGTAAAATTAGGGTTAAAATGATGAGCAATGATCAGGGAACAAATCAAGGGATCTTAAAATGCACGAGCAACAAGGTCTGGTATGACAGAGATTTTGAAAAAAAAAATTTGAATGAGAGGTTCGAAGGTGAAAGGTTTATTTATAGATGTCCACGTTCGACCGGTTGAAGTGGACGAATGTAGGTTAAATCCACATTCGCCCCAATTTAATGACACGAATGTAGAAGCAGGCCACCTTCGCCCCTTTTGAAGACCCGAAGGTGAAACCTTATACCCGGAAGTGGAATTTTCACCCGAAAGTGTAAATATCCACCTTCGCCCAAAACAAAAACGGTCGAGTGTAACGATTTTTCCACCTTCGACCCATTTAAGGGGCGAATGTGAAATGGAAAAATCTAAAAATTTCGCCAATCACGAATTCAAATCCCGTTCAACATTTTTCAATCCGTTAAACTTCCAAAACTCAAATTTTCACATTTTGAATATTACAAAGTCCAGATGGTGTTATCAAATCTCAGAAATTGACCATCAAGCATCCCCGGATATCAAAAAATAAAGCAGAAATGCAAATCTTTTGGATTTTCTGAAATTTATATCAAAACACACCTAAAATCTTTTTAGATTTTGTAACTTTTTGACAATAAAAGTAAAATGAAACAAAGTAAAATGCATCAAAGTAAATGAAAGCAGTAAACATTTTGTGATTTCCGGTAAGAGGATCATATCAGTTTTCTGAGAAATCTGAACACAACGTTGATCTGGTTCAATATTATCATTAGAAACAATATGTGACACGGCAATTGCTGATATTGTTGTCCACATAAGCTCACATGCAGACAATTACGCAATGCTTTAAAATGATACGAATTAGATGTATTAGACTAACACATTGTGGTTCCCACACACACGACATACTCCCGTATCAAGAAGTAATCTGCACAAAGACTCATTGTAAAGCGTGATTATGCTTTCGTCGTCTGTAATTGTACAAGATATAATGCATAGAGGTATACAGGTCAGCAAATTAATGCAGCAAAGTAACATATGCATCATACCAGGTTGAGGACTGATATTAATCATGATTTGCATCAATGATCAATACGATATTATAGATAATCTTTGATCATCATATAACATGGAAAGTTCCTCAATTCGGTAACTTTAGGTTTTGGCATAAAGCTCTTTTATAAAGACATCCTGTCTGATCTAGGTCCGTAATGACTTACAGCAGAAGATCAGATAGGCTATCCCCAGACAACTAATAACATAACGACCCTAAACCTCCGAGTTTTGTACAAACACCCTATCAAACGAAATTACGGTACTAAGACCATATGCCCATGAGGTGTTCATCCACAAACGCGTAGTTTGTTATGTTTGTATCACTAATGCACGCAATATAAAGTCTACGAAGCCTATCAGCATATCACACTTAATCAACATACGTCTCATTAAAACAATACAATTCTTTAGCCTGTGTCAGATCCCCACTGATGTACTATCATTTCCTCTTTTTATCCAGGAAATCATTTTGGGTTTTTCTAATTTTTAGGTATTTTGAAAATTTTTCAATGTTTTTGGTTTTTCTGATAAATGACTCCCCCTAAAATAAAGAACATATTTTTGGGTTTTTAATTTTTCTGAAAAACAAAACAAAAACAAAATTTGAAAGAAACAATCCACTTGAAAGCATCAACTTCTTTGAGGATTAAACAACCCTCTCGAAAGCATCAACTTCTTTGAGGATTATGATAGTAAAGAGAAATTCCCAATTAGCAAAGAGAAATTCCCAATTAGCAAAAATTTAAAACTAAAACTAAAAAAACTAAAAATGATAAACCGAGGAGCCGATTAGTCCTGTTTTTCCTTTATATTGTTTACTTTCAAAAGATATTCAAAGCGGGATCTGTCAAAAGCTTTTGTAAACAAATCTGCACGTTGGTAGTCAGTATGGATTTTGACCATGTCAATCAATTCCTTAGCATAACAGTCACGGATAAAATGATATTTAATCCGGATATGTTTAGCTTTAGAATGATTTTCAGTATTTTTAGTTAATGCAATTGCGGCTTCGTTGTCACAGTGTATAGGGGTTTTAAGAAACTGCAAACCGTAATCGACCATCTGTTGTTGGATCCAGAGCACTTGCGAACAGCAACTCGAGGCTGAAATGTACTCGGCTTCACATGTAGACAGTGCGACGGAAGTTTGTTTCTTGCATTGCCAGGTAATTAACCTGCTCCCTAAAAACTGGCAACCGGCTGTTGTTGATTTGCTGTCTTTGTCACAACCGCCCCAATCTGCATCACTAAAAGCAATAAAATCAAAATCATCATCATTAGGGTACCAAAGTCCTTTTGATGGACAACCCTTCAGATATCGAAGGATACGCTTGACCGCCGTCAGATGACTTTGTTTCGGCTTCGATTGGTAGCGAGCACAGAGACACGTTGCATACATAATATCTGGTCGAGACGCTGTCAAATACATCAAAGATCCGATGATTGCTCTGTATGTAAATGGGTCTGTCAGCTCCCCCTTAGCGTCCACTCCAATCCCGTGATTGGGTTGAATCGGGGTATCCATCGGCTTAGAGTCCTCCATCTGGAATCGGCTCAAGATGTCGGCTACGTATTTCGTCTGGTGAATGAAGATCCCGTCGGGTCTTTGATCCACCTGTAAGCCGAGGAAAAACTGCATTTCTCCCATAGCGCTCATTTCGAACTTCTCCTGCATAACAGTTTCAAATTCCCTGCACAAAAGTTCGTTAGTTGAACCAAATATAATATCATCAACGTAAATCTGTACTAGAAGCAAGTCATCTCCCGTCTTCTTCGTAAAGAGGGTGCAATCGACGAGGCCGCGCTTGAATCCTTTGGAGATGAGGTATGTACTTAGCTCCTCGTACCACTGTCTTGGAGCCTGGTGCAGACCATATAAAGCTTTGTTCAGCACGTAGACCTTGTCCCGGTGGATTGGGTCCTCAAAGCCTGGTGGTTGCCCGACATAAACCTCCTCCTTGACTTTACCGTACAAAAATGCGCTCTTGACGTCCATTTGATAGACTTTGAATTTCTTATACGAAGCAAACGCAAGGAACATCCGAATAGCTTCGATTCGTGCTACTGGTGCATAGATTTCGTTGTAATCAATTCCTTCGATTTGATGGAAACCCTGCACAACCAATCTGGCTTTGTTCCTTACAATAACTCCACGATCATCCTTTTTGCACTTAAACACCCACTTAGTGCCTATTTTCTTTCTTCCCGGCGGCAAATCTGTGAGCGTCCAGACTCCCAATTTCTGGAATTGCAATAACTCTTCCTGCATTGCCTCAACCCAGGCATCTTCTTGCAAAGCGTCTTTGTATGTCCTTGGCTCTACCTGCGACACATAACATGCAAACGACCAATCATTTTGATCACCAGATTTCTGAATTTTGGCATACAATGCTAAAGCACCAAAACTCTCTGGCGAATTAACGCTTTTAAGCTGCCCTCTGGTCATCACTCCACTACCAGGATCACCGATTACTTGCTCCAGCGGGTGAATACGATGAATCCGAGATTCCGGATTAACAGGTACAATCACTCCCGTCTGAGCAGTCAAGTTCTCTACAGCATCCTGATCATGACCCGAGTTAGATGATGAAGCAACATCTGGATTTGGAGTTGGGTTCACAGTTTGCTCTTCTAAGTCTTCTGCATTTTCAAGAACAGCTTCTTCAAATTGTTCATCTTCAGATTCTGAAGTGTCTAATGAAGTTGAAGCTTCTTGAAACAACTCTTCTTCTTGTGTAGGAGCACTGGTATCACTAGAAGCTGGTGTGGGGTTTACGGTGATTGGACGCATCAATGGTGAAGTTGCCGCGTTTTCACACTCGTAAAGTAATCTGATCACAGCTTCTTCAACCAAGCTATCTAGGTTGAATGATTCAAAGAAATCTTTGTAATCAAACATCCAATCAGGGCCCGTGCCTTGCAGATTTTGTGTGTAACGTTGAACTTCTACGTTAGCCCAATCCTCCACTTGACGAGTTCTCTTGTTGAATACCCGTTTGAGCGGGGTTGCATATCCAACAAAATATCCCTCTTCAGCTTTAGGACTAAACTTCTCGCTTGGATTCAACATCGTACATGGCGCCCCAAATGGTTCTAGATACTCTAAATTGGGCTTTCGTCGGTGTAACAGCTCATAAGATGTTTTTCCAAACTTCTTCACTGTCAAAACCCGATTTAAAGTGTAGTTTGCTGCATAAATCGCCTCATTCCAGAACATTACTGGAAGATTTGAGTCAGCGAGCATCGTTCTAGCAGCCTCAATCAGAGTCCTATTCTTTCTTTCAGCAACACCGTTCTGTTGCGGGGTATACGGAGCTGAATATTCATGATGAATCCCTTTGCTTTCACAAAGTTCATCCATCTTTGCATTTTTAAACTCCGTCCCGTTGTCACTCCTGATTCTTTTTATCTTCAAGTATTAGATATTCTCCAGCCGAGTGAACAGAACTTGTAAGTTGGTAAAAGTGTCGCTTTTGTTCTTCAAACACATCACCCATGAGAATCGTGAATAGTCATCAGTGACAACTAAACAATAAAGCTCTCCAAGATGACTTTTGCGCTTGACCGGTCCAAATAGGTCCATGTGCAATCGCTCAAGCGGCATCTCAACAGAGTTAACCTTCTTCCATCGTGATATAACCTCCTTTATTACCCGCGAATGCAACATATCCTCCATTAATATTCTTCACATCGAACAGCAACGCCAAATCCCCCGTCATGTGGCCTGAAGCTCCACTATCAACAATCCAGAGACTGCTAATAGGGCCAACTGAAGCTCCCTGCACACAAAAAGTAAACAATTAGTTCTTTCGGGGGACCCAAGCCTGAGTCTTGGGCCTTTGAACTTTGGCTTTCAAAGAATCATTCTCATTGACTTTCTCAACAACTTTCTGTTTTGAATCAATCGTTTTCTGATTTTTCAAAACAGTTTCATTTTTATCACTCACCTTCGAAGTAGAAGCTCCTGGAGTACCATTAGGTGTCCAAGATTGTTCAGACCTTTTGAGAATACGGATTTGAGATTTTGGTTTCTCAATAGGTTTCTGAACATTGTTACTAAAAGTAACTTTCTTAGCAACCTTATCTGAATGAACAGACTTAGGTCCAACATTTGACTTGACAATTGGTTTTTGTGAAACCTTTTGTCTATCAGCTGTTGTGTTCACCACTGGTTTTCTCCAAGATTGTTCCATTGCAATCTGATTCCTTCGATCATAATGAAATGGACGGTTGTTCCTCATTTGAAAATTGTTTTGATTATGAAAATGTTGTTGTTGAGGAACAGTCCGTCTATGCGGTGGGACATAATGATCAATTGGCTTTTTCATGGAATTCTTAACCTCAACTTCATGTCTCTTGTGCCTTACATATGGACACTGAGCAAGTAAATGCCCGCGTTCTCCACATTTAAAGCATTTTCTATATTCCTCAAACACATAATGAGCATTTGGTGAAGCAAATGATCTTACAGGAAATTGATCATTATATTGTTGATTTCTTAAACTCTCAGGAAGTGGTCCTTTCGAGTAAGAAGGTTCATGAAAACCATTTGCTTTATCATCTGGTCGAATGAACTCAGTGACATGAATTTTTGGCTCTTGAGGAACTTCTGAAAACAGTTTCTTTAAGATTTCTGGTGGAATTTCATTGGTTCTCTCATGTTTTGGAAACCAAATTGTGCTTTCTTGCCAAATTTTATCAAGTTTAGAATAGTTAACGTTTTTAATCGGAAATTCTTCATCAGCAATGATTTTATCGGATCCTTCCATCCGATAAAACACCTTTACAGGTTTGTCACTTGGTTCATTCAGCTCATTCTTTTCAAGCACATTCTTAACATCATTCTTTTTCTTAACATCAATCTTTTCAGACTTCTTATCACGATTAGCATTTGCCATCGGATGAACATGATCAGATGGTGACACTGGTTCAGTAGTAATGATGTGATTTTCTTTTGGAATCTCACATTCATTAACAGATTTATCACTACCAGTATCATCATTTTCTGAGTCTGAACTATCACTCTCAGCATAAACACCCTCATTGTTCAAGCCCAAAATCGGTCTCACATCGGAATATGGATCACCAATACTTGAAGTATTAGATTCCATTTCTGACGATGAGTCTGATTTTACCGAACTCTCCGGTATAACTTGATGATAGTTATAGTTTTCAAAAAGAACCGGAGATGGTACAGACTTGTAATTGGTGGTGTTATCATCAATGATATGATCTACGACATAAGCAACATTCTTATAACTTTCCAGTTTCTTGTTAACTTTTTCAGCAAAGCATTTAATGGCAGCCATTTCCAACTTAGTGTTTTCAATTTCATTGATGTAGTTATTTATGGCCAATTGTTTCAATGACAAAGTGTTTTTCAAGTCGGAAATGTCCTTATTATAGCCATCTAATACTTTGTTAAAAGCATTTAATTCTTTGCGAGTAGATTGACAGTTTTGAATAGCACTATCACGTGAAATTCGGAGTTGTTTATTCTCCTCTGTCAATCTATCACAAGTCCCACAGTATTTATCACTCATGACATCAGTGCTAGATTCAGAACTTACAGGTTTTGGCGGTTCGGTCATGGCCATCAAAGCAAAATGAGCTTCCTTTCCAGTGAAAAACTTCGAGTAGTCGATCTTGGTGAAAGCATCATCAGCTATGCACGACTTCCTCGTCATCAAAAAGTCAGCTTCTGCCAGCAACTGGTCAATATCATCATCCAATGAATCAACACTTCCCTCTGTGTCTGATTCGCTCTCAGAATCTGAATACACCGATCTACTCTCTTCGGGAACATCAGAAACTGAATCAATTACCATCCCAGAACTCTTCTTCTCAGCCTTAACCTCAACAGGTTCTCTCTCCACTTCCATCTCAGTCTCAGAATCATCACTTTCACTCTCCTCAGTTTCTTTCTTCTCATCAACTGCCACCGACTCTTCCAAATCAACCTGATAAGCAACGCATGCCACATTCCCACCAGTAGTCACTTCCTCAACTCCTATTTGCATACCCGACCAGTCAAACCTCTCATCCTGCTGAGTCACCAAAGCTTGGTTCTGACTCGCATTCTGTTGAGTCTCATTAGGTGTAGTAATAGGTACAACTGTTCGGTTTGGGTGATTAGGAGATTGGTTTTGAATCTGGTGTTGAGTGTTTGGTTGTCTGTTTTGGTTGTTAAAGTTTCGGTTTTGGTAGTTGTTGTTATTTTGGTAAGAAACTTGGTTTTGTTGACGGTTCTGATAATATGCATTGAAAGGGTTTCGATTACCTTGTTTAGGTGGCTGGGTGCATTCCCTTTTGATGTGTCCTTTCTCTCCACAATTAAAACACGTAACCTTCTCCTTGTTAAAACCATAGGTTGTGTTGGGAGAAGTTGCCAAGTCAGTCCTTCCAGTTTTCTCGATGAACTCTGTTGCTCTTCTCATTATACTCGCAAAAGCCCATTGAATGTCAATGAGTTCCATCTCTTCCTTGTCTATTTGTGCGTAGTCTTCGTTGGTCAAGTTGTTGTTCCCAATCTGACTAGCAACCAAACCATTGTAGGATGAAACCATTGCTGAGACTAATGCAATGTGTTGCTGAGCAACCTCCACAGTCACATTTCCTAAGTTGGATGTATCCAAAACCACCGGTTGTTTATGTTGTGTAACTTGGTTTGATGGTTGTTGTGTTTGGTTAGCAGTGTAAAAACTTGCTTGTTGCATTGGAGAGATTGGTGAAATGTAGGAACTATATTGTGGTGGTGTATATGATGGTTGTGAGTAGGAATTGTATTGTGGTGGTGTATAGTTGGTGGTTGGTTTTGATGAATCCATGACATTGGAAATACATGCAACATGTGGTGCAATGCTTCCAGAGCTCGAGTTTCCAGCTGAAACTGAAGTACCTCCAAAATACAGACTTGGATTCTGAGGAATCTGTGACCTCCTAGCTTTCCTCCTATCCTCCAGCTCTTTGTTCTCCAGCTTCTCAATAAACTCTGAAATGGTCCAGAATTGATAAGCATCCTTTTTTCTGAGTACCTCCACATGCTGATCCCATTGTGGTGGTAAAGCATCTGCAAACTTATCCACCTGCTTAGTCATTGGAATCTGTACACCATAGCTAGACAATTCAGACAATAAATGCATATATCTTGGAGTTAGTTCTTTCAAAGTTTCATTATTAATAAAAGAAAAATTATCAAACTCTTTGACTAATTCCTCCATTCTCAGACTCCTGGTCTTCTCGTTACCATCATGCTTCCTCTTCAGCTTATCCCAAAGCTGCTTTGACGTAGTACATGTCCCAAACTGATGCAACAGGTCACTTGTGATTGCCTGTGTCAGTTGAGAGAACGCCTTCTTCTCCACCACGTATTTCTTCTTTTCATCCTCAGTCAAGCTCTCCAGAGGAATCAACTCACCAGTATTCTCCAGAATCGGTGCTGTGTATCCTTTGACAATCATGCTCCATGCCTCTTCTCCTTCAACTCCCATGCCTTCCAGATGGATCTTGAACATGGTGTGCCACTGGTTATACTCTTGCATATCCATGAGCTTCGGTGGCCGAGTTCCACTACCTGTAGACAAATCCTTAATGAAAGTAGAGATAGCATTAGTGGTTTGAGTATTTACCGCCGCTGCAGCTACTCCCCAGTAATCTGATTGTAATGCCGGATGTGCTACATTCTGAGGCATCGTGCTCGTTGTTGTCATGTAGTTATGTGGTTGTGAGGATTGCGTGTTCGTCTTTTGAGCTGCCACTGTCCATGGGTCCATTGTCTGCTGTTGTGGTTGTGTTGGTGCTGTTCCCGAAGTAGTTTGAAAACGCCACATGATCACAATCTGAAAATCTCAACACTTAGAAAAATTTTTCAGCAAAAATCTTAGGTTCGCCCGAAAACTAGTACGTTCGTCCAAATTTTTCTACTTTCATCCACTATTACTCACTCTCGTCCACACTGATCTACTTTCGTCCAAATAGTAACAACCGAAGGTGGATATAACCAGAATGTAACCACAGAATGATACTATTCCACTTTCGCCCAAGTTAGAACGGTCGAAGGTGGAATTTTCACCCGAATGTGAAAAATTTCAACAAGATTTTCAGGTTCGTCCACTCAAAAACTCAGGTTCGCCCACTTTTATGCACGTTCGACCACAACTCTCATTCCAGGTTCCAGGTTCGCCCAAAATCAGCAGATCTCATTTTTGAAAAACGGTTATTGTTTGAAAAACGGTTATTTTGATCTCAGATTTTCAAAAGTTCATGGATTTGAATGATCTCAATCAGGTTATGTTTCGGATTTGATTTGGAACAACTTTAAGTCTTGGAAAACTTGAATTCGACTACAAATTCACCTTTAAATCGATCAAAAACTATGTTTTTAAGAGTTTTTGTAAAAACAGATGATATTTTGTCAAAAACATGTCCAAATCAGCTCTGATCTTATCAAATTTGTTGTTGTATGACCCTCTATGCTCTGATACCACTTTGTGAGCGTTGGATTTTAGCTAAAACAGGATTACACGATCATACAAGTCACAAATCTAGGTGCGGAAACCCTAGATCTGAACAAATTGATAAGATACAAATCACGACACAATCAAGATCATTTTCAATATCATTTTCATAGATTAACTTCAATCAATAAGCATTTACAAACTGTTTATGTTAATCTAGAATCACACAGATAATCTCTCAAAAACACCTACAAACCTGATCTGAACCTGGACACAAATGACAACACTCTTACATAATCAAAAACTCAAAATCTATATATAGGCACTGCACATTCGCCCCTTACAGATGGTCGAATGTGAGCTTTTTCCACATTCGCCCACTGCAAGTGGTCGAATGTGTTCTTCTGATGTAGACCATTCTTCCTTCGTCCAGTTCATTTCTACCTTCGCCCATTCTGAATCATCTTCGCCCATCCATATCTACCTTCGCCCATTCTGAATCACCTTCGGCTATCTACTAACATATGTTAATTATAGTATATCCAATCCTTAGTCGCAAAATGCATTAACAGTTGACCCAAAACATTTTCAACTTAACATGTTTCAGGTTCTACTTGCTTGGAGATTTGAATTGATGCTTGAGGATATTTGCATAGTTTTATTCAATTTGATGTACAAATTCTTAGAATAATTGTATGTAACTTACTTAAATTATTTAATGAAATTTATTATTTACCATGAGCTACTGAACAATCATCAATACGTGACATCCCGATGTTTCCGCCATCGGTTGGGGTGTTACAGATTGGTATCAGAGCCTTGGTTATAGGGAATTAGGTTATTAGAAATAATCTAGACTATAACCTTAGGGACTTAATCAGTACTTGCTTCTTTTACTTGCTATTCTCTATCTCCCTCCTACTCCATATCTCTACTTTCACCCCTACAAGAAGATTGCTCTCCATCACTGGATCTACTCTTAGACTAATAGGACAAAATCCTCAGGTTTAGCCTGAACCACCTTGAGATCTCATCGAAGTTCTAGAATCTTAATAACGAACACATGCAATCTGGAAGGGTGAACGCCTGTATTCTGAGTCTTCTGTCTAGGCTGGCATTGCGCATATATCCCAATCAGATGAGGGACCCGGATGCCTACCTGGGAATTCTCGGGATGAGTGTTCACTTATAGGCTAAAGCATGTCTTCATTATGTTATTAGAATCTAGAAGTTTTGATAAGTCAACGTTTTCGTTTATTCGTTTTAATTAATGAATAAATGATTACACTCACTTTCCTTAAACTAAGCTCTAAAATCTCAAAATTTTACAGCTTAAATCAATCTCATTTCATAACCATCTATGGATTTCACAATCACACTTCACCTTACCATCTTAGCCACTTTTTAAATATTCTACACCCTACCCAAATCATATTATTTCATTTCTCCACATGTTACTTATTTTTAAAAACTATAACCTCATACCTTAGCACAAACTAAAGATTTCTAAATCCTGTTGTATTTTCATTACCTAGTAACTTTACAAAAGTACATATTTTTGTCAAAAGATGTCCTCGAACTTAAATTCAATTGTTTATTTATTGACGTAACAAACAATTTTCTATATAATGCTTTAAACTATTAAAAATCACTTAATAGAACCTTGATCTTCAAAACCTAATGTCATGTTTGAAATCTCCAACTAACGGGAATATTTTAATCAAAGCCCACTTAGCTTGTACTATTTAACTACTTTTGCTTTATGTACAAAACCAATTTTGAAAATAATTTTTTTTTATCCATAGGAATAATATATAGTCTCTAAATTCTCCAACGACACTCACTCATTTTTAACTTGTTCAAATTTTTACAATATTTGGCATATACCACAATCATGTTTTCTTATACACTTGATTATAACCTTTGATCCAAACCCCAAAATTTACACTGCTACATAATCTCCTTACTATAAAATAAACTCTTTATCAACTATCTTCACATTCACTATCTCTCACAACCTTGATTCTGCTTCAAGATTTTTCATCATCCTCTCAAGAACTAAATTCATATCCTTCACCTTTTCACACATGAGCTAGTTACCCATGATAACCAAACTATTGAAACTTGGTTGTGTGTTGCATCAAACTTAATCCTTAGTTATACATGAGGATTCGATTATCTACCATATTTAAACATTTGATACTAGAAATCATGGAATATAAACTATTTGCTATAGACACACCTAGAGTCATTAACCTTGTCTAGGACAACACTATTACAACTCGCATGCTATGCTTGATACTTGATTGTTTATATGTACATATTATCAATTTGCAATTTATGTGTGAAATAATTGGTACACTTAATCAAACAACTGGTAGAGGATGAAGTACTTGCTCAACAGTTAGTTGAGTACCAAATAACCTACTCAACGATTGGTAGAGGTCATCATGCCTGCTCAACAGTCGGCAGAGGCCCTACAACCTGCTCAACGACTGGTAGAGGCTATCGCACCTGCTCAACAATCGGTAGAGGTTCTTACTCACTGACTGGTAGAAGTCTTTTTCCTACTCAACAGTTGGACTCATTTTTGGATACATTGTAAACGATTCAATCACAAGGTTATTTTGCATTACTTACATGTGTGTTTAGAGTCATAGAAGGACACAAAACCCTAATGTAAGGTAAATGGGTGATTGCGGTCCGGAACGTAATCATGAATTTACAGGTACGTTAAGGTAGTGTGAAATTTTATCAAGGTTTTCGGTAGGTAACCAATTATAAACTCTAGTTACCTGGTAGTTCATTTAGTTTTTCTATAGTCAATCAATTCATGCATTTCTTTTAGGACTCCTAAAACTTAATGCTTTGCTAGATTCTTACACTCCTTACGATTTCAGACGAACCTAATCCAACCCATAAGACTCACACATATTAAACCTCTTACCCAAATTATTCGAAAACAGATTATTCTATTACCTAAAAGTTCATGTCGTCCCTTAACTCAAATTTTACAAACCATAGTTGCCCTAACTTCTACCCAGTCACCCTCAACCCTGTGTTATTAATAACTTCGGGACGAAGTTCCTAAAAGTAGGGGAGACTGTAACATCGCAAAATTTTCCCCAAAATTTTAATACATAAAAAGCCCTTATATATATATATTTTTTTTATTACACCTTTATCATTAATATTATACAAATGTGCCCAAGTCTTTATTTATCCTAACTCATAACTTATATACATACATAAATGTATATAAATAATAATAATAATAATATGATTCTAAATTCTTTTTTTTTCACATACAAGATTTTTTTTTTTTTAAATAAAGCCTTGAGTCAAATAGTCAAAGTCCTAGTCAAAGTCTTAGTCAAACAGTCAAAGTCTTAGTCAAATAGTCAATTCATCATAAAACCTTACTTTATGGTGTTGACCAATTTTAATGGCTAATTGACTTCAAAACTAGTATAAAAACCCACCTATGACCCATCATACTTTGCACCTCTAAATCGATTGTTTCAATCCGATTAAACTTTCCCTCATACCTTTCTTCTATAGTCTATTACTTCTACAATTGAAGCTTTGATTATAAGCTCTTGTAATTGGCGAATTGGAAGCTTGATATTCTTTCTTTTTCGTTTTCTTCAATTTGGACTAGCTACGTTGTTGAGTCTTTGGGATTCGCCTCGCATACATTCACAACACATTATTCTATTTTTTTTACGAGACATAACATTTTGCTAAGGTGAGTTTTACATAGCCCCTTTTCTATTTATCACTATTTTTGGGGTGAAACATGTTACAACAATATTTATGCAATTCAATCATCAATGTGTCTATGTGTATTTCTATGTTGCATTATGTCTTGAACATGACTAGGGTAAGCACAATTCTAGCATAAACATTCATCAACCAAACGGTATACATTGATAGATCTATTGGACTGACAATCCCACCCGGATACGTGCCTCCTACAAAGGTTACGTGGGTGTTTGTTACTGCAATATAAACGAGTGAACCATGAGCGTATGGGATGTACCACAATACAACAGTCAACAAGGTTGATTATGCACTCGATTTACTTCTAGTATGTTTTCGCATATGGACTAGATTGCCATGACACATGAATTGCACAACAATTTTATTCAATTATCAAAACCTATGTAATTCTCACCAACTTTTGTTGACCCAAAACATTTTCAACTTAACATGTTTCAGGTTCTACTTGCTTGGAGATTTGAATTGATGCTTGAGGATATTTGCATAGTTTTATTCAATTTGATGTACAAATTCTTAGAATAATTGTATGTAACTTACTTAAATTATTTAATGAAATTTATTATTTACCATGAGCTACTGAACAATCATCAATACGTGACATCCCGATGTTTCCGCCATCGGTTGGGGTGTTACAATGGTAATGTAATCACCCTTGTTACCAGCAAACGCTACATAACCTCCATTGATATTTCTGATATCGAACAGTAGCGAAAGATCCCCTGTCATGTGACCAGAAGCTCCATTGTCAACAATCCAAACACTGCTCACAGGGCCAGCTGAATCTCCCTTCACATATTAAGTAAAAAGATTAGTTCTTTCGGGGGACCCAAGCCTGTTTGGTCTTGGGTCTTTGAACATTTTGCTACAAAGATTCTTTATCACAGACATTTAAATTTGAATTGATCCTTTTCTGATCAATCAAAATTCTTTTCATTCTTAGATTTGTCATTCTCATTAACCTGAATTGATCCTTTTACAATCTCATGTGAAGCAAATCGATTACAATCCGCTCAGTGTCAGTCAGATATGTGATAAGCAGTTTTCTGTATTCTTTGATGACAAATCTTACTATATACTCAAGCCGGGATTCGAGTTACCAAAAGAGTGGGTGATGTTAAAGGCACCGAGAGTGAACAACTTGTACATTCTCCACATGTCTAAAGCGATGACTACACAAGGCCAAGTGACGTGTTTTCTCTCCAAGGCTACTGAAAAAGAATCAATCATGTGGCATAGGAGGATGGGGCACATTCACCTTCAAAAGATGAATCAATTGGTGAAGAATGAACTTGTCACAGGCGTGAATGTTAAACATTTTCACTTAAATGACAAGTGTGTGAGTTGCAAGAAGGGTATGCAGCACAAGCAATCCCATAAGCCAAAGAAAGTCAATTCCGTTGAACTGCCACTTGAGCGTTTGCACATGGATCTGTTTGGACTGGTCAAACGTAAAAGTCATGCTGGTGAATTGTACTGTCTTGTGGTTACTGATGACTTTTCAAGATTTTCATGGGTTATGTGCTTACACCATAAGAGCGACACATTTAATAATCTGAAAGTTCTATTCACTCGATTGGAAAATATCTATGGTCTCAAGTATAAGAGAATTAGGAGTGATAATGGGACGGAGTTTAAGAATGCACAAATGGACGCTCTTTGTGAAAACAAAGGTATTCATCATGAATACAGTACTCCGTATACCCCATAATAGAACGGTGTCGCCGAACGCAAAAACATGACTCTAATAGAAACGACGAGAACAATGCTTGCGGACTCAAATCTTCCAGTAATGTTCTGGAACGAAGCAATTTACGCAACTTTTTATACTCTTAATCGTGTTTTAACGGTGAAGAAGTTTGGCAAAACTTCTTGTGAGCTGTTGAATCGTCGAAAACCGAATTTAGAGTATCTAGAACCGTTTGGAGCTCCATGTACAATGCTTAATCCATCAGAGAAGTTCGCACCGAAGGCTGAAGAAGGATATTTTGTTGGATATGCAACCCCGCTCAAACGGGTATTCAACAAACGAACTCATCAAGTCGAGGAGTGGTCTAACGTTGAAGTGCAGCGGTATACTCCGAATGTACAGGGAAGCGGTCCAGACTGGATGTTTGAAGAGGTTGTATTACGTTTATATTACGAGGTCGAAAACGCAGTGACATCACCTTTGGTGCGTCCGATCACCGTAAACCCCCAAGCAGCTTCTAATGATACCAATGTTCCTGTAATTGAAGAAGAGGTATTCCAAGAAGCTTCCACAACTCTTAATTCATCAGAATCGGAAGATGACGACGATGATGTTACAAGTGAAGCTATTTTAGATCATGCTATAGTGACACCACCAGTGAACCCAAATCCAAATGGTGCTTCATCATCGAATGTGGGTAATGATCTGGTTTCTGCAGAGAACTTAACTACTCAGACGGGTGTCCAAGTACCAGATTATCCGGAATCTCGGATACATCGATTTCACCCAATCGAGCAAGTTATTGGTGATCCTGGTAGCAGTGTGATGACGAGAGGTCAACTGAGGAATGCTAACTCACCGGAAAACCTTGGCAATCTTGCTTTATATGCCAAAATTCAAAAATCAGGTTTTCAAAATGACTGGTCTTTTGCTTGTTATGTTTCGCAGGTTGAGCCGCGGACTTACAAGGACGCTCTTTTGGATGACTCTTGGGTAGAGGCTATGCAAGAGGAGTTATTATAGTTTCAGAAACTTGGTGTATGGACACTGACAGATTTTCCCCCAGGACGAAAGAAAGTCGGAACTAAATGGGTATTCAAATGCAAGAAGGATGATAGAGGAGTGATCGTAAGGAACAAAGCTCGTTTGGTTGTACAAGGATTTCATCAAGTTGAAGGAATTGATTACAACGAGATTTATGCACCTGTTGCACGCTTAGAAGCTATCTGAATGTTTCTAGCATTTGCATCTTATAAGAAATTTAAGGTGTATCAAATGGATGTTAAGAGCGCGTTTCTTTATGGTGTGGTTAAGGAGGAAGTGTACGTAGGTCAACCACCAAGCTTTGAAGATCCTATTCACCGGGATAAGGTCTATGTTCTAAACAAAACACTCTACGGGTTGCACCAGGCTCCAAGGCAATGGTATGAGGAGCTTAGCACGTATCTTCTTTCCAAAGGATTTAAACGAGGTTTGGTAGATTGCACACTATTCACTAAACGAACAGGAGATGAATTGCATCTAGTCCACATTTATGTTGATAATATTATATTTGGTTATACTAACGAACTTCTTTGCAGAGAATTTGAACGTGTTATACAGGAAAAGTTCGAGATGAGCGCGATGGGAGAGATGCAGTTTTTCCTAGGCTTGCAGGTGGTACAAAGACCAACGGGGATCTTTATTCACTAGACGAAATACGTTTCTGAAGTCTTGAGCCGATTCCAGATGGATGATTCGAAGCCAATGGATAACCCAATACAACCTAATCATGGGATTGGAGTTGACGCTAAGGGGGAGTTAACTGACCCGTTTACATACAGAGCAATCGTCAGAACTCTGATGTATCTCACTGCCTCCAGACCAGATATAGACAAAATAAGTTATCAATTGAAGCTGAAACAGAGTCATCTTGCAGCTGTCAAACGTATCCTTAGATATCTGAAGGGTTGTCCGTCGAGAGGACTATGGTACCCTAATGATGATAATTTTAACGTAATCGCATTTAGTGATGCAGATTGTGATGGCTGTGACAAGGACAGCAAATCCACAATGGCTGGATGCCAGTATATAGGGAGCAGGCTCGTGACCTGGCAGTGCAAGAAACACACCGCAGTTGCCTTATCCACATGTGAAGCAGAATACGTTTCAGCATCAAGCTGCTGCTCACAGGTTCTTTGGTTACAACAACAGATGGTGGACTACGGTTTGCAATTTCTTAAAACCCCTATTTACTGTGATAATGAAGCCGCAATTGCATTAACAAAAGACTTAGTAAATCACTCGAAGGCTAAACATATCCGGATCAAATACCACATTATCCGTGATTGTTATGCTAAAGAGTTGATCGATATGGTCAAAATCCACACTGATTATCAACGTGCAGATCTTTTTACCAAAGCTTTTGATAAATCACGATTTGACTATCTTTTGAAAGCTAACGGTATTAAAGAAAAACAAGACTGATCACCACCTCAGTTTATCATTTTTTATAGTTTAGTTTTTATTGCTTTTCAGAAAAATACAAAAATCCAAAAATATGTTTTACATTTTTCTTAGAATTTATTTTCAGAAAATCCAAAAACATTTGAAAACCCTCAAAAATCCATAAAAATTAGAAAACCCAAAATGATTTCCTGGAGAAAAAGGGGAAATCATAGTACATCAGTGGGGATCTGACACATTCTAAAGACATTTAATGCAATATAAGGCGTGTGTTTGAATCTGTGTGATGTGCTAATAGCTTCGTAGACCTAATACTGCGTGCCTGATACATACATATCAAACTAATTGTTGTGTGGATGAACTCCTCATGGGCATATGGTCTTAGTACCGTAATTTCGTTTGATAGGGTATTTGTACAAAACTCGGAGGTTTCGGGTCGTTATGTTATTAGTTGTCTGGTGATAGCCTCTCTGATCTTCTGCTGTAAGTCATTACGGACCTAGATCAGATAGGGTGTCTTTATAAAAGAGTTGTAATGCCAAATCCTAAAGTTACCGAATTGAGAAACTTTCCATGTATTATGATAATCAAAGATTATCTATTACATCGTATCTAATCATTGATGCTAATCATGATTGATATCAGCCCTCAACCTGGTAGAGTGCACATGTTACTTCTTGCATTGATTTGCTGACCTGTATACCTCTGTGCCTCATACCTTGTATATTAGAGACGACGAAAGCATAATCACGCTTTACAATGAGTCTTTGTGCATTTACTTCTTGATACGGGAGTATGTCGTCTGCGTGGGACCCAGAGACAATTGAGTTTATACTATAAATAATAGTATCAGTATAAAGCACTGCACAAAAGTCTGCATGATAGTTTATGTGGATCACAATATTAGCAGTTGTCAGATCACACATTGTCTTTAATGATAATAAATTAAAAAAAATCAACGGTGTGATCAGATTTCTCAATAACTGATATGATCCCTTTACCGGAAATTTCAAAACATTTATTGCTTTATCTTTACATTTCCGCATTTTATATTTCTCGTCAAAAATGCAAAATTCAAAAAGATTTTAGGTGTGTTTTAATGTAAACTTTAGAAAATCCAAAAAGATTTTACATTTCTATCTTATTTTTGATAGCTGATGGTGGTTGATGATGATTTTCTAAAACTTGATGGACCATTTGAGCTTTGTAATCTTTAAATGAGAAATAATGACTGTCGGATGCTTAAAAGTTGAAAAATACTTTGAACGGGACTCGATTTTGAGATTTGGTAAAATTTTCAAAATTCCATGTTTCATTCGCCCCTTCGTTGGGTCGAAGGTGGAGTTTCATCTGACATTCGTATGTTTTAAACGGTCGAATGTGAGAGTTCATGTGTGTAACACCCCAACCGATGGCGGAAACATCGGGATGTCACGTATTGATGATTGTTCAGTAGCTCATGGTAAATAATAAATTTCAATAAATGATTTAAATAAATTACATACAATTGTTCTAAGAATTTTGTACATCAAAATGAAAAATACTAGCTACGCATCTTCAAGCAATAACCCTAATCTTCAAGCAAGCTATAACCTGAAACATGTTAAGTTTGAAAATATTTTGGGTCAACAAAAGTTGGTGAGAATTACATAGGTTTTGATAATCGAATAAAAATGTTGTACAATTCAAATGTCATGGCAAGTCTAGTCCATATGTGAAAACATACTAGAAGTAAATCGGGTGCATAATCAACCCTTGTGACTGTTATAATGTGGTACATCCCATACGCTCATGGTTCACTCGAATATGTTATGCGATAACAAACACCCACGCTACCTTTGTAGGAGGCATGTATCCGGGTGGGATTGTCAGTCCAATAGATCTATCATTGTATACCGTCGGCTGATCAATGTTAATGATTATGCTAGAATTGTGCTTACCCTAGTCATGTTCAAGACATAACGCAACATAGAAAAACACATAGACACTTTGATGATTGAATTGCATATAGTATGTTGTAACATGTTTCACCCCAAAAATGGTGATAAATAGAAAAGGGGCTATGTAAAACTCACCTTAGCAAAATGTTATGTCTCATGAAAAAAAATAGAATAATGTGTTGTGAATGTATGCGAGGCGAATCCCAAAGACTCAACAACGTAGCTAGTCCAAATTGAAGAAAACGAAAAAGAAAGAATATCAAGCTTCCAATTCGCCAATTACAAGAGCTTATAATCAAAGCTTCAATTGTAGAAATAATAGACTATAGAAGAAAGGTATGAGGGAAAGTTTAATCGGATTGAAACAATCGATTTAGAAGTGCAAAGTATAATGGGTCATAGGTGGGTTTTTATACTAGTTTTGGAGTCAATTAGCCATTAAAATTGGTCAACACCATAAAGTAAGGTTTTATGATGAATTGACTATTTGACTAAGACTTTGACTGTTTGACTAAGACTTTGACTGTTTGACTAAGACTTTGACTGTTTGACTAAGACTTTGACTGTCAATTTAAGGAATGTGTTAATTTATTTTCTTCTGAAATACTACACAAGATGATAGTTGGCTCAGTTGGTTGTCACTGTGTGTTGGTTGGCTGTGGACGCGGGTTCGAGTCCCGGTCCACACAAATCTTTTTTTTTTTTTGGCAATTATTTCCCTAAAACTATACTATTCTAAATTCATAATATGATTATATAAGCCCGAAAGTGACTCGAAATATTTTTAAAACGTACAAAAGTGTCGAGATACAAATAATTATTAGTTTAAGGTATTTAAAACATATATTGTTTAAAACAATACATTCTTTTTATCAAAAAAAATTAGGGGAAATTCGCGATGTTACAGTCTCCCCTACTTTTGGAAACTTCGTCCCGAAGTTATTAAAAACACAGGTTTGAGGTTGATTAGGTAGAAATTAAGGCAGCTGTGGTTTGGGTTAAGGCACGACATGAATTTATAGGTAATAGAATAATTTGTTTCGAATAATTTGGATAAGAGGTTTGAGATGTGAGTTTTAAGGATTGGATTAGGTTCGTCTGAAGTAGCAAGAAGCATAAGAATCTAGCAAAATACTAAACTTATGTTTTTGGAATCTTATAAGAAATGCATGAATTGATTGGCTATATGAAAACCAAATGAACTACTAAAACCTTATTAGAATTTCACACTACCTTAACGTACCTATAAATTCATGATTACGTTCCGGACCGCAATCACCAATTTACCTTACATTAGGGTTTTGTGTCCTTCTATGACTCTAAACACACATGTAAGTAATGCAAAATAACCTTGTGATTGAATCGTTTACAATGTATCCAAAAATGAGTCCAACTGTTGAGTAGGAAAAAGACTTCTACCAGTTAGTGAGTAAGAACCTCTACCGATTGTTGAGCAGGTGCGATAGCCTCTACCAGTCGTTGAGCAGGTTGTAGGGCCTCTACCGACTGTTGAGCAGGCATGATGACCTCTACCAATCGTTGAGTAGGTTATTTGGTACTCAACTAACTGTTGAGCAAGTACTTCATCCTCTACCAGTTGTTTGATTAAGTGTACCAATTATTTCACACATAAATTGCAAATTGATAATATGTACATATAAACAATTAAGTATCAAGCATAGCATGCGAGTTGTAATAGTGTTGTCCTAGACAAGGTTAATGACTCTAGGTGTGTCTATAGAAAATAGTTATATTCCATGATTTCTAGTATCAAATGTTTAAATATGGTAGATAATCGAATCCTCATGTATAACTAAGGATTAAGTTTGATGCAACACACAACCAAGTTTCAATAGTTTGGTTATCATGGGTAACTAGTTCATGTTTGAGAAGGTGAAGGATATGAATTTAGTTCTTTAGAGTATGATGAAAAATCTTGAAGCAGAATCAAGGTTGTGAGAGATAGTGAATGTGAAGATAGTTGATAAAGAGTTTATTTTATAGTAAGGAGATTATGTAGTAGTGTAAATTTTGGGGTTTGGATCAAAGGTTATAATCAAGTGTATAAGAAAACATGATTGTGATATATGCCAAATACTGTAAAAATTTGAACAAGTTGAAAATGAGTGAGTGTCGATGGAGAATTTAGGGACTAGATATTATTCCTATGGATAAAAAAAAATCTTATTTTCAAAATTGCTTTTATACATAAAGCAAAAGTTGTTAAATAGTACAAGCTATGTGGGCTTTGATATAAATATTCCCGTTAGTTGGAGACTTCAAACATGACATTAGGTTTGAAGATCAAGGTTCTATTAAGTGATTTTTAATGGTTTAAAGCATTATATAAAAAATTGTTTGTTACGTCAATAAATAAACAATTGAATTTAAGTTCGAGGACATCTTTTGACAAAAATATGTACTTTGTAAAGTTACTAGGTAATGAAAATACAACAAGATTTAGAAATCTTTAGTTTGTGCTAAGGTATGAGGTTATAGTTTTTAAAAAATAAGTAACATGTGGAGAAATGAAATAATATGATTTGGGTAGGGTGTTGAATATTTAAAAAGTGGCTAAGATGGTAAGGTGAAGTGTGATTGTGAAATCCATAGATGGTTATGAAATGAGATTGATTTAAGCGGTAAAATTTTGAGATTTTAGAGCTTAGTTTAAGGAAAGTGAGTGTAATCATTTATTCATCAATTAAAACGAATAAACGAAAACGTTGACTTATCAAAACTTCTAGATTCTAATAACATAGTGAAGACATGCTTTAGCCTATAAGTGAACACTCATCCCGAGAATTCCCAGGTAGGCATCCGGGTCCCTCGTCTGATTGGGATATATGCGCAATGCCAGCCTAGACAGAAGACTCAGAATACAGGCGTTCACCCTTCCAGATTGCACGTGTTCGTTATTAAAATTCTAGAACTTCGACGAGATCTCAAGGTGGTTCAGGCTAAACCTGATGATTTGTGCTATTAGTCTAAGAGTAGATCTTGTGATGGAGAGCACTCTTCTTGTAGGGACTAAAGTAAGGATAAGAAGTAAAATAGAGAATATAAACAAGTAAGGTTGCAAGTAAAAGGAGCAAGTACTAATTAAAATCCTATGGTTATAGACTAGATTTTTTTTTCTAATAACCTAATTCCCTATAACCATGGCTCTGATACCAATCTGTAACACCCCAACCGATGGCGGAAACATCGGGATGTCAAGTATTGATGATTGTTCAGTAGCTCATGGTAAATAATAAATTTCAATAAATGATTTAAATAAATTACATACAATTGTTCTAAGAATTTTGTACATCAAAATGAAAAATACTAGCTACGCATCTTCAAGCAATAACCCTAATCTTCAAGCAAGCTATAACCTGAAACATGTTAAGTTTGAAAATATTTTGGGTCAACAAAAGTTGGTGAGAATTTCATAGGTTTTGATAATCGAATAAAAATGTTGTACAATTCAAATGTCATGGCAAGTCTAGTCCATATGTGAAAACATACTAGAAGTAAATCGAGTGCATAATCAACCCTTGTGACTGTTATAATGTGGTACATCCCATACGCTCATGGTTCACTCGAATATGTTATGCGATAACAAACACCCACGCTACCTTTGTAGGAGGCACGTATCCGGGTGGGATTGTCAGTCCAATAGATCTATCATTGTATACCGTCGGCTGATCAATGTTAATGATTATGCTAGAATTGTGCTTACCCTAGTCATGTTCAAGACATAATGCAACATAGAAAAACACATAGACACTTTGATGATTGAATTGCATATAGTATGTTGTAACATGTTTCACCCCAAAAATGATGATAAATAGAAAAGGGGCTATGTAAAACTCACCTTAGCAAAATGTTATGTCTCGTGAAAAAAATAGAATAATGTGTTGTGAATGTATGCGAGGCGAATCCCAAAGACTCAACAACGTAGCTAGTCCAAATTGAAGAAAACGAAAAAGAAAGAATATCAAGCTTCCAATTCGCCAATTACAAGAGCTTATAATCAAAGCTTCAATTGTAGAAATAATAGACTATAGAAGAAAGGTATGAGGGAAAGTTTAATCGGATTGAAACAATCGATTTAGAGGTGCAAAGTATAATGGGTCATAGGTGGGTTTTTATACTAGTTTTGGAGTCAATTAGCCATTAAAATTGGTCAACACCATAAAGTAAGGTTTTATGATGAATTGACTATTTGACTAAGACTTTGACTGTTTGACTAAGACTTTGACTGTTTGACTAAGACTTTGACTATCAATTTAAGGAATGTGTTAAGTTTATTTTCTTCTGAAATACTACACAAGATGATAGTTGGCTCAGTTGGTTGTCACTGTGTGTTGGTTGGCTGTGGACGTGGGTTCGAGTCCCGGTCCACACAAATCTTTTTTTTTTTGGCAATTATTTCCCTAAAACTATATTATTCTAAATTCATAATATGATTATATAAGCCCGAAAGTGACTCGAAATATTTTTAAAACGTACAAAAGTGTCGAGATACAAATAATTATTAGTTTAAGGTATTTAAAACATATATTGTTTAAAACAATACATTCTATTTATCAAAAAAAATTAGGGGAAATTCGCGATGTTACAATGTGAAAATTTCACATTCGAACCCCTTTTCTACATTCGAACCTTTCAGTAGGGTCAATGGTGGAAAAAGCTTCACATTCGACCTAGTCAAACGGTCGAATGTGGAGCCTATATATTCTTTATCTGCTCATTCGACCTCATTCAAAATTTTTCAAATATTTCTGAGATTAAGTCATCTTGTTGCCCGAGTTTTCTAGATCATATCATTGCATTCGTTGTGATTCACTGATCCTTTTCCACTAACATTTGCAGGTTAATATCCACTATTAAGTGTTTAATCGTTGATTTTCTGTCCATGCCCTAACCGTCTTTAAACATGGATTAAAACATGATAATTGAACATTTTTTTGGTCGGGATTCATTGTTTATGTGTTTTAGGGGGAGAATGTCCAAAAACTTAGGTTTAAACACGATCAAATTGAATAATTGATCTTTCAAAAGTTTCGAACCCTAGTTTTTGTTTAAAAACACATAATCAATGGTTGTTTATTGAAGTTGATTATTGGCAATACTTAATCGGTAGTGTTAGATGCTATTCAAATCAAAATGGCAGATTAAAATGAACAAAATCAAAATTTGATATTCAAGGAGATGAACAGTCTCCTTCGCCCATTTCAAACGGTCGAATGTGACTGTTTGGGCGAAGGTGATGGTTTAATGAAGAATTTTTCAAAATATTGTTACATTCGAACCATTGCAATTCCACATTCGAACCTATAATTTCTTATTCGAACCAACGACTGGTCAAATGTAGAAGCTGAAAACCAAAATTTTTCAAGTTTTATTTATTTTGTCCGTTTTTAACATGTTTGTTTGATTTGTTTTGCTGTCTAACGATGTCTAAATAGGGAAGTGGTAGTGTTCCTGCTGGATCTTCTGAACAGGCAGCCGGGAAGGAAAAGATTGCTGATTTACCATTCGAGTCGGCACACAATTGTTGTGCGTATTTAGGAGACGTGAAGAAGCATACTGAATTCGCTGGGATTATAGAGTTTTTGAAGAGGAGTCGGGTTATTGACGCTATTGCTACACCAGTTATCATATATAGAGATCACCAACAGGAGTTTTGGATGAATGCCAAGATGGACTTTTGGGAAAGTGAGTCGTCACTTGTTAGTACGATTCAGGGGGAGTTGGTGATTATCTCTGAGAACGATATCAAAGAAGCGTTGAAGCTGGAGGATGTGAAGACTGATCCCAGAGAATTAAGTTGGACTGAGCAAAGGAAATGCTTCCTACGAATGAAGTATAATGGACCAATCACTGACGGTTCATTACATAAAGGAAATGCTTCCTACGAATGATGTGCTAAGAAAGAAAATCAATTCGTTGATGGTGGCTCTTATATTTAACAAACCGTTCAATGTGTCTGGTATGCTGTTAGAACATATGTTAGAACCTTTGAGAGGATTTAAGAGCAGGAATTTCTGAGGTATCCTAGATTTCTTCAAATGAGCTTTGATTTGAAGTATAAGAATTTGAAGAGAGATCCTACACAGATAATTGTTCAGGATCACATGAATCTGAATACGCTTGCTAGGATGAAGGGTTATAAGGGTGTGGCGATGAATGAAAGACCACCGATGAAGAATCTTTTTGGTCATCTGGTCAATAAAGATTATGAAGACCAAGGTCATGATAAGGTGAGACATGATAACAGTGAATCAGATAAAGACAATCCTTTACATCCAGTAGACGCTGATGCTAAGAGAAAGCGTCAAGTGGTTAATGTTGGTGCGAAGAGTGGAAAGCGCAAAGAGAAAGAAGATGAAGCTGAACCAGCTAAGAAAAAGGTGTCGAGAAGGAAGAAGAGTATGGCAAAGAAAGGTTTGCACTTAGTTGACGAAGTGTCTGTGGATTCTGAAGAGACACAAGAGGATGAGAGATGGGACTCGGATAGTGAGACAGTAAAAAGCACCACGCCCAAGGCCACTGTGGCTGGTGAGTCTGTTAGTCTCAACAAGTCATTAGAGGAACAAAGTACAAAAAGTCCTATTCGTTTGGATGAAACTGATGAAGGATTAGGCTTGGGATCAGATGATTTTGTTGGATCGCCAAAGCCAGGTGAGAAACAAAAGAAACCATAGTTTAAGAAGAAATAAAAGGTTTTAAACCCAATGGAGAAGAGAGCTAGAGACATTGAGACATTGATTGCTGGTAAGAAACTGCCACTAGCATCTAGCTCGAAATCACCGATCACATCTCCAGCTGCTAAGAAGCAAAAGACATCATCAGAGACTGCTAAAGAAACTGAATTACCGGTTGAAGAGTTTAATGATGCACTGGATAGAGTGCTGAAGAAGTTAAAGAAAGGGAAGATTCCTGATGCTGAAGCTTCTACACCCAAGGTCACAGTAGATAGTGATGTTATGAATGCTGTGAACCAGAAGCTTGCTGAGATGATGAAAATAATCAACCAGCAACAAGCGGAGATAGAACAATTGAGAAACAACGATATGAAGATGTTAGACGTTGTGGAAACATCTCATGAGAATCAGGAAGCTCTTGAAGCCAAGATAAAACAACGTCAGAAGGAAAACAAGAAGTTGTTGAAGCATGAACAGAGAAACACCAGGAGATACATTGCTTTAAAAGAGGAGAACAAAAAGCTGAAAGAGAGTAACAAGAACATGGATAATTTGATTAAAGACATGTACTCTAAAGCTCCTCAATTGTAAGCTGGTGAAGAGGATAAAGAGCGAGATGAAGAGCAGGTAGACTTTGAACCATCTGATAATGAAGAAGAAGAAGGTGAGGAGTTAGATGATGATGCTGGTAATGCTCCTCAGAAGAAAAAGAAAGATGATGGTGACGATGATGGTTCAAATGATGATTCAGGTGAAGGTAACAGCTCTGCAAGTTCTGATAGTGATGATGATGATGATGATGATATAGACAAATATAAGTGTGAAAAGAGAGGATCTGGAAAAAGATGCAGGAGAATCAAGATCAAAGGCTCCTGGAGAAACTGTTGATGATGATAGTGTCTTTTGGAATGAGAAGATAAGATCTTTATCAGAAGATGATAAAAATATGTGTCACCAGATGTTGACAGACAGAGTCTGGACGATAGAAATGACTGGCAGATTTCCTGAGATATTTGAATCCAGTGATATGAGATTCGAGTTGGAGTATAACGATCCTGATTTGGAAGATGGAGAAGTTTCTGCGGCTATGTCAAAAGAGATCTTAGAAGGACTGGCAAAATAAGTTGGGAAGACTTTAGAAGAGTTGTTGATTGAAAATCAGATTCCTAACTTACCTGAGAAAGAAGCAGGTAACCATTCAGATGACAGAGATGTGCCAGTGTTTGAGGAGGTTGAGATTGAAGACATAACGAGTGAGGAATATCCGGAATACTACAAGAAAAATAAAGATTTTGGATTTCCTGAATTCACTGATGAATTGTTGAAAGAGGCCGAGAAACTTGCTCATGAAAAGAGTAAGAGATTTGTTGAAGAAGTATTTCCAGATTATGATAAGCCGAACACTGAACAATCTGACACTTTGAAGGAATTGTTGAGAAAACTGAAGGAGAAAGAAGCTAATCGTCCAAAGACAGAGATTCAGGGCAGCTTCTACAAGTTACATAACGAGTTGTTCAAAGGAAAAGCGTTGGGATGGAAGTTTGTGAAACAGTTGAAGTGTATAGTTGTTAAATGGGAGAAAGGGATACTGTATTTTGAAAGATTCCATGATCTGAAGACACTTCCATACTGGGCAATTCGTGATGTTTGTAGACATGAGATGACTGGGTCTATGAACGATCATGTTGCTTATTTTGCTGATCGTATGTCTAGAGAAAGAAGAACGAGATGGAATCTATTTACTCCTCAGTATCCTAAACGGATTGTTCATAAGAAGGATATTGATGCTATAACTGGTATGCCTAAGGTGACGTTAAAGTACAAACCACCTAAAGTGTTGAAACACATTCCTTCGATGTCGATCCCTCAACACTTTTCTAAGGATTTCATCTGGTGGTACTATGATTGGAAGACTACAGAGGCTGTTATTGTGTTGAAGGATGGTGTGAAAGACTTTAAGAAGATTCATATATTTGATCCTATGTGGTTGATCAATTGTTCACATGAGGATATTATAATGCTATATTATAATCCGATTTATTGCGAAGCAAAGGATTGTGATCAAGCAAGCAAATACCAACATATGGTATTCTTATGCTTTACTTATGATATCAATGCTGGATGTGATTACGATAAGAAACTGGGTAAGTTTGTGAAGGTTCAAGAAGTTCCGGAAGTCAAGAAGAAGAAATCAAAACAAGCTTATGAACCGGTGATGACCAAAGAACAGAAGAAGTTATTAAACATTAAGCTGATAAACAAAAGGATGGACGAAGAACGACGACTTAAACAATCCAAGCAATAGTCGAGGGGGAGCTTGTAGATGCATATTGTGCGACTAATGCTTTGGATTGCATTTAACATATGTTTTTGTTCTCAGTCGAATGGTCGAAGGTGTCTCTAATTGGTCGAATGTGGTTTTATGAATGGTCGAAGGAAGAAGGCTAGGGTCGAAGGAGCACAGGAGGTCGAAGGTAGAATAGATTTTAATGTATTGCTTGGTTCGACCACTATGTTTGGTCGAACCTGCACATTCGACCAACCCAAATGGGCGAATGTGCAGGCCTATATAAGGTCAAGTTCATTTTTGCAATGTTACTTTTGGTCATTTTGTTTTCCCTCCAGTTTGTGTTCTCCCTAGGGTTTTGTGTCAAGTCTGTACACATCATTTAATCATTATAAACATCTTTTTAACGTGTAATGGAATGTGTTATTAAATGAAATGAAAGCTTTTATGATGATCTGTGTGTTTTGTTGATATTATTATCATTTTGTAACTGATTCAGGGATTCCGCACCTGAATTAGTAGACTTGTTTGATCAAACCAATAGTTTTTGTCAATTCGATCCTTTTACATATATAATAATAGTTTTATCACCTTGATTATTTGTTGTTTTATAGAGAGTATGTAGAACGACAGTCTTACCTTGTGCAAGAAAAAATGGTATGCTTATTATGAGATTGGTTATTTTTGTGTTTGGTTAATGTTGTGTATTTTGTTATCCATTAGAAGCTTGTGCACCTCTCTTGAACAGTTTCAGCATCTCCGATTGAGTTCGTTAATCGATGTTCGCTGAAGTTAATCACTAAAAATAGGTGTTCATTGAAGATAGGTGACTAATAAAGACATGGGCGATTTTCAAAGACAAGGCAAGCAATGTTTAGGTAAAGAATCGGATTACGAAGGCAACCAAGCAGACAACAGAGATAACATTGTGAAATTTTACGTGGCGAACTTTCCCGAGAAGTGTAGGGGCAAAGACCTAGACGATTTACTATCACCCTTTGGGACCATTACTAAAATTTATATAGCTAGAAAAAAAGAGATAAAGAAGGTCGCAGATTTGGGTTCGTCTCTTTCAAGGATGTTCGAGTTAAGGAAGAATTGGAGAAATCAATTCAAAACCTTTGGTTGGGTAGTTACAAGATACGTATCAATATAGCCAGATTTACCGGAGAAAAGGAGGAGCGGATACGGTTTCAAGAGCATCCGACTAAGACTGAGATACCGGAAAAGAAGACTGAACCGAATGTTTTTGGTAGTACCAATCTGATGTCCTTTAAAGAATCGATAATAGGGATTAAGGAGGTGAATTTAGACGAATTCTTTCGGAAATTCCGGAGGCGATAAATGAATATAATGATCGTCATGGTAGAGCTTTGGTTGCAAGAGTTTGGGATGTCGATCGGTTGAAAAAGATTGGGATGTTGGTTACTCTTCAGCCTCTTGACGGGAAACAACTTCCAGAGATAACCATCCCGTTACAAGAAGCTTCTGTGCACAGTTACTAGCAAATGCATAAAAGATGCAGCCAAAAAGAAAAAGGTTAACTAATTTCTTCCAATTAGTTTCGAATTTTTATTTGGTATCATATCATATCTTATCAAACACATTTTCTGATTCTGTTTTACAGAAACCATTGATAATGGATGTCGATAATAACCGAGTTGTGGCAAAGAAGAAAGTTGCGGTTAAGCCGAAAGCACAACTGGGGCAAGACAATGCAACCGCGATCAAAAAAGCCCTGACACAGAAGAAAGACAGAAACCCGAATCATCATTGTTGTCTAAGTGAAACAAAAAACCGCAATCTTCGCTTACCTCCAGACTCACTGCCAAGAGCAAGGCGACATGTGGTATGAAGAAATTTGGGCTCCTGAAGTGAATGATTTGGTTCAAATCTCGGATCGAGCTTATGAGCATCGACATGTTTCGTAATTGAAGGTCTGGATGAGGGTTTCAAAATAATTATCTAAAGTTGCAATAATCATTTTCTACCTTTTACAGTTCGGGTAAAAGATATCTGCTTTCAAAATAATTAATGCAATGAAGCGTAATTTGATTTTTCTGGTTGGCGGTATATGTACGCAACTGCTATTCCATTTGCAGTAGTAATGAGGATCGGGATGTGGTGGTTACCAGCTTCCCCAAGATGATTATTCTTTACTGAATACATATGCCCTGTGTTTTCTCACTTTGTGATACTTGTATTTCTACAGATATAAATAACAAATCTATGAGGTGGTGACGAAGATGTCTTAGGATGATGATGACATAAACAATGTTATTCTATGCTTCTTGATAGCTCTCTTGATGTTTGAAATTGTTTATTGTACACTCAGTGGCGAAGCTTGGTTTCTAAATCGACGGAGGCCGGACTCAATTTTTTCCGATCGGTAGTGGCAAATCGGCAGGGGCCGGACTCAACCCGGACTTAATTTACCTACGAAAATCATAAATTTCTACCACTGCCCCAAAAAACGGGAGGGGCCAGGGCCACCCCTGGCCCAATGTATGATTCGCCCCTGTGTACACTAGCACTAGCTGCTAATGATATTATAGGCTTATTTTTTTTAATTTACCACACAATGTAGTATCGGATGCCTGATGCTTATGACAAAGAATGTGGCATAAATAAAGAGAAAAGTGGTTGTAGCTATTGAACACCATAGGTAAATTCCAGGGTTCATTGGTCCATTTTATACCACACACAAACAAACTAGTCTGTTTTCTTATCCCTTGATTCAATTACTTAAGATTAAAATAATTTCGTTTACTAATATTGTAAGAACTCGAATGATGGAGATAGGATGAACCCTTATGATGAACAAAAAGCGTGGGAAATCTTCAGATTAGTATGTTCTAGTTACCTAAGAGGAATGTCTTTCGCGAAGCG
Source organism: Ambrosia trifida (assembly GCA_028751855.1). Classification (NCBI taxonomy): domain Eukaryota; kingdom Viridiplantae; phylum Streptophyta; class Magnoliopsida; order Asterales; family Asteraceae; genus Ambrosia; species Ambrosia trifida. The sequence goes on along the minus strand of CM054130.1, from coordinate 54,242,781 downwards.
CGGGTAGAAACACGAATGGCATACGCGCAACGTTCGTCTAGATGGACTTCCGGTTCACTAGCATTGATTGCAGGTACAATCTTATGGTCGTCATGGTTCATCGTCCAATCTAACATCGGCAAAAGATACCCACTGCAGTACTATAGTACCGCCATCATAATGTTCTTCGGTGGCATCCAATCTTTCGCATTAAGCCTGTCCATCGACAGAGATCTTTCGGCATGGATTCTTTAAGATAAATTGGAAATATTTAGTGTCCTTTATGCCGTAAGTAAATTCTATCCATCAAACATATTGCTGGGTATGATTAATTCATTGATAGTTTTCATTAATCTAATGGTCTTGATGGAAACAAGGGATTGTGGGCTCAGGGTTTTGCTTTGTAGCAATGTCATGGTGTGTTAAAAAAAAAGGGGTCCAGTATTCAGTGCAGTATTTAGTCCAATAGTACAGATCATTGCTGCATTATTCTACATTCCATTTCTTCATGAGTCGTTGCATATAGGAAGGTATATATTACTGACTATTACATGCAATTTGTTGCTAAATGATTGATTAATGGGATGAACATAAAAGAGTTTGGTGGGATCAGCAATAGTGGTGTTGGGATTGTACGACTACTACAAAAATAGGCATTTGCAAGGAAAGTTTGCTACCAAATTAATCGGTTGCAAATTTTGCTACGAATTAGCTACGGATTTGCTATGAACGCATTTTGCTACGATTTAGCTACGGATATTACATAGCAAATGAAATCCGTAGCAAGATCCATAGCAATTTCATAGCAAAATTGGTGAAATATATATATAAAAATAACTTGTTGAAAATCGGTAGTAAAATCCGTAGCAAAACCATGAAAATAAAGTATTTAGAAATTAACTAGGAAAGTTAAATAAATTTCATAGCAAAATCCGTAGTAAAATTGAGGGATTAAAGTATAATAAAAATAACTTGGTAAAATTGGTAACAAAATCCGTAGCTAAAACATGAAAATAAATATTAAAACTAACTAAAAGAAGTATTAAAAAAATATGTAGCAAAATCGATAGCAAAGTTGAGAAAACAAATACTTAAAAAAGTTCGTAGTTAAATTGGTAGCAAGATCTAGGAAAAAAAAACCTTAAACTCGCGTAGCAAAATCTGTAGAAAACATTCATAGCAAAACCCGTGGCAAAAAAGATTATTTTTAAAAAAATAATTAATTATATCAATAGCAAAACCTGCAACAAACTAGAAAAATAAATATTTTAAAAAATAATTCAAAAAAACAAGTAATAGAATTTAACAAAGAAATATTGGAAAATAATAAATATTAATAAAATATATAGTAGATTGGTATGGATTTATCACTCCACCTTCATGGATTTGTTATTTTTTTCATGGGTTGAAGGTCATAGTTGTTAGCGATTTTGCGTGTACGAATCTCACAGGAAATTACTTAATTCGATTACTTTCCGGTTGACGTTCTGGTTTGATTCTCAGTTTCACATATAACTCTTGTTTTTCTTTTATGAAGAAAAAAAACAAACAAACTTTTATTTCTTATATAAACAGTTTCAGAGGCTTGAGTAGTTTTGGGAGGTTTCGTAGGAAAAATGTTACACATTCTTTAGTAAATGTATGCAAACTGGGGACAATAATGATAAATTAAGTGCAATTATGTGAATTAAGGCCCTTTGAACCATAGCTTACGGCCCAAGGCTGTAGGCTGCGGTTTGTACTCGAAGGTTTGCTGCATTTGGACCCGAATTACCCTGCGCCAAGCTGCACCTTAAAAGTATTCATACACCAAGTCCTCGGGCATTCGGAAGTCTAAAATAACCTTTTTTTATGTTCTAAAACACATCTAGCTACTAGACCAAGGTTCCATTTCAATATTTTTCCCCAATCTAACTCAAGATCCTAATCGCCCAACTTGACCCGTTTAGTGGCGGACTATTTCTCACGTTTCAAATTAATGTTCGATACCACACGGGCATTGCCGATGTATTGGATTCATCGAGTCACAACTTAAACTATCCTATACAAGCATGGTAATAACCAAGGGACACAAAATATCCATAGATCCTATTATTACTTCACAAACGCGGAACTAGGTTAATGTTTCCATAAGATGAATATAAAGTTACAAATTTGAGTCCTAGAAGGACATACCTTACGCATGTCCCTTTCCATGCGAATGTCTTTGATCCTTGGGTTCCCGATGCCTCGCCCTTTCCACTTAGTAGTTCATTAACCACTTCGGTTGTTTGATGTACAACTTTTCAAATTGGCATCTTTAACCCATCTACTTTGTTTTATGATTAAGAAAACTATTACTAATCAACTTAACTTTTGTGATGGTCTCTTTATTATCAATAACATTTAGAATTTATATTCACCTAGTATTTGAGTTAAGCCACTGTAATATGTATTAACGCAATAAATGAGGGTAGAACCACTTCATCTCCTCCTCGGACTCCCAAGTGGTGTCCACCCTTTTGCGATTATCCCATTTCATCTTGACTTACTCGATTTCCTTGTTCCGAAGGTGTTTCACCGTTCGATCAAGGATTTTGACGGGTTTGACCACGTAATTTAGTTTGGAGTCTATTTCAATTTCCTCCAACGGCACATAAGACGCTTCATCGGCTAGACATTTCCTTAAGTAGGAAACATAGAAGGTATTGTGTATGTCGCTTAGCTTATCCACTAATTCAAGTCCATATGCGACCTCACCAACCCTTTCCAAGATCTTAAACGGTCCAATGAACCTTGGACCTAATTTACCCCGTTTTCTGAAGCAGATGATCTCTTTACAAGGGGATACCTATAACATGACTAGTCCCCGGTTTGGAATTCGATTGGTTTTCGCCGTTTATTCGCATACAACTTTTGCCTATCCTGTGCGGCCTTGAAGTGAGCTTGAATAGTTTAAATCTTTTCGTTTGTGGCTAAAACCGCGGTCCTTGTGGGCGAGCTCCCAGGGGCCCACTTCTCCCCAACATACCGGAGTTTGGCATTTTCTCCCATACAACAGTTCGTACGGGGCATGACGATACTCGCATGATAGCATTATTGTATGAAAACTCTATCAAAGGTAGGTGAACATCCCAACTACCCCTGAAGTCGATAATACATCTCCAGGACATTAGATAAGTAGGAGGTGTATGTAACATATTAAATTCCTAAAATACCCCTAAGCCTATAAAAACACTATAATGCAACCCGATAACCTCTAAATGCTATACAATCATGCCTACGACTATTATGGACCGATCACTAGTTGGGGGCATACATGAAGTTCTCTAACACTGAACAACATCGCCACTTTTTTTTGTATGACGGAATAGTGAAAAATGTCATGTAAAAATATGTATGGCCAAATATTAAACAATAGCCACACTTAAGATTACAAAAATTCATGTTGCCATACATATTACAATTTCCCTCTCAAAATACTTCTCTCTTAAAATTACAAAATTTTAAATTTCCTCCTAAAACTCCCACTCAAAATGTTTAATTCTAAAACTTCCCTCTTAAATGTACTCTCAATTAAAAAATTACAATAACATAAATATACAAAATTGTATTTTTTTTTTATTTTATTATTTTTATAATTTTTTTCAAACTTATCTACATTTATCGTTGTACCAAAATACCGGTACAAAAAATCGCAAAAAATGGGTACCGATACCGGTACCGAGAATGCTCGGTACACTACGGTTCCGGTATAGCTCACAGAGGCCGAGCGGCCGCTCACATGCTCTGTTCTGCCATAAAATGCCTATTTCAGCCACTAATCGAGTATTGGGTTTTGGAGAGGCGATTTTGGGCGATTTTCGGACGAACCAAGCTGCTGGAAGGCCGTTTAACAAGCTCGGGAATCCATCTGATCCATCCTTCATCATCCAATCCATCTCTTTAGCATTCTCATGGTTTGATCCTTTAAGCCTTTTAAAATCCAAATCTGATTTTGTATGCTATTTTGATGTTGTTTTAGTTAATCGTACGCCTACGGGCAAGAACATTAGTAAAAACAACAAACTTTCAATATCTTTTCTTACTGGTAAATCGGGGATAGAGTTTTAGTACCATTGCTCCGCGCGCGTCCATGGATCGATATCTGGTTCTTATCTACACATTACTACATATATGACAGGTACACTTGCCCTATTGTGTGTGTTTTAATATTAAGGTCTAAACCATTTTTATAAATATTAAAGAAAAACGTGTGTTATTTCATTGTAAAATTATGTGTATATTCGCACACGTCATATATCTTAATGGGTCATATTGGGCCTTAATGGATTACAAGGCCAACAATAGAGTTTATATATCTTAATTGACTATATTGGGCCTTAATGGATCATAATGGGCATTAGTAGAACGTCTATGTCTTAATGTACAATATTGGGCTTAATGGATGACAATGGGTAATGGAAGATTGTACATGTCTTAGTGGGTCACATTGGGCATTAATGGATCATAACGGACAATAGTATATCATATATGTCTTAATGGATCATATTGGGCCTTAATAGATCACGATGGACAATAGTAGATCATACTTGTCTTAATTGAAGTCATATTGGGCCTTAATAGATCACGATGGACAATAGTAGATCATACTTTTCTTAATTGAAGTCATATTAGGCCATAATGGATCACAATAAGCAATAGTAGATCATATATTGTTTTTAATGAACTATATTGGACCTTAATATATCATAAAGGGCAATAGTAAATTGTATATGTTAAACATAGTCTATTATCAGTGTACATGATCCATTAAATGATCTTATACAACATTTTCATAAAAATTACGCGTTTTCTGTTTGAAAATAATAACTTTGTTAGAAGGCTTGTTATCATTAAAGCTTAAATTCAAGTCTTATTTTAAGAGATTGCACAACGCAAAAGATTATCTCGTATTATAATCACTAATAAGCAAATGAGCATCATTAACGAAAAATTACATACAGAAAAAGCGTTAGTAACAAAAGATTTGATCCAGAAAAACTAAAAAAAGATGAAAATAAGTGTCAAAAAACACATTAAGGGATCACCCTCCATGATTTATATATATTTTTTTTATTTTTTTTAGTTTTGTTTTAATATCTTTTGTTTGAGTTTTGTATTAAAAATATTTGTATAATTATTTTAAAAACTTATATATATTCTTAAATTCCCTAAAATAGTTTTTCATAAAAGTTAAACTTCCCTCCTATTTGTTTTTCCTCAAATTAAATTCCCTCCTCAAAATTTCACACTTTCAAAACATTACCGCCACTTATTGATTTCCCTAATGCATCTCAGCCCTAAATCGGTTCCCCTCCACAAAAATCAAACAGCAAGGGACAGAGATGGTAAATTGTGGATGAATCTCTAAGATGAATCGATCACAGTCGCTCACCACCACCACTTCTCAATATCTTGTTTGCCACCACACTACCTTTGCACCAGTGAATGTAAGTTCCAATTCAGTGTTCGTATTGCATTTTAACTTAGTTAAATCATGTCTGACTTAATTTCTTTCTTACTTGATCGTGATTAGAAATTTTGATAGTTATTTTTCTTTGCACTCTAAAGTTAATATGTTTATTTGGTCTTTTGCACATAACCTATTCGATGAAATGCCACATAGAGTTTGGGAAGTTAACACATTTTTTTTTGTAGTGATTAGTTGTTGTTTAACATATACTGGTTGTAGGTGATTGACTTTGTATAGATATAAATATGTAATTGAATGTTAAGATTTTTATTGTTTTTATAATTACTTGTCGAACTTCTTTTATTTTTATTTTTTTGTTGAGATTTCTTTTTGTGTAGACTTCTTTTTCCCGAACTTATTGCGACGACTAGTTGGATCAATTGAATATTAAAACCCTATTATAAATCTAAATCACTACAATTTGTTATTGGGTTTGTGGAAAGAAACTTGAAGCAACAAAATTGAGATTGACAGTTTAATAAGAAGATAAAACATTTGTTATGTGGTATTTAAGGCAATAATTGAGGATAACTGTTATAATAGAGATCTGGTCTTGTTTTAAAGTAAAGTTTTTTTTTTATTTGTTTAGTAGGCTTGAGTATCCCAGGCTCATCTCAATAGATCACAGTTTGTTCAAGACTAAAGAAAGCCAAACAAGATGGAAGATTAGGGTAAACAACTCTCTTTGTCTGTTTTTTGTTATTAGTAATAGACTAGTCATTACATAGTTAATTCTACTTGCATTTTTTGATCGTTTACACATAGTTATCAAAAGCCATCGCCTTGACCGCTTAGGCGACCAATTTCCTAGAAGCCACCAGATCTTGCTTTTCCCTCCTAAATAAAAAAAGCCACGGTCTGATTTTTAAAACCTAATCCCCAATCCCCTGACTAACATAATCGACAAATACTTACCAATGTATAGAGATATATATAAATCTCAATCATTTTTTTTTGTTTTTAAGTATGTTTTATTTTTAAAACACTTATAGATATTGAAATATTCTTCAATATATAAACACCTCAACTCATTGATTTACCATCAACAGATTTTGTCTACTACATAGTTATCAAAGGTGTGTTAATCCTTTTAGCAGGTGTGGCTAAATCAGTCAGTTTATATTTATATTATTTTTATAAGATGATTGTTATTTGTAATGATTTGGTGATTTTTTTATTTTTCCTATTTGCGCTTTTTTTTTCTTAGGCCCGCGCTTTTTTGCGCTTCTAGCCTAGGACATAGGCGTAGCCTAAGCTCCTTGAGTGCGCTTTATGCCTTTGATAACTATGGTTTTACATACAACAAGGTTCTTTGTACCTGATCCGTGCTTAAGTTTACTGCACATTTGTTGTGTACTCAAGTATAAACCGATCTGATTCTTTTGTTTTTTTCCCAAGATCCTAAAATGCAAATGACAAAAAATTTCCAGCTGTCACTAGGGATATTGACTTTACCTATGCAAAATTATATATTTTTTACAGTTCAATCCTGAAGAAAACTTATTAATGTATCTAGGATTATTTAGACGCATTAGTTGTGCATGAGTTTAACTAATTATGGATACTCAATTAGGTATAATGTTTCCTAGACCATTGGTTCCAATTTGAAGTCTATGTGGTCAGGTCCGTGGCAAGGATGGAAAGATGTTCCTTTTCATTATCGCGAACGCTTGTTTGAGTGTTTTCATGTGTATACTTATTAAACATTTGTATATGATAACATATATAGCTTAATTGAGAATATACACATTAGTAATAAGTGTTTTTATGTAGCAATACTATCAATGGAAAGACGAGTGGAAATCCCCAATTTACTCTTGCTGGGATAAGTGCATTAAGGGAAAGTTTCCCGATTTGTTGAAGAGAGCTCGGGATAAAGCCATGCTCCTTGCGAACAAAGAGGGCATAGAAGTTGGGAACGATTTGACTCACATTCTTCTGTTTAAGTCACTCTGATGAGTCAAGAGTCTTAGGCAACACTAGTTGGGGCTTGGAATACTGAATCGTGGAAAGATATGCCATCTCAAAATAGTGAAAATATGGGTAAAACAGTTAGTGGAAGGCATACACTTGGTTCAAAAAGCTTTGTCACGGTTAGAAAAGACATGGTAAGAAATGTTGATTTTTCATCTTTAACACACACCACATATACATACACATTGTGTAGCTTCTTATTTCTAGCAAATACATACAATTTGTTTGCAATTTAAAAGCATTTTGCAGGTTTGTAAATTAGGCAGCATAGATTCTAGGCAGTAGCAATCACAGTATTGTAACAGTAATGATAATCTAAAATCTTTAAATAAAATGATTATGGGTGACTTTCAAGTTTCAACTTGTTTTACCACTTTTTTTTATTTGACCCATTCGATGTGTAGGAGAAACATTGAAGCGACACAAACTTTGGTGAGTTATAGTTACAAACACACTCAAAGAAAGGGTCAAGACCCCTAGATAGATTGTCGGGGTGTAGCAGGTCGGTTGAGAATGCTTCTAGAGAATACGGTGACATGAAAGACACCATTCAACAACACAATGTGACCTGGTTTGACACGAGGGTGAATGAATCTTATGTAAGTCTTTTTACTTACTAATCAGAATTTTAAAGTACTAATTGTTCTACGTTCTGATCACAGAGAACATATAATAAATATGTTATTGAGAAATACGGAGAGGATACTAGCTTACACCCGGATATTTGACACGAAACTGTGGTCACAAACGGTCGGTGGGCAGATTTTAAGGCACTGGCAGCATTACTAACCCGCGTGACGTGATTCCGGGTTAACCGTCAATATTGAGTACCCATAGTTCATATCCACAAGAGACAAATGACAGTGATGAGGTTCGTATTCTCTTTAAGTAAAAAAAAAAAGTCTACATTTTCATGTGATGAAGACTATTAGTGGCTTATTGAAATAAATCGGCTTATATAGAGTTAAGTTTGTACTTATAACATCTGCCATTTTAATGTAATGATCATTAAATTATATTTGGTTAGAACTTATTATAATGTCTAATATTAGAAGGTGTGATAATGGATGTTAATGGTTCATTTTTATGCTTTGGATGTCATAGGTGCAACATTTGAAGGAAAAAAATAGCAGAGTCGGAACAAGATAAAATAGAGAAACATGCTATGATAGAGAAAATTCAAGGTTATACGCCGAAATGAATGAGAGAATTCAGTTGTTGTCACAAAACGCGCCCCAAACCCACTACTAAGTTAAGATATGTTGAAATTTCTAGTATTCCATCTTTTAGATAATTTGGATCTTTTATCATGTTACAGTTTGGATCTTTATCGTGCATAATTTGGTTATGTTGGAACTATAAATCAATTAAGTTTGAACATTTGTCTTTGATTTGTGGTTTTTGTTTTTTTATAGTTTGTTGATATCTAAATATATTGTTTATAGGGTAAAAAGCAAAATAATATAAAAACAAAAAATTTTGAAAAAATCCATTCAAATGCGTAGCTAAAGTTGTAGCAAAATTTTCCAAAAGCCATAGTGAGATTCAGTAGCTAATGGGTAGCAAATTTCCGTAGTCAAATCGTAGCAAAAGCGTTGCTAAATTCCGCAGCAAAATTGGTAGCAAGCAAAAGCAAATCGTAGTTGTCGTCTGTGGCAAAAAATCCATAGCTAATACTTTGTAGCGAATTTCGTAGCTAAGATTGGTAGCAACATTCTCGTAGCTAAAAACGGTGGCGAAATTCCGTAGCAACCTTTTCGGTAGCAAATTTGTAGGTAAAATAACTACGACCTTTTTTGTAGCTAAACTCGTTGCAAATATGATGTCCGTAGCTAAATGTGGTAGCAAATAAATTAGCGACGAGACTTGTAGCTACGGCCAAAATCTGTAGCAAATCCGTAGCAATATGCGTGTTTACTACGGATTTGCTACGGATTTTGCCATAGCAAATGCCTATTTTTGTAGTAGTGTACATTCTGTTGTGTGATTTGTTCACCATCTACAATGATAGTGTTACAGTTTGGTGGGATCAGCAATTTGTTGATAAATTAGCAAGGAAAATAATACACCAACTAAACATTATTAGTAGTGGTATAATTTGTGTGGTTTGTTCACTAATTAGCACAAATAGATTTAATTTACAAATTAATAAACCAAATTGCATATGAGAACAATTGTACATACATATGGCACAAGAATTTAATTCACCATCTATGATGATATATGATATGACTATTTAAGTTGATCGAGTCAAATTCTTGTCACTCTTGTTTTCTTGAAACTAAAACCATCGCGAACCTTAACCTTTAATCTTATTAATTTAATTGTGTCTCGGGTTGGGGGAGGAGTGGATGTTTACACGGATGCGGATATTGATTTTATCCGTGAAGAATGGTCAAGTTATGCCGCGACCTTCATTTTCAAGTGATCCGTATGTTTAGATCTAGATCGACTAACCTAATGTATTGACACAATGTTTTTGTAACCGTTAATACTTGTGGTAGGATTCGATAAATAATTGTAATGGGTTTTTTGGTGGTATATATAATATATGTAGTTTTATTATCAAATTTATTGATTTTGTAATTATAAATTTAAATATAATTTCAGGATTATTAGCCATTTTGCAGAAAAAAATTTAGTTAAAAAAAATCATGACACGCAAAATGAGTGTCATAAATGAGTGTCAAGAATTTACGTTATTAAATAGTGTCATGAAAGCGTCATAAAAGAGTGTCATTAACGCGTGTCATTAAAAGATGACACGCGCTTGCATGTCATAAAAATTTAATGACATGTTCTTCCTTGAAAACATTTTGTGTGTTATAAACACCCTTTTATGACGCGCAATGCGCGCAAGAAATAGTTTTTTTCTTGTGGTAAAATATGTGGTATAAGATTAGTGAATTTTGCAAAATACCTCCAATATATGCATTCTCGGTTCGTGATCTCTTGTCGGTTCATTCGAATGAAAAAATGAGCAAACTAAAGAAGAAAGCGGTGCAAGCGGTAATACTTACGACTTTGTGGGTCATTTGGAAAGGTTGGAACGACAAAATTTTCAACGGGAAACGCCCGACTTTGGAAAGATTGTTGTGCAAAATCAAGACTTTATCCTTTTTGTGGGTAAAGCTGAATAGAGCAAAGAGGGAAGCGTTTAGTTGGGAAAGGTGGTTTAGATTCGAAATGTGAAATGTAACGCAATAAGTTGTATTATGTGAATATATGGAGGTCGTTTCTATTTAGCGTCTTGCTAATAGAAATGTTGTATATATTTGGTGATGAATAAATGAAGTTTGCCGTTAAAAAAAATTTAGAAATTATGGACCAAAGAAAAAAATTTAAACATATACTGTTTCAGTAACTTCGTGTTTTAATCACCACGCTCACCAAGACACCAACTTCCCATGCCTTTTATCTCTCTGTGTATATTTTTAAATGAGTTTGTTTATATTTAAAAATACTCGTTAACACAATTTCATGCCCTTAAATAGCAAATGCATGAAAAAAGATACACAATTTAAATTCACAAAATTTTTCATATATGTGTTCTTTATATATGACTTTTATTAGGGGATGGGGCGTCACCAGAAAAGGTCACAGGTACCCCACTATCAGCACGGTAACATCGCCGCCATCAGTGCTGGTATGAGTCCCGTGAACCAAATACGGGTTCTTTTTACCTTGCTGGTTCACTGACATTCTATCTCCAAATAAAAAAAAAAAATTAGGGGTGCAGGTGAGTTTTAGAGGAGAGCGAGAGTGTGGGAAACGGATATATTATTATTAATAGTATTATTACTATATGTGTGAAAATAATTAATTATTAGGGAAAGCCCCAGTTGAGTGCTGCCTCTAAAAGACTGCTTCAATAAAGTAAATCAGTGAAGTGATGTACATGACACTACATGATTGGTTAAAATCAATGAAGCGAAAAAAAAAAAAAAAACCGGGTTAACACCCGTCCCCCCTTAAGTTTCACAGCCCAAATAGTTATCTAGGATGTAAGATTGAATGTAAATGCTAGAAGTTTGCTTTTTTCATATAGCAGTCACCAAAGCAGCTTTTCCAAACCCCTCTATGTCAATATCATGAAATGCAGCCCTCTATGTCAATATCATGAAATGCAGCTCGTGTAAATCGACTGTTATAACTCATCCTATCTACCCATGTACTCTAGCTTCGATAATGAGATAGGGGAAAGCGAATCAATGAAATGAGAGTGCTTCCTTACTCCGACATGCCATGGAATAGAGGTTCCACCTAAGACATGAATTTCATTCCACTCCGCTGCAAACCTTGTCAATTGTTCTGCTCTCATCAAAATGGCTTGAACCGCCTTTCGCTAACCTATTGGGTAACCTCATGCTGGGAGTGCCCTTTCTGTAAACTTGTATTCATAACTCTTATAAGTTAATATACAGTATTAACTCTAAAAAAAATTTGAAAATAAATCAATATATCTTTGTTAAATGGTTTAAAGGTTGTTAAACAAATATTCATAATTTATTCGTTTCTTTGTTTTGATCAATGTAAAACACGTATTGTTTTCTTTTTTTCTTAATACCCTTTTGAGCATATCACGACCTTCCTTTTGGTGTCCTCTTTCAGTTGCTATATTAAGTTTCGGCCCTGCAACAAATCAAACTGATACCGATCAAAACGAAATCCCACTAGATTGTGCGTACATAAATTATACCACAATTACGTTAAAACCATGGTCCAAGAATTCAAGTGCAAAAAAGAAAGTCAAAACTTTAAATTCCCAACAACATGTTTTCCAGTTCTACCCTATCAAATTTCCTATAAATAACACACCATCTTTCATTCACCATACATCACAAACCCTTCAAAAACCCTAAACCATCTTTATTTCCATACCACCTTGCAATCTCAATGGCAACCTCCATGACTCGTTTCACACTCTTCGCTGTTCTCGTTTGCTCTTTCGCCATGATCCTTGGCAACAAGATGGCATCAGCACAATGTGCTGGCGACATGCAAGGCCTCATGCAAGAATGTGCAAGGTATGTACAGAAGTCAGGCCCTATGATCCAACCGTCTCCCGGTTGTTGTGGTGTGGTCAAGAATGTGGACTTACCTTGTGTCTGCAGCCATATCACAACTGAGGTTGAGGGTGTTATCAGCATGGAGAAGGCCGCATTCATTGCTCAAGCTTGTGGTAAACCGCTTGTTCGTGGAACCCATTGTGGAAGTATGACCTTTTGCAACTCTTTGTTTATTATACACATGTCACATTGTCACTCATAATATAATATGCTACCTTTTTTAAATGGTCTTTTGTTGCATGTTTTGCATATAATTTATGATTAAATTTATGTTGGAATTAATTAAGTTTGGGTGTTTTTGGTTTTCAGGCTATGTTGTTCAAGGAAATTAGATGAAGATAATAGTTGATCGGTGGTATGGTGGAAGAGATGATTGTTGCTAACAATGTTTTTAACATGTTTTCTCTTGTACCGAATAAATAAAGTTATGATAGTGTTTGATGCTTTGTTTTGATTCTATCACTTGAGCATAATTTGATGGTTTTAATGATTATTTCATCCTATATGATCATCAAGTACCCTTTTTTGCCGTATAAAAGGAAAAAAAAAAAAAGCCAAATAAATTAAACATTACCACAACACAATACATGATAAACTAATCATGCATGATAAAAGATATTTAGGTAATTTGCTTAGTTATTTTGGAACCGGAAAAAACAAATTAATTGGACTATAAGTTGCTAGTTATATATCAAGATTTAATGTAATATTTTCTTTAATTTATTATTAGATTATTCATACTTGTATACTCTTCTAAAAACATATGACAAATATAATTTGACTATGGTTATCATGATTTAATGTAATATTCTGCTGAGGAGGAACATTAATGTGGGCTCGGATCTTTGCCTGTTATGTGGTCATTACGCTGAAACAGTGGAACATCTATTTGTATCCTGCATATTTGCACAATCGGTGTGGCAATTGGTGACCCAATGGTGTAAAGTGGGCCTGTTCTTTGTATTTCAGTTTAAAGATTTAGTGAATCTACATTCTTATGTTGGGGGCTTATCTAGGAGAAAAAAGGCCTTCTATCTTGTTTGTTTGACGACAATTTGATACATTTGGAAGTGTCGTAATGAGGTGCTCTTTGATCAAAAGCAGTGTTCCTTGGACAAGGTTATGGGTAACCTAAAAGCATTGAGTTTATTGTGGGTAAAGAGCAGAGCGAGGCTACCGTCTTTAGATTGGAACATGTTGAGTTCTTTTCATTTGTATAGCATCAGTTTGTGATTGCTTTATTGTAATGTTTTGGTGTTATGTTAGGCGCTAGCACCCCGTTAGCTTTTGATGTAATAAAAAATTTTGTTGATTGTTTAAAAAAATATTTTCGCTAATTTATTATTGGAAAAAAAATTATTGGATTATTCATACTTGTATACTCTTCTAAAAACATATGATGTATAATTTGACTGTGGTTAATAAAGTAAATCGAAAAAATGAACAAATGTTATTTTTTTTTTTTTACACATAAGATAGACGTTTAATAAAACACATTTTCTACTGTGGAGTATTTATTAAGATAATTCAATTTTGCTATGGCAATTGCATTATTAACATAAGGGTCATTATGCGTTTTCTTCTCTAGCTTCGAACGTTTAGCATTAAACAATCTATTTGCCAATGATCTACAGACCAATTGGTTTGTATGGGGAGGTGGGAAGGTTTTTCCTTTGGGGTTTCTGCCCTGAGGTTTCGAGTTCAAGCCTGGCTATGGGCAAGATTTTATTCTCCCTTACAGAGGTAGAGGCAAGGCTCTGCCAATACGTACTCCCCCTCATTCGAACTCAGGTGGCTACTCCCGTTAAAAAGGGTTGGAGTAGTTAGTGAGTTTCCAGTTGATCTATACCTTTAAAAAAAAAAATTAAAAATCTATTTGTATTTGATCCTATAGTCAAAGATGTCAAAGAAAAAACACGTTTTGCATTATTTAACCCATAATCAGTCAGCTCCTTCAAACTGTATAAGTTTTTGTGCATTATAGGGTAAAACTGATATTTAACTATTAATAAATGTAAATCCTATATATGAAAAAACAAGAAAAAAAAAAAAAAAAACTGGCGTGTAAAAATTTATTTTAAGATAATGAAAATAGATTTTTTTTTTGAACGGCAAACACGCTATATATATAAATATATAGGCCCAGCAAGCGGCTGGAAAACCCCAAAGTACATCGACCCCAAAAGAAAAACGACCCCACGAGGGCTTACATCAAATCGACGATATCAAAGTCTAACCATTTATCCCAAGACATAGGGGACACGTTGGACCTATAAGACAACCAAGTTAAAGCATCCTCCTTGATCAACTCTGTCATTCTTCGGGCCGGGATGAATTTGCCTTCAAAAACTTTGACATTAACTTTACTCCATTAATATATCAACTGTATTTTCTCTAACCAAGAAACAATAAATTCTAATTAATGATTTACGAGAATAGATACAAAGGTTGGATCAGAGAGCTAATTGGTGGTGTTTGCTTTCATTTCCCAAGTGCATAGTTAATTTGCTTTCATTTCCTAAGACTCGTTAATAGATATATTGTTTGATCTTTTTTTTTTTTTTAACGGTAAACAATTTATAACTGCATATAAAACGTCAGCAAAAATCTGAAAAGTACAAACACCAGGAGAAAAAAACAAACCATTACACCATGTTTGCTATACAAAAAGAAACCCAATCCTTCCCATTCGTCTTCGGAAGTTTCGTCCTGTGGTTAATCCACATATAAGAGTCCTCCTTAATGAGATCAACCAAATTCTGAACCGGAACGTACTTATCATCAATGGTCTTCGAGTTCCTAGCATTCCAAATCCTCCAAGTAGTAGCAAGAGTGACTGTATGAACGATTTTCTTCCATATTATAGCACCTGGCCGAGACGACAAATAACCAAACCATTGTAACAAAGAAAGCAACCCATCCGGCCACGGAATTCGCAACTAGGAGAAGACATTTCACCACACAGCAACAGACCAAAGGTAGAGAACAAAAGCATGCTCCGTATCTTCATCATGGATTCTGCACCTACAGCATATAGAACACTGGACCCGAAAACTCCGCGCTGAGCTAACTCGACCTTAGTAGCCACCCTTCTATCCAACACTCTCCATAACAAATAATTAAATTTCAGCGGCGCCCATGAGTTCGAGAGAAACGCTGAATCCTCCTGCCCACTAAAAACCGTTGCATCTAAATCGCTTCTGACTAAGTGCCTTCATTATTCTCCCAAATCCATTTGTCCTTGACTTGCCTAAATTGAACTTGCACTAAAATATTATCGAGGAGCTCCAACTGTAGCATTTCCTCCACAGAACTTGGGTCTCTCACAAACAGGTATGCGGTGCCACATACAGAATCGATTGTTTGATCTACTTGTTAGTTAAGACTATGGGGTGTGGTCATGGTAAGGCTTGACTTGCCGCCACGTTACTAAAAAGTGCCCCCTTGTATTTAGATAATTTGAGGATTACTCAAGGGTGTGGGATATTCTTCCTTAGATAGTCATCCACTCATATTGGTCTAACCTTTAATTTTTTTTTTAATTTTAAATTATAAATAATAATTAAAATAAATGATTAAACAACACAAATGGATGATACAAATAAAAGCAGGAACATCATCTTCATCCTTCTTCTCCTTCCCTACCCTAGAACCGCCGCCATCGCCTGGTACTTCTTCCTCACCTCCGGCCTTTGTTTTTTCTCTTCACCTCTTGTTATTTCACAACATTATCTTCTTGTTCAGTCAATGGAGACGCCACACAATACAGATCTCAGTCGCCGAAGCCGCCCACCAGAGATCTCTACCTAACTTTTTCACCACCACCACCGCAGACCTTGGATTTGCATGTTCTAAAGTTTTTAATTTTTTTATACATGTAACGGCTATAGAGCCGTTGAAGCTAGCCCACAAAAGAAAACCCACCAATCAAATCAACCGGCTTGAACGTCAAATTCTGGATGGTTTGGACGCGTGAGGGACGGCGGGGGCGATGTTAGCCGCCCTTGGACGGGCTGGACTGGCCATAGCCACCCCCACACCGTTTAGTATAATTATAGAGTGAATAGCCAAATTCATCCATGAGATTTGAGCAAATTTGTTAGACTATGGTGTATGGTAGAGGCCTATCTTCGGAAGCTTTGTCACCACGTCACCAAAAAGTGGGACACCCTTGTATTTAGACAACTTAAGGACTACCCAAGGGTGTGGGGATAGTCTTCCTTAGATAGTCCTCCACTTCTATTGGCCACCATTTAATTTTTATTTTCTAATTTTTAAATAAGTAAATAATTAAAATAAATTGCCCAAAAAGTCAAATAATATTAAAAAAAATGTTACAAATAAAACAAAGTCATATAATATTAAAACTAAATGCGACATTACAAATACAAAATAAACGAGACCTTAAATTTAAAAAAAAAAACAACCGTCTAGCTATACTTGTTAATGATATCTTCTTTTAATTTTTCAATAACTCGACGCCTCCTTTCGGGCATGGAGCATGTGTCGATTGCTAAAACCTTAGCTTCTTCGATTTTAAGCTTTTCATTTTTCACCTTTAGCTTTTCCTCGTTGAGCCGTCAAAATGTCAATCTTCGTTGCGCTACTGCTCCCCGACTAGCTTTGTTTTTTGGCGACCGCCTCCTTTTTTGCTTTTTCCCGACCTATTTTATTTACCGAATAAGAATATAATAACTTTTAATTAACAAGTAGAACAAATTTTAAAAAAAGGACAAACCCATGAGACGATGAGCCTCCTCGATCGGGATATCAAACTCCCATTCCTCGTTGATGTCGATTACCACACGATGACTCGAGCTTCCCTCTTGTGAAGCTTTAGCATTTGTCATTCTACATTTTGCTTTTACCACGGGGTTTGGGACTGTCGCCCACTTTGGTTTGTAGAGGACCGATTTTACACGAAAACACTAGATGATCATACAAGTGGAACAATCTAGGTGCGGAAACCCTAGATCGTATGCAATATGATAAAGATGAAACAGGAAACACAATCAAATACCTTTTCAAAGATCATTTCATTCATAAACATTGTTAATAAGACTTTACAATATGGTTTACAATGAAATAATAAGCTTTGGAATCTTTTAGAACCTAGAGAGAATAATTACAGAAAACCTAGACACAAAATGACCAAAACTTAGTCCCAAACAAAAACATAAAGTTTATATAGGACTGCACATTCGACATCCCATAAGGGTCGAATGTGTCCTTCGACCTACACTAAGGCTCGAACGAACAAATCTTCTCTCTGAGTTCTTCCTTCGACCATATAAACTACATTCAACCTTCATAAAGCTTCCTTCAACCTCACGCTAGTCGAATCAAGCTTACTTATCAACATATTATCTCCAAAATAACGCTAAATGTACAATCCAAATGCGATAGTCACAATCCGTGAACTTACAAACTCCCCCTTGACTATTGCTTGGATTGTTGTCGTTGATAATCGAGCGTTATGTTCATCAGTTTGATCCAGCGAGCTATTTTCTGCTCTTTGCTCAACACCGGTTCAGGTTTAGGCTTTGACAAACTTTTCTTCACTTCATTCACCTTCACATACTTACCCAGCTTCGTGTCAAAATCACACCCTGCGTTCACATCCCAGGCAAAACACAAATAGACAACCCTGTGATATTTCATTGCTTGATCAGCATCCTTCTCTTCACAATAGATCAGATTGTAGTAAAGCATGATGATGTCTTCGTATGAACAGTTGATAAGCCACATAGGGTCAAATATGTGATCTTCTTGTATTCTCCCCGTTTGTCTTTCAACAAAATAACAGCTTCAGCAGTTCTCCAGTCATAATACCACAAAACAAATTCTTTGCTGAAATGCTGCTGAATAGACATCAAAGGAATACGTTTAAGCACAGTCGGTGGTTTATACATCAAAGTCACTTTGTTAAACCAAGTAATCGGATCAACTTCTTTATGTATTTTTCTGATTGGATACTGAAGCCTGAACACATTCCATCTCATTCTGCTCTCTCTTGTCATTCTATCAGCAAAGTAACTAACTGCATGGTTATTAACAGATGCACCACTCATAGTATGTCTACAAATATCTCGCATAGCCAAGTATAGTAAAGTCTTTATATCATGGAATCTGTGAAAATACAGAATTCCCTTCTCCCATTTCACAGCAACACACCGTAACTATCTGAGATACTTCCAACCCAGAGCTCTACCTTTAAACAGCTCATTGTGATACTTGTAGAAACCTCCCTATACTTTTGTTTTTTTGGTTAGCTTCATTCTCTTTCAATCTTCTCAGTAAATCTTTCAGATCATCAGATTGTTGAACTTTCGGTATCTGATTATCATCATTCTTGAACACTTCATCAATAAACGTCTTACTTTTCTTTTCAGCAAGTTTCTCAGCTTGATCAAGAGATTCTTCAGTAAACTCAGGAATCACATCTTCCTGTTTATCTCTAAAATACTCAGGATACTCTTCAGTTGTAATATCCTCCATTTCAATGTCTTCAAATATAGGAGTATCTCTATCATCAGAATGATTACCCGCATCTTTTTCAGGAATATCAGGAATCTCTTTGTCATTCATTAACTCTTCAAGAGATTTTCCTACCTACTTTGCCAATCCTTCCAAAATCTCCTTGGAAACCGCTGCAGAAACTTCACCATCCTCTAAATCAGGATCATTATACTCCAATTGAAATCTCTTATCAATAGATTCAAAGATTTTTGGAAACTTTCCAGTCTGCTCAATAGTCCAAACATTCTGCATAAGCATCTGATGATACAAATTCTTATCTTCATCTGATAAGGCTCTGATCTTTTCAGTCCAGAAAATGCTATCATCATCAACATTTTCACCAGGTGGCTTTTTGGAACTAGACTCACATGTATCTTTCTTATCAGAATCTCTCTTCTCATATCTGTATTTCTCAGTATCAACATCATCATCATCAGAACTGCCATCATCATCACCTTTATCATCTTTCTTTCCACCACTCTTTTTTCCAGCATGATCATCATCATCAGATGAATCATCAAAGTCATCATCATCTTTTTCTTCTTCAGTATCAAATGGTTCAAAATCAACCTGTTCTTCTTCTAGTTCTTTATCCTCTTCTCCCTCTTTTAACTGTGGAGCATTACCATAAAGGTCATCAATCATTTTCCTCAAACCATTGTTGGTTGATTTAATCTCTCTGTTCTCATGCTTCTTCAGTATCAAATGGTTCAAAATACTTGATTCTACATGTATTTCTTTTTCCATGAGCTAACAGCATCCGATTATCTTCTTGATGCGCTTTCAGCTTAACTTCAGTCTCATCTTGACTAGCTTTGGTGGATAAGACAATCTTAAACATTTACTTTTCATCTTCACGCATCTGTCTAATTTCCCCCTGCTATTGATTGAATGCCTTCATCACATTTTCAAACTGGCGATTCACATCATCCATAACATCACTAGAAACAGTAACCTGTGGTGTAGAAGATTCAGCAATAGGTGTAGATGTAGGTTTAGCTGATTTCTTTTGAACTTGTTCCCAAACGTTCTTCAACATACTAGAAAAGTCTTCAGAAGCAGGAGCTGGATTAACATTAACTTCTTCTGAACAACTTTCTTCTTCTTTTGAACTGGGGACGTAATGGATGTAGTAGCTTTTCAACTTCCACTTGCTGGGACTTTCTTTCCAACAACAAGTAAATCAATCTCCGTGTCCCTTTTCTTCTTAGGGTTCAACTTTTTAGCCATAGTTTTCATTCTGGATTTCTTCATCTTTTCACCAATAACAGGAGAACCAGTAAACTCAAGATTATCCATTGCCAACTCCAGATCTTGATCATCAACTCTTGGAGGACTCTTCTCCTGTTCTTTAATTTCCTTATTCAAACTGTCAAACTCACCAACAACAGTGGCCTTATGTTTAGTGATCTTGATTGTTTCTTTTCCAGAATCCCATTCCTCATCATCTAGAGTCTCTTCAAAATCAGCAGACTCTTCATCAATCAACATCGTCTTTGCTTTACCTTTCTTTTTCACAACCTTTTGTTTCTTAGGTTCAGCTTCATCAACTTTCGCTTTTCCTTTCCCAGACTTAGCACCTTTATTGATTACCTTACATTTCCGTTTAGCATCTTTATCAACCAGAAACAAAGGGCTATCAGAATCAGATTCACTCTTATCATTTCTTGCTCTGTCTTGTCCTGGATCCTTGTATCCTAGATTAATCAAATGACCAAACAGGTTCTTAAATGGTGGTCTTTCGTTATCAGGAATGCCTTTATAACCTTTCATCCTTGCCAAAGTACTGAGATTTATGTGGTTATGATAAACAATCAGCTTCGGATCTCTTTTCAAATCAGGATACTTCTTGTCAAATATCATCTGTAGAAAGTTGGGGTACATGAGAAAATTATCAACCTTCTACCGCCTCAGCACTTCCATCATATGTTCAAAGATCATTCCAGATACATTGGACGGCTTATTCAGAATCAATGCAATGACCAGCGAAGCTAAATTCTTCCTCAAAACGTCATAACCTCCTCTTACTGGTCAAAAAACATGTAAGATTACATGTAATAAGTACTTGAATTGTGGACACAGCTTCGCTTTGTGCAGTAGACCATCAGTGATAGGTGCATTATACTTCATCCCGAGGAAACACTTCCTCTGCTCATTCCATGATAGCTCAGTAGGATCTGTAGGATAATCCTTCAGCTTTCGAGCTTCCCGAATATCGTCTTCGGTCACTAACACGATATTTCCTTGTATATAGCTCTGGATTGCAGTCCTTCCTTCCCAATAGCTAATCACAGCTTTCTCCCAGAAGTCTACATGATGGTCTTTATAGATCGTCGTTGTTGTAGCAAGAGCATAGACAACTCTGCACCTTTGTAGAAAATTGACGATTCCAGAAAATTCGACGTGCTGCTTCACTTCCCCAATGAATGCACAGCAGTTATGTGCTGCTTCAAACATAAACTCTTTGGGTTCCTTAGATTTTCCCTTGTCTGATTGTTCAGCCATTTTAATCTGCAAAACATATATAAACAAACATGAAAATTCATCGGAAATGGACAAAATTGAATTTTGGTAAAATCTATCCTACATTCGACCTCATCGGGGGTTCGAATGAAAAGGATTTGAGTCGAATGTCAAAGTTCTGATGAACAAAAGCTACATTCGACCACAAACAATTTCATTCGACCAAAAATTATTTCCTTCGACCCGTTATGGTCTCATTCGACCATAAAAAGTCTCATTCGACCTTGTCAGAATGGTCGAACAAGACTGCTCGTGTTTTGAATCATCAAAACCCAATTTAGTGATTCTGAACATCAGATTTTTGTTTGTTTACAAGTTAATATGGCTGACTAACAATAATCCATCATCAATTGTTATTATCAATCAATTATTGATGGTTTAATCAAAATTTTTATGGTTTCATAACTTTAAACATCAATTAAAATCAAAACTGTGTTATTGTCCTAAATTTTGGTTTCTTCTCCCCCTAAAACAATTGATATTTGATTCTCAATCATCAATTGTTGATTAATCATGTTCTACAATGTCTGATTTGTTGAACTTAGGGTTTCAAACAAAATCAATGATTCTGGCTTCGATATCCATCTATTACCTGTAAATATTATATGGAAATGATAAGTATAACACGTAGAACACAATGATCGGTTTCAAAATAATAGGGCAACAAGGACTGGTAACAAGGGAAATTTGAAAAAAATTGTATGAGGTTCGATAGTGGGTTCTGGTATATATAGAGTTCCACATTCGACCCTGTCAAGGGTTCGAATGAGAAAATATGAGCTACATTCGACCCTAGTTAAAGGTTCGAATGAAGACAGATGGTTCGAATGAAGAAATTTTCAAACAAACAATGTCATTCGACCTATTGTAAAGGTTCGAATGAAGACACAAATCTTCCTTCGACCCATCGAATGGGCGAATGAAAATTTGGATTTCTGGAAATTTTACCAAATTTCAAATTCGAATCCATTATTGACAATTTTGACCATTTAATCTTTCAAACATTCATCATTTTCCATTTAAATGTCACAAAACTCAAATTTGTTTGTCAAACTTCAGAAAATTACTAACAATCACCATCGGTTATCCAAAATAAAGCAGAAATGCAAAATCTTTTGGATTTTCTGAAATTTTTGTTAAAACACACCAAAAATCTTTTTGAGTTTTTGTATATTTGAACTAAATCAACATAAAGCAATAAACTTCTTGTGATTTTCTCGTAAGAGGATCATATCAGTTTCTGAGAGGTCACATCACATCGTTGTTCTGTTATATGTAAACTGTTACTGATAGATGTAATTTTGGTAATTGCTGATATTGTGATCCACATAAACTCACATGCAGACTATTATGCAGTGCTTTAAACTGATACGGCTATGTATCTTTTAAACTAATTTGCTTGTGGTTCCCACACACATGACATACTCTCGTATCAAGGAATTTTACACAAATACCCATTGTAACGCGTGATTATGCTTTCGTTATCTATTATTACATGGTATGAGGCACAAAGGTGTACAAGTAAGCAAATCAATGCTGCAGAGTAACATGTGCACTGTACCAGGTTGAGGTCTTATATCAATCATGATTTGCATCAATGATTAGATACGCTGCATTAGATAATCTTTGATTATCGTCACACATTTAAAGTTCCTCAATTCGGTAACTTTCGGTTTTGGCATTAAAGCTCTTTTATAAAGATACCCTGTCTAATCTAGGTCCGTAAGAACTTACGACAGAAGATCAGATAGGCTATCCCCAGATAACTAATAACATAACGACCCGAAACCTTCAATTTTTTTATAAATCCGTATCAAACGAAATTATAGTACTAAGACCATAGGCCCATGAGATGTTCATCCACATAACAAACAGTTTGATATGTATGTATCAGGCACGCAGTAATAATTCTACGAAGCCTATCAGCACATCACAAAGAATTATCAAATATCAATAATGTTGACATTTTAAGAACTTTAGTATACAAAACATAATTTTGGGTTTTTGAATTTTCTGAAAGCAAAATAAAACTAAAATAAAATTAATAAACCGAGATGACGATCAGTTTTGTTTTTCTTTTATACCATTAGCTTTTAATAAAAACGCAAATCGTGATCTGTCAAAAGCTTTGGTAAAAAGATTAGCCATCTCTGAGGACATGGTCCATGATAGGGGTTTATGGAGGCGAAGGATAAAGGCTAAGGACAATTAGGATATGGGAAAAATGTATTTTAGGTGTTTCGTAGGGTCTTACTTTTTGTTTTCTCGTTATACGGATTTTATATGTATGTGCATAGGTTGTTTTATGGTGGTATAGTGTCTGTTCTTTCGATGAATTGTTTTCAATGTTTATGATGTTATCAGTAGTTGTGTGTGTGTGTATACTTTTTTTTTTCTTCATTGTGTATCTGAGCAGAGGGTCTCTCTGAAAGCGGTCTCTCTATCCCTAGGGGTAGAGGTAAGGCTTGCCTACATCCACCCTCTCCAGACCCTACTAATAGCTTTGCTATTTGTGGGATTTACTGGGCTTGGTTTGTTTGTTTGTTTGTTTGTTTATCAGCCCTCTGATAGTCAGTGTGGATTTTGACCATATCAATCAGACCTTTAGCATAGCAATCACGGATAAAGTGATACTTAATCCGGATGTGCTTAGCCTTAGAATGATTGACATTGTCTTTAGTGAGTGCGATAGCGGCTTCATTGTCACAATGTATAGGGGTTTTAAAAAATTTCAAACCGTAGTCGCGCATTTGTTGTTGTATTTACAAAACCTCTGAGCAACAACTCAAGGCTGCCACATATTCTGCTTCACATGTAGATAACACAACTGCTGTTTGTTTCTTGCGTTGCCAGGTCATAAACCTGCTCCCCAGAAATTGACATCCAGCCGATGTGGATTTTGCGTATTTGTCACATCCGCCATAATCTGCATCACTAAAAGCAATAAAGTCAAAATTATCATCATTAGGGTACCATAGTCCACGCGAGGGACAACCCTTCAGATATCTCAAGATTCGTTTGACAGCTGCCAGGTGACTCTGTTTCAGCTTCGATTGATATCTAGCACAGAGACACGTTGCAAACATTATATCCGGACGAGATACAGTCAAGTACATCAGAGATCCGACGATGTCTCTGTTTGTGTATGGATCGACGAGATCCCCCTTAGCGTTAACTCCAATCCCGTGATTGATTGGAGTGGAAGTATCCATGGCTTTTGAATCTTCCATCTGGAATCGGCTCAAGACTTCAGGTACATACTTCGTCTGGTGGATAAAAATGCCCGTTGGCGATTGGTCCACCTGCAACCCTAAAAAGAATTGCATTTCACCCATGGCACTCACCTCAAATTTTTTTCTGCATTACTCGTTCAAACTCTCTGCACAAAAGTTCGTTAGTAGAACCAAATATAATGTCATCAATATAAATCTAAACAAGAAGAAAATCACCCTCTGTTCATTTTGTGAACAGGGTACAGTCTACCAAACCTCGTTTGAATCCTTTGAAAAGAAGATATGGTCTGAAACCTGGTGGTTGGTACAACCCATGTAGTGCTTTGTTAAGGTTATAGACCTTATCCCGGTGGATTGGGTCCTCAAAACCTGGTGGTTGCCCAACATACATTTCTTCCTTATATAGAAAGGCACTTTTGCCATCCATCTGTTGCACGTTAAATTTCTTGTACGATGCATACGCAAGAAACATTCGGATTGCTTCAATACGCGCAACAGGTGCATAGACTTCATTATAGTCAATTCCTTTCGTTTGACGAAAACCTAGTACAACCAATCGAGCTTTGTTCCTAACAATCACGCCTCAATCGTCCTTCTTACACTTAAACACCTACTTGGTACCAATTTTCTTTCGGTCTGGTGGTAAATCTGTCAGCGTCCAGACTCCGAGTTTCTGAAATTGTAGAAGTTCCTGCTGCATAGCCTCAACCCACAAATCATCTTGTGTAGCATCCTTGTATGTCCGCGGCTCCTCCTGCGAAACATAAGAAGCAAACGACCAATCATTTTGACAACCAGATTTTTTAATTTTAGCATACTTGGCTAGAGCTCCAATGTTATCATGTGATGTTGCTCTTCTCAATTGACCTCTTGTCATAACACTGCTACCCGTATTAGACGATGATGCACCATCTGGATTAGGGTTCACTGGTGGTGTTACCGTAGCTTGATCTAAAATAGCATCACTGAAATCATCATCATTGTCTTGAAATTCAGATGGTTCAAGAGTTATAGACGCTTCTTGGAAAACTTCCTCTTCATTCACAGGAGCACTGGCATCATTAGAAGCTGCTACCGGAGGAGTTACGGTGATCGGACGCACTAACGGTGAAGTTACTGCATTTTCACACTTGTAATATAAATGTAAAACAACTTCTTCAACCAAGCTTTCTAGATTAAAAGAATCGAATAATTATTTATAATCGAACATCCATTCGGGCCCAGTTCCTTGAGAGTTCTGAGTGTAGCGCTGTACTTCAACATTTGCCCACTCTTCAACCAATTTGGTTCTTTTGTTGAATACACGTTTTAATGGTGTCGCGTACCCCACAAAGTAACCTTCTTCATCTTTAGGTCCGAACTTCTCAGCAGGATTCAACATAGTACATGGTGCCCCGAAAGGTTCTAGAAACTCCAAGTTCGGCTTTCGTCTGTTAAGCAATTCATAAGAAGTTTTTCCAAACTTATTCACCGTCAACACACGATTCAATGTGTAGCGTGCTGCACGAACGGCTTCACTCCAAAACATTACTGGAAGATTCGAATATGCAAGCTTGGTACGTGCCGCTTCTATCAGAGTCCTGTTCTTTCTTTCTGCAACACCGTTCTGCTATGGAGTATATGGTGAACTGTACTCGTGATGAATACCTTTTGAGTCACACAATGCATCCATTTGAGAATTCTTAAACTCCGTGCCATTATCAATACGAATTCTCTTAATCTTCAACCCATATATATTCTCCAGTCGGGTAAACAGAACGTTCAGATTGTTAAACGTGTCACTGTTGTGTTGCATGCACATCACCGACAAAAATCTAGAGTAATCATCGGTAACCACAAGACAATAAAGTTCGCCTTTAATACTTTTACGTTTAACTAGTCCAAATAGGTCAATGTGTAAACGTTCAAGTGGAAGTTCGACAGAATTTATTTTCTTTGGTTTGTGGGATTGTTTGTGCTGTTTTCCCTTCTTGTAGCTTACACATTTGTCATTTAGATGAAAATATTTCACATTCACGCCCTCAACAAGTCCATTCTTCACCAACTGATTCATTTTTCTTAGGTGAATATGCCCCATCCTCCTGTGCCACATGATTGATTCTTTTTCAGTAGCCTTGGACAGAAAGCACGTGACTTGCCCCTGTGTCGTGGTTGCCTTGCTTATATCAAGAATGTAAAGATTATTTACTCTTGGAACCTTCAACATGATCCATTCTTTTGGTATGATGAATCCGGGTTTGAGCATGTAGCAAGATTTATCATCAAATTGAACCGAGAACTTCTTATCACGAAATTGACTCACACTTAACAGATTATAATCGATCTGTTTCACATAAGATATTCTTTCAAAGCTCACTATATCGTTGCTAACACTCCCTTCCATAGTAATATACCCTCCTTTGTTTCCCGCAAACGCCACATATCCACCATTAATGTTCTTTATGTCAAATAGCTGTGTTAAATCTCATGTCATGTGCCCAGAAGCTCCACTGTCGACAATCCATAGACTGCTAATAGGGCTAGCTGGAGCTCCCTTCACAAATCACAAAAAAAGTCAGTTTTTAACAGGGACCCAAGCCTGTTTGGTCTTGGGTCTTTGAATGTTAGACTTCAAAGAATCTTTCTTAGAAACACTCAAGTTTGAATCAACCTTTTTCTAGTTGTTCACAACTTTCTCACATCTTTCTTCAACTTTCACAGATGAGGTAGAAGCACCTTGAGAACCCTTTGGTGTCCAAGTGTGTTCCGAACGTTTTAGAATCCTTAATTGGGGTTGTTTAACCTCAACAGGTTTCTCAGTATCGTTACTGAATTAAACTTTCTTGGCAACCTTATCTGATTTAACAAATGAAGGTCCAACTGATGATTTAACAGCAGGTTTTGGAAAAACCTTTTGTTTATCATATGTTGTGTTCACCATTGGTTTCTTCTGCTTTTTCTCCATGGAAATCCTATTGCGATTATCATAGACAATTGGACGATTTTCCCTTTGTTGATAAAAACGATTTTGATTATAAGTTTGTTGCCTCTGAGGGAAAAACTGTTGTTCTGGATAACATTGTCTATGATTATCGACTGCATTCCTCACATTCTGTTTTCTCTCAACCTCGTGCCTTTTATGTCTTACATATGGGCAGTGTGCAAGTAAATGCCCTCTCTCCCCACATTTAAAACATGCACGGTATTCTTCAAACACATTCTTAGCATTCGGTTTCACGAAAGTGTTGACCGCGTGTTGATCATTAACACACTTACGCCTTAAACTCTCAGGATCTTGCTCCTTTGAGTAAGCCGGTTCAACAAATCCGTTAACCTTCTCTTTTGGCTTAATGAATTCAGAAACATGAACCTTCGGTTGTGAAGTATTATCACCATACAGTCTGCATATCAATTCTAGAGGAATATCATTGGTCCTTTCATGTTTCGGGAACCAAATGGTACTCTCTTGCAAGATTTTATCAATTTTGGAATAATCGACAAACTGTATCGGATAATCTTCATCTGCAATTATCTTATCGGATCCTTCCATCCTATAGAAAACTTTAACTGGTTTTTCAACCGGTTCATTTTTCTCAATTTTCTCAACATTCGTAACTGATTGATTCATTTTGTTGACATTTTTCTGAGGAGGAGAAACCTGAGATGGTGAAATTATCTCATTTGTTCTTATATGATTTTCCAAAGGAATATCATCAGATTTCTTAGGTTCCTCTTCTTCGGTATCCGTATCATCAGTTACTGCAACCACTCCCTCATCATTCAATCCAAGTAACAGTCTTACATCGGAGTTTAGATCTCCAATATTAGAAGTATTGAATTCATTGTCCGAGAAAGAATCAGATTTCACTGAACTCTCAGGTGTTACTGAATTCAAGCTGTGATGTTCAAATAACACTGGAGCAGGAACATCCTTATAATTGGCATCATTGGATTGTGATGGCTCTTCAACAATGTGGTCCAAAAAATATGCCAAATGTTTATAACTCTCCAATTTCTTATTCACTTTCTCAGCAAAACACTTGATCTTTGCCATTTCTAGTTTTGTTCCTCAATTTCATTGATGTAATTGTTAATGGGAATTTGTTTCAAAGATAAAGTTTTTGTCAGTTCTGAAACATCCTTTTTATATCCTTCAAGTGTTTTGTTGAAATCGTGTTCATCCTTATGATATGATTAAATGACTATTTTAGCACTCTCAAGCTGATGCCTGGGTTGCTTAAATTCATCATTCAATCTATCAAGAGTTCCACAATATGGATTCTCACTAGTAGTAGAGTTAGGAATTACCGGTCTTGGAGGATCTGTCATGGCCATAAGTGCAAAATGAACTTCCTTCCCTGCAAAGAACTTCTAATAATCAATCTTGGTGAAAGTATCATCAACCATGCACGAATTTTTCGTCATCAGAAAGTCAGCTTTGGCTAGCAACTGGTCAATATCATCATCCAGTGAGTTAACACTAGACTCAGAATTAGATTCGCTTTCTGAGTCAGAATATATAAATTCCGGATCCTAGGAGACATCGGCAACAAAATCGATTATTGTCCCTAAAACCGTTTCAGCAACCGGTTCATTAGTTCTACCCGTCTTCTCAATAAATCCAGTCTCTCTCCTCATCACACTAGCAAACGCCCACTGAATATCGATCAACTCCATTTTTTCTTTGTCGATCCAGGCATAATCCTCATTGGTCAGGTTATTATTACCGATCTGACTCGCCACAAGTCCATTATAGGAAGCAACCATTGCTGAGACCAACGCAATGTGTTGTTGTGCTACTTCCACTGTCACATTATTCATGTTGGAAGTTTCCAACACGACTAAACTTTGGCTGGAATATGCTTGAGGCATCATATGAGGAATGTACTGTTGTTGTGGCACTGATGAGGTATAACAAGCTGCCGACATTTGTGGTTGTGTTGAGGTATATGAAGCTGGTGTATAAGATGGTCCGGGTGCAAGATAGTTAATAGGAACTCGTTGTGGTTCAACAACATTAGAAATACATGCAATATGTGGTGCAACCATTCCACCAATGGATGATGTAGACATAAAAGCATATGAGGTAGCATGATATAACTCCCGGTTCTGTGGAAATTAAGCTCTTTTAGCTTTCCTCCTCTCTTCCATTTCTTTGTTTTCCAGCTTCTGAATAAAATCGTTGATCGTCCAATACTGATACAAATCCTTCTCCTTTAGCACCTCAACATGTTGACTCTAGTATGGAGGCAACAAATCTGCAAATTTATCTACTAGTTCCTGCATAGACATGTTAATATCATAATTCAACAATTCAGATAACAATTGAAAATATCTAAGAATGAGCTCCTTCAACGTCTCATTTCCCACGTAGCTGAAATTCTCGAACTCTTTCTTCAGTTCTTCTTTGCGAACCCTCCTAGTCTTCTCATTCCCATCATGTCTAACCTGCAAGCAATCCCAAAGCTACTTTGAAGTAGTACATGATCTGAACTGATTTAGTAAATCTGTAGATAATGCTTGAGACAACTGAGATATGGCTTTCTTCTCAAGCGCGAACTTCTTTTTCTCATCTTCTTTCAAATTTTCAAGTGGAATCGGGATGTTCATGTTCTCAACCATCGGCGTAACATATCCCTTCATGATCGTCTTCCATGCTTCTCCACTTCAAGATGAATCTTGAAGTTCTTCTTCTACTGGTAATAGTTTGACATATCCAACAACTTAGAAGGACGATTCCCACTTCCCGAAGACAAGTCATGAATAAGTGTGGAAATCGCGTTGGTAGTCTGAGACTACACCACTGCTGCTACAACGCCCCAAAGATCAGTAATTGGTTGTTGTGGAGGTTGAGTAGCAAGTGGTCGTGTCGAACTAGTCAAAGCTATGTAACTGATTGGTTGTGATGGTGTAGTGTTGTTGTTTTAAGAAGCAACCGCCCATGGATTCATCGGAACATGTTGTTGCTGAGATGTTACTGGTCTAGGTGTAGAATATAATCCCCAAATGTTATCCATGATGTTCAAAATGTAAACACTTAGAAAAATCTCCAAATCCAAATTCTAGTTCGACCTCTAAAACAATGTCGTGGGCTCGAATGTAGAAAACTCTTGGTTCAACCACTGTGACAGACTCGAATGTGAAAAGTAACAGACAAGACTCTTTCGACCTAGACAACAGACACTTTCGACCCCTCGTATGGTAGAACGTACCAACACTGGTTGAATGAACAAACAACACACTTGAAAATTTCAGATTCGACCTAAAACCCTCCTGGTTCGACCTAAACAACTCTGATTCAACCACAAAACTCACATGTTCGACCCCATTTTCTCTAGTTCGACCTAGGCTTTTGAAAACGGTTATTCTTCAAAAATCAGTTAGTTTAATCCCAATTTTTCAAAAGTTTGTAGATTTTGATGATCTTTATCAGGTTTTGCTTCGGATATTATGGAGATCAACTTTAATGAATGAAAATTTTGGTTTTATCCGTGCAATCTAGTCCAAATCAATCAATCTCCATTAACATTCAATGTTTTTGCCAAACATAAAAGTTTTAGAAGTTTTTGGATAAAATTCTGATCAAAATTTATCAAATTGCAATTGTATGATCGAGATAAGCTCTAATACCACTTTGTAAAGGACCGGTTTTACACGAAAACACTAGATGATCATACAAGTGGAACAATCTAGGCGTGGAAACCCTAGATCGTATGCAATATGATAAAGATCAAAGAGAAACACAATCAAATACCTTTTCAAACATCATTTCATTCATAAACATTGTTAATAAGACTTTACAATGTGGCTTACAATGAAATAATATGCTTTGGAACCTTTTAGAACCTAGAGAGAATAATCACATAAAACCTATACACAAAATGACCAAAAATTAGTCCCAAACAAAAACATAAAGTTTATATAGGATTGCACATTCGACCTCCCGTAAGGGTCCAATGTGTCCTTCGACCTACACTAAGGCTCAAACGAACAAATCTTCTCTCTGAGTTCTTCCTTCGACCATATAAACTACCTTCGACCTTCGTAAAGCTTCCTTCGACCTCACGCTGGTCGAATCAAGCTTATTTATCAACATATTATCTCCAAAATAACGCTAAATGTACAATCCAAATGCGATAGTCACAATCCGTGCACTTACATGGTTCGTTCCTCAAAAGTTCCCAAGCCCGAACAATGTTGAATTCCCCTGATTGCACATCACTCCACTTCTTCATAGCGTCATTAAATATCATACTTTCATTGTATCCACTAGGGGGGTTCAACTTGATTTGATTATAAAAACCAGCAAAAAATGTACACGTCTTGTTTATTTTCCTACACTTGTCGCTAACCGAGTCTATGTCTTGGTAGGGCTTTAGTGGTTCCATTATTTTGTGAAAGTTTCTTGTACAATTCTTTCAAAAACCGGTTCCATTTTGGTTGGTGCCTAAATTTTTTACAAATAGTAAAGTTATTTAATTTTATATTAGTAGTAAATTAATATTTAAATACTATGCAAAAAAATTGTAACGATATATAAATGTAATAAAAAAACGTAGTAAAGTAATTACCAACAATGGGGCATGTGGATGTTTCTAGCCACGCTAGAATAAACGCCTCAACTTTGGTTCCCGTCCATGGTTCTTATGCAATTTTTGACTACCCTTCGCCTTTCCTTTGCCTTTTTTAAGTGGTGGTGATGGTTGCATTTTCGGAATAATTTCATCCTCATCATCATCTTCCTCATCAACGAGCCCCATAGGACGAGCGACTTGTGGTGTTTAAGGGTTTGGTTGAGTTGGTGTAAAAGTAGTAGTAAACATGCGTTGTTGCATTTGCATTTGACTTAGTTGTTGAAACGCGTTGGAGGAGGATCGTTGGGTAGTTCGCAAAGGAGGATGGCACTTCTGGTCGATAGCACCTACTAAAACTCAACAAGAAGTTCGCATTGGGATTAGGAGTTTGGTTCGCGGTGTTTGGGTTCTTTAGGATACCAAATTCCTAGATTAGGAGTTCCTTTCAAATACCTGAAAATTCTTTTGACTGCCGTAAGGTGTTCCCTAGGAGCTTATTGATATCTAGCACAAACACATGATGAAAACATAACATCTGATCTAGAAGCAGTTAGGTAAAGAAGGAAACCTATCATACATCTATAAGTGGTTTGGTCAACCTGTTTTCCTTGATCATCTGGCTTAACTTGTGTGGTTGGACTCATCGGAGTGGAACATGATTTACAGTCTTGTAAAGAAAATTTATTCAATATTTCTATAACATATTTAGATTGATGTATAAAAGTTCCATTTGCTTGTTGTTTTATCTGCAATCCTAGAAAGTACTGCAATTCTCCCATGGTACATCTCAAATTTTGATTGCATGAGTTTTTTAAATTCTTCACATAGTTTTGTTCCCAAAGGACACAGATCCTTCTCTTTGGCTTATTAAATTGATAATTAGATACCTACATCCTGTCATGTGCATTGAGCCTCCACTATCAACATACCAAATGTTGTTAAGACCTCTGGAGACCCTCTACACAAAGAGTAGATTAGTCAGTTTTAGTAAGCTAAGCCATTTAGGCTTTGGGTTTACTCTTGAGAACAGGAAGAGTAGCAGTTTGCTGTGGACCATTTTTAGAAATCCATGTAATTTTAGCCATGGACTTGCTTTCAAGCTCAATGGTGGAGTCTTTTTGAGGTCCACCATCAACTATGGTCATTAGAAGTTTGACCATATTTATTAGATCTTTAACCTAAGCAGTTTGTGAAACTGCTGATGGTTTGGGTCTCACTTTTGAAGAAGAATTTTGAGAAAAATGCATTTGTTAAGATTTAGTCTTTTTCTGAGAAAAGGTGTTACTTGGTTGTTGCTTGCTGGGATAGAAAGTGTTTTCAAAATCTTGTTTGATTTGTTTTCCCACAACTAGTTGTAAAATCTTCTTATTGTACTGATTTCCTTTTCTGTATCTGTAAAATTTTGTTATGTGGTTAAACAAACCACATACTTCACATGGTTTTGCCTTTCCTTTCAATTTTAAATTTTCTGGAGTTTTGGAAGGCAAAGTACTGATAGTTTCAGTATTTTGAATTAGGTCATCAGCCGTTTTTAGGGTATCAACTCCTGATATAGATGAAACTACTGATGACTTAATGTCAGTTGTTTTAACTTATGCAGGACTTTCTTTTTAATTTTTAAGAAAAATCTGATAAAAAGATGTGCAAACTTTCATATCAGAAGTTTGATTTTGAACTATTTAACTCCCATAATCAGCAGTTTTGGGAGTAAAATCAGTTTGTGATTCTGTGTGGTTATACTCTATGCCAAACTTAACATTTGATGCAGTTTGTCTGTTAAGCAGAATTTGGTAACCCCTACATGACTCAACCCAATTTTCACAGTCAACCTTGGTGTCAGCAAACTCTTTTCTAACTTTACCTAGGTTATTCTATCATGCTTTTTATTTGTTAATTTAGATTTTTTTTTTGTCTTTGAAGCAAGTTTTTTTTCTAAATCACATTTCATTTGATTGTATTTTCTTTCAGAGTCATTGGCTTTGCCTTGTAGGTGCACATTGGTTTCTCTTTTTAAAGTAAAAGATTCTTCGCATGATTTTGAGCAAAGCTTTAAAAGAGATTCTTTTGATACCAGTAATAAGGAAAAATTCTTTATGCCATTATCAGGTTCTCTCCAATTGATGTCAAACATTTTGTTGTCTGTATCAGGACTACATTCAGTAGTGTCATAGGGAAGACTGCTCCCGTCAACATACCCAGAAGTAAATAAACTTTTTTGAGTGGGTTGTTGAGCTTGTGGAGGTTGAGCAGCATGAATGGAAGGCATTTGTTTTTGGCCTTGTTGTTGAGTAGGCATCTGAACATATTGTATTTGAGGCACATATTGGATTTGTGGAGCTTGTGCCTGTACAAAATGAGCACGTCCTTATATTCCTATATTCCTATTATAACTGGGGTTAGCTTGTTTTCCTGACTGAGGTTGGTTATAGTTAGAGCTTCTACACTCTCTAGCAAAGTATCCTAACTTCTGACACTTATGACATCTCAGTTTTGATTTCTCAAAACCAACTTTTGTTGAACTGTTCAGTCATGGAAATTTTCAACCTCACCTTTTGTAAAACTTATTCTTTTTTATACTTAATATAGCCAGTTGGTGTAGTTTGTCCTTTTCTTCTAAGTCATCCATTATAAAACACATGTTATTAGTAGTCTGACTGTTTTCTTCATTGTCATAAGTTGGATATGATCTTTCTGATGAGATCTCGGAAGTTATGTCAATGTGATCAAAAGATCCAAAATCATTTGATCAAGTTGGTGATCTTGTCCCAAAAGTGTTGTACTACCTGGAATATAGTCATCAGCAGTTTTACCAGAATTTTGCAACTTTTTCTTTTGATTGATTTCTCTTTCAAAAGTGAGTAATCTCCCATGTAATTTTGTGAGTGAAAGGGAGTCAAAATCTGGTCCAGATCTGAGGACTACAAAGTAAGTTAACCATTTTTCTGGTAATGACCTTTAAAATCAATGCAACATAGATGAGTTTGTGTAGGTCTGACAATTTAATTTTAACTCACATATTAAAGAAGAAAATCTTTCAAATTGTTGTATCAAAGTTTCTCCATTAACATAAGTAAAAGTTTCATACTGTTGAGCAAGAATTTCTCTAGTGTTGGCAATCACTTCATCAGTTCCTCCAAACTATTCTTTAAGGCAATCCCATAGCTCTTTGGCACTCTCACAATGTAAGAGCCCAGCATATATTTCGTTTGGGAGAGCCGTTGCCAACATAGAGAATGCCTTAGCATCCAACTCAAGTTTTAGGAAATCTTCATTAGTGTAGTCTTTTGGTTCTTTAGTTCTTTCTACTTTAGTTTCTGGATCTGTTAACAGTGGCGGATACAAAACTTTTTTGTAGGGTGCGCACAATACAAGTCGGATAAATAGGAGTAGAGATGGCTCCCTTACATAAATAATTCTATAAGTCTATAACAAGGGGGTCCTTGAGGATTTCGGTGCCCTATCCTTGCCGTTGAAAGATATGCCCCTTAGGCTATAACAAATTAAGGTGATTTAAACTAAATTTTATGTACGATCAATGCAATAAACATGCCTTAGACAAATAAAGTTTCGATTTAACAAAATAAAAAAAAATTGCCTTAAAGAATGTGTGGTCCACAATGGTTCTCTCAATTCTCAATTTGGCCAAAAGTTTTCATTTGAACCAAATCCTATAGGATTTTTTTTAATGTGTCCGTCGATTTATAAACCCTATCCGGTTGGCCTCCTCAGCCCACCCCAAAGCCTCCCATGTCAATAACTATTCTATATCTCTATAATATATAAGAGGGTAAGAAATAGACACCTTGATTAGATGTATGTGTAGATTTCATAAAATTAGTGGATTATTGTGGACTTAAGGTTGTAGATATCAAAGAAGAATAAAGGATATGGGATCGCAATAAGCAATTCACAAATCTAAGAAGTATATATATTGAAATCATTAAGTTAAAGCAAAACAATTTTGATGTAAAACCCTAAAATTCAATTGTAAAAAAGTATTATATGAGTTTCGAAAATTCCTCATCAATATTTTTGTGCCTCCAAAAGCTATAAGTGGATAAATGGATAAACACATAGCATTATTAATGGTTTCGAAATTCCAATACATTCTGCAAAGAATTAAAGAAATGGGTATATTCTAGAAGACATATCCAAATGGGCACTTGGCCAACTGTGGGTGTGAACACTTCACTTAGGAACTTGGGCTAGCTGATGATGTAAAATGAAAAAAAATGTGGAACTTGGGCCAACTGTACGGTGGGAACAGGCCCACTATATATTTTCTTTGCATCCGTCTCTGTCTGTTATTACTGTTTTATGAGGTCCATACATGACAGACTTCCAACAACCAGTATTTTGTTGTGATAAAGTATGTGTCATCCTCCTTTGCCAGATATTATATTCATTTCTGACCAGCATAGGAGGTTTGTTGGTAGATCCAGTATTATGAGGATCCATTTTTTAGAAATTTGATTGATCAATGATTTCTTAAAGTGATGGATATTTTTATAAAGTGAACTTTTATCCTTTATTGATATCAATAAAAGCCCGTGTCTGATTCTCAATTTGTTAGATTGATATTTGATCAGATGAACAAGAGCTTTGATACCAATTGTTGGATCAGATAGCTTGTTTAGGTAACAGTTAATCATAGATTCTACTATCAATACTTGTTTAAATTTATCAAAGTAAATTGCACAGCGGAATAAGTAAGTGTTCTAAGTTAAAGTTTCACTTTTCACAGGAGTTATTACTCCCCCTTAGTTAATGAACTAAAGCAGTAAATGAAAGAATCAAACAGTTAATGAATAACAGTAGTAAATGCTTTGAATGATTCTCAATATATTAGAAAAGGTTAACTACAAAACCTTGTCTAAAATAGTGGGAAAGACCCATCTATTTATAGACAGATTAATACGTATAAGTGAAGTATACAAAAGATTATAATAATACTACAACAGGCTGTAGTATTGGAACTTGTAGAAAGACTTTATAAAAAATAATATAATACTAAGCTACTGAAGTATAAGGCGGTGGGAAGCTTCTAAAGAACTGCTGATGAGTGACAAACTTCTAATGAGTATTCTTTAGAAGTTTGATCTTTAGTAGTTGTTCTTCAGATGTTTGTCTGATTCATCTTCAAAACTTCTGATCTTTACTCTTTAGCGCTTGTATCAGCTTCTTCATTTCTTTGTCTTCTTCTTCATCAGTAGATTCTATACTTAGCAAAATATGTAAAGAGGATATTAGACTAAGGTTCATACTGGCTTGTTAATCCTGTTTGAAACAACACTGTCAAACATACCGTATTAAACCATTGGATCGAAACTTGAATCTTGCTCTCGAAGGTGAGGTGTGGATTTAATTTTGGGTTATAGGTATTATATAAGGTGTTCATCAGATTAAAAAGGGTGAAAAAACAGGCAATTAACAAAATGAAAAAAATAAAAAAAATTACAAGATTGCCCCTCATTTAACAATTGATTTGAACGGTGTTTGGAATTTGGATGGATTTAGCACCAACATTAAAACCTCAGTGGTTCAGATGAGGAAGAAAACATTTTTGGATGGATCTAGCAAATTTGCCCAAACCTGAGGGACGAATTTGGCTATTCCCTCTTAATTATCTAGACTTCTTAAATCAACTAACAAGATGGAGTTCAACTTTTCTGGTTAAGATGATATGAAATCAAATTCTTTTTTAGGTGTCAAATGTATATCACAATTTCATAGCTTGAGTGATTTCATTAGAGATCTAATTTTATAGATTGTCTTCTTTGTTTGTATTTTCTCTGTGTACTTTAGGTTTAAAAGCCAGTATTGCTGACCATATTCTATAATTTATAGAATTTCCAACGTTAAAAGTAATATATATAAACACACATGCATTTAAACAATAAATTTATTAAAAGATAATTATAGAAACTTATTATAAATTATACAATTAAATAATAAATGAGTTAAGTTTAAGTCGAACTTAAGCTTTACAATTTACCAACGAGAGTTAAGCTCAAGATTAAAATAGAAATTGAAATGAGCACATCTTGAGCCCGAATTCTAAATTAAATGAGCCAGAATTTAATCGAGTTACACTTGTTTACACCTTTTTTAAATTCTAAAATGTCATAAGTGCTTATATGGTATTGTGATATGTTTCGTAATGTATGCGCAGTGTTACTAAGGCCCAATGGGCTAAGGGATAGTATAAGAGGCCGATAGGCGTGTCTCGACTCTCAAGTTATGAAGACGGATCGGTTTTGACAAAAACGTTTAGGTGATCATACAAGTCTAACAAATCCAGGTGTGGAAACCCTAGATTGTTTACATTATGATATGAATCAAATCAAACACACACAAATACCTTTTCAATTATCATTCTCATTAATAACTTGACAAAAAGTGTTTACAATTAGGTTTACAAGTTTATAAATCACTTTCAGAAATAATCAAAACCTAGAGAGAGAATTTAGACCAGACACAAGATACAAAATGGCAAAAGTTATAAGTTTAACAAAAATTCTGGATTATATAGGAACCAACATTCGACCCTACGACTAGGTCGAATGTGCCCCTCCGACCAACTCTGTAGCTCGAACCAAGTATCTGTCTAGCAGCTTCTCCCTTCGACCATAAAAACCTTCCTTCGACCTTTCTATTCCTTCCTTCGACCTCTCGTAAAAACACAAAACACTTTATTTTACTAATCCAAAGCACTAGTAGCAATTATGCATCTACAAACTCCCCCTCGGCATTTACTTGGATTGTTGGCGTTGGTAATCAAGTGTCTTGTTCTACAACTTGATATGCGGATTCTTCTTCTGCTCTTTTGTCATCACCGGTTCGAATGTTGGTTTCGTTTTCTTCTTTACTTCACGAACCTTCACAAATTTTCCCAATATCTTGTCATAATCACAACCTACATTGACATCCCACGCAAAACACAAGCATACCACACGATGATATTTCATCGCTTGTTCATGATCCTTCTCTTCACAGTATATCGGGTTACAACATGATTATATCTTCATACGAACAATTAATTAACCATATGGGGTCAAAAGTATGGATCTTCTTATATTCTCCCCTTTTATCCTTCAATAACATAACGGCTTCTCCGGTTCTCCAATCGTAATACCACATGACAAACTCTTTGCTGAAGTGTTGTTGTATAGGCATCAACGGAATATGCTTCAACACTGTCGGTGGTTTGTACTTTAACGTAACCTTGTTTAGCCCAGTAATCGGATCAACCTTTTTATGAACTATCCTTTTAGGATACTGCGGCCTAAACACGTCCCATCTAGTTATGCTTTCTCTAGCCTACGATCTGCAAAATAACCAACTGCATCATTGTTAACAGTTGCTCCAGTCATTGTATGTCTGCAGATATCACGCACAGCCTAGTACGGTAGCTTCTTGATGTCATGGAATCTGTGAAAGTACAGAATTCCTTTTTCCCACTTCACTGCAACACACCTTAACTGTCTATAGTATTTCCAACCAAGAGCTCTGCCTTTAAACAATTCGTTGTGATACTTATAGAAACTACCCTGAACTTCAGTCTTGGGTTAGTTAGCTTCTTTCTCTTTAAGCATTCTTAACAAACTTTTCAAATCATCAGATTGTTCAACATTCGGCTTCTGATTATCAGCAATCTTAAACACTTCATCAACGAATGTTTCACTCTTTTTCTTTGCAAGTTTCTCAGCCTGTTCCAACACCTCTTCAGTAAACTCAGGAAATGTATCATCTTGTTTATCTTTAAAGTATGCAGGATATTTTTCACTAGTGATATCCTCAATCTCAATATCCTCAAACACTGGTGTATCTCTATCATCAGAATGAGTTCCAGCCTCTTTTTCAGGAATGTTAGGAATTTGATTATCATTCATCAACTCTTAAAAATATTAACCAACATGTTTCGCCAATCCTTCAAGATTTCCTTGGCAACAGCTGCAGAAACTTCACCGTCCTCTAAATCAGGATCATTGTACTCTAATTCATACTTCATATCATCAGATTCAAATATCTCTGGAAATTTTCCAGTCAACTCAATCGTCCAGACTTTCTGAGTCAACATCTGACGATATAACTTCTTGTCATCATCTGATAAGGCTCTAATTTTGTCAGTCCAGAAAATACCTTCATCATCTGTATTTCCACCAGGTGCTTTCTTCGAACTCGATTCACCTGCATCTTTCTTATTAGATTCTCTCTTCTCATATCGATACTTATCCGTATCATCATCAGCAGCAGCAGCAGAACTATCATCATCAGAACCTTCACCAGAACCGTCATCATCACCATCTTTCTTTTTCTCAGGATCATCACCAGCATCATCATCAAGATCCTCATCATCATCTTCATCCTCATTTTTTTCAGATTCAGATGGTTCAAAGTCAACCTTTTCTTCCTCTGGTTCTTTATCCTCTTCTCCAGCTTTCAATTGTGGAGCTTTCTCATATAAATCATCAATAAGCTTCCTCATACTCTTATTGTTCGTTCTGATCTTTTTGTTCTCAATCTGTAAAGTTATGATTCTTCGTGTATTTCTCTATTTATACAATAATAACTTCTGATTCTCTTCTTGAAGTTGTTTAATCTTTGCTTCCCACTCTTCTTGACTTTCCTGAGAAGATACAACAACTTGTAACATCTTCTTCTCATTCTTCTTCAACTGTTCTATCTCCTGCTGTTGTTGGTTAAACAGTTTCATCATATCAACAATCTTTTGATTAACTACATCCATCACATCGCCAGACACAGTAACCTGAGGAGTAGATGCCTCAGCAATAGGAGATTTCCTCTTCTTAAACTTATTAAATACACTTTCCAAAGTAGCTTCAAAATTTGTAGGAGGATTACAGTCGTATTTGCAGCAGATTTCTTTGTTTTCTTGGGTACTGGGGATGTCACAGGTGTAGCAGCTTCCGAACTTCCAATCTCAATAACTTTCTTTCCTGTAACCCAAATCTCAGTCTCCCTATCTCTCTTCTGTTTAGGATTAGACTTCTTAGCCATTGACTTGAACTTCAGCTTAAGAATCTTTCCCACAGCAATAGGAGATCCAACAAAATCTAGATTTTCCAATCCAAGCTCACCTTCTTCAATAACAATTGGACTCTTCTGTTTTTGCTCTTCTATAGACATGTTTAAACTTTCAATCTCACCAGCCTCAGTGGCCTTAGGCTTGGTGGTCTTGAGTGTTTCAGCACCTGAATCACATCCTCATTGTCCTGAGTCTCTTCCGAATCAACAGACTCCTCATCAGTCAATAAGATTTTCCTTTTACCAGACTTCTTCTTTTAAGCGATGGTTTTATGTCGTTTCGGTGCATCTTCTTCAACAACCTTAGCCTTTCCCTTTCCAGACTTTCCACCCTTGTTAATAACCTGTATCTTTCTCTTAGCTTCGGGATCAACTGCATGTAATGGATTATCAACATCAGACTCACTACCATCATTTCTAGCCTTGTTATCACCTGGATCCTTATAACCCAGATTAATCAGATGACCAAATAGATTCTTGTGAGGTGGTCTCTCATTCTCTGGAATACCTTTATAAGCTTTCATTCTGCTTAGCATACTCAAATTCTTGTGATGCTGAACCAATATCTCCTTAGGATCTTTTCTCAATTCAGGATACTTTCTGTCAAAGATCATTTGCAGAAACCCTAGATACATCAAAAACTTGTCAACCTTCAGTCCTTTCAGCACTTCAAGCATATGATCAAAACTCATCCCAGAGACGTTGAATGGTTTGGTCAATATTAAAGAAACCAACAACGAACTAATACTACTCCTCATCACATCATATCCACCACGAACTGGTCTGAAGACATGTAGAATCACATGTGCAAGATACTTGAACTGTGGACACAACATTGCCTTGTGCAGTAAACCATCAGTGATAGGACCGTTGTACTTCATCCTAAGAAAGCAAACTCTTTGATCAATCCATGACAATTTCCTCGGATCTGTAGGAGAATCTCCTAAATCAAGTGCTTCCCGAATATCCTCTTCAGTGACTAGCACCAATTCTCCATGAATTTGCTTCTAATTGTCGTCTTGTTCTCCCAAAAATCTATGACGACATTCTTCTAGAATTCAACTTAATGATCTCTATTAATCAAAACCGGAGTAGCAATAGCATACAACACTCTGCAACGTCTTAAAAACTCAACAATCCCAGCAAAGGCTTCATGTTGTTTCACCTCGCCAATATAAGCACAGCAGTTGTAATCTGCTTTAAATATCAACTCCTTTGGCTTCTCTTCTTTAGCAATCTGTTTATTCGGATTTTGTCTTCCTTCGACCCCACCGTAGGTTCGAATGAAGAAAATATGAAGTTCCAACGTGGAAAGTTGGTTCGAATGTGAAAAGCTTAAAAAATTTGTTCATTCGACCAAACTATCTACCTTCGACCTTTTAGAACTACATTCGATCTATAGAAAATGGTCGAATGTGACCATTCTTAATCAAAAATCACCAATATCAATTTAATCCATTTTAACATCAGATTTTTTGTTTGTATTCCATCTAATATGGCTGATAAACATAACCTAACAATCAATTTATGTTTCAATCAGTTTTAGTTACTTTTTCATCAAAATCTAGGTTTTATAGGGTTTAAACAATCAATTAAGTTGATTAATCTGTTATTTAGTCTAGATTTTGATACATTCTCCCACTAAAACTAATGATAACTGATTGTCTAACATCAATTTTATCAAAACAACTCTGTTTCTTGTCCAATTTATGGTTTAAGGGTTCCAGAATGAAATTCAAGGATTCTGATTTGAATATCCATTGATTACCTGCAATATTGTTATCAAAATGATCATTAAGAATGCAAGAACGCAGTGATGTGGTCTAAAAATCAAAATCATAATCTCCTCCCCAAATCAAAAATTTGAAAATTTTTCGAATGGGGGTTCGAATGAGAAGCTTCAGCTTCCTTCGACCCTAAAGAAAGGTTCGAATGTAAGATGAAGGGTTCAAATGAAGAATTTTCATTTAAACACTCTCATTCGACCTTAATAAGAGGTTCGAATGTATCCTCAAATGCACCTTAGACCCATTGAAGGGGCGAATGAGCAAATGGAAAACTGAAATTTTTACCAAATCTCAAAATCGAATCCCGTTTAAACATTACCAAACTTTTTAACTTTAAAACATTCATCATTTGTATTTTAATGTCACAAAACTCAAATGGTCTGTCAAACTTTAGAAAATAACCATCAATCACCATCGGTTATCAAAAACAAATCAGAAATGTAAAATCTTTTGGATTTTCTGAAATTTTTGTTAAAACACACCTAAAATCTTTTTGAGTTTTTGATATTTTGACAATAAAATGTAAAATGCCGAAATGTAAACACAAAGCAGTAAATGATTTGTGATTTTCGGTAAGATGATCATAAACAATTTTTAAGAACTCTGATCACACTGTTGATCTTTAGTGTTTATCATCATTAAAGACAATGTGTGATCCGGCAATT
This sequence comes from Ambrosia trifida, assembly GCA_028751855.1. Lineage (NCBI taxonomy): Eukaryota > Viridiplantae > Streptophyta > Magnoliopsida > Asterales > Asteraceae > Ambrosia > Ambrosia trifida. The sequence continues at coordinate 54,198,937 of CM054130.1, read as the reverse complement.
GTTGATATTGTTATCCACATAAGCCCACATGCAGACTGTTATGCATTTCTTTATACTGATACGATTATGTATATTATAAACTAAATTGTCTGTAATTCCCATGCACACGACATACTCCCGTATCAAGGAATTTCACACAAAGACTCATTGTAACATGTGATCATGCTTTCATTATCTGTAATTTACAAGGTATTGAGGCACAGAGGTGTACAGGTCAGCAACTCAGTGCTACAAAGTAACATGTGCACTCTACCAGGTTGAGGTCTTATATCAATCACGATTTGAATCAATGATTAGATACGATGCATTAGATAATCTTTGATTATCGTCATACATTGAAAGTTCCTCAATTCGGTAACCTTAGGTTTTGGCATTAAAGCTCTTTTATAAAGATACCCTGTCTAATCTAGGTCCGTAAAACCTTACGACAAAAGTTCAGATAGACTATCCCCAGATAACTAATAACATAACGACTCAAAACCTCTGAATTTTGTACAAGCCCTAACAAACGAAATTACGGTACTAAGACCATATGCCCATGAGATGTTCATCCACAAAACAATTCGTTTGATATCTATGTATCAGGCACGCAGTAATAAGTCTACGAAGCCTACCAGCACATCACACAGACTCAACACACGCCTTATTTAACATTTCAAATCTTTAGCATGTGTCAAATCCCCACTGATGTACTATCATTTCCTCTTTTAATCCTGGAAAATCATTTTGGGTTTTTCTGATTTTTAGGGCTTTTCCGCTTTTTCAATGTTTTAGTTTTTCTGAAAAACTAAAGACTCCCCCTAAAATGTAAAACATATTTTGGATTTTTAATTTTTCTGAAAAGTAGTAAAAACTAAAGATAAAGTTATAAATCGAGGTGATGATCAGTCTTGTTTCTCTTTTACACCATTAGCTTTTAGCAAAATTTCGAATCTCGATCTGTCAAAAGCTTTAGCAAAAAGATCAGCCCGTTGGTAATCAGTGTGGATTTTGACCATGTGCTTAGCCTTAGAGTGATTGTTCATGTCTTTCGTGAGTGCGATGGCAGCTTCATTATCATAATAAATTGAGGTTTTAAGATATTGCAAACCGTAATCATGCATCTGCTGTTGAATCCACAGAACCTGCGAACAGCAACTAGAAGCTGCTACATATTCTGCTTCACAAGTAGATAGAGCGACCGCTGTCTACTTCTTACACTGCCAGGTCACGAGCCTGCTCCCAAAGAATTGATATCCAGCCGTTGTGGATTTACTGTCTTTGTCACAACCACCAAAATCTGCATCACTGAAAGCAACAAAGTCAGAATTATCATCATTATGGTACCATAGTCCTCTTGACGGACAACCCTTCAAATATCTAAGGATTCGTTTGATGGCTGTTAGATGACTCTGTTTCGGCTTCAATTGGAATCATGCACAGAGACATGTTGCGAACATTATATCTGGACGAGATACAGTAAGATACTTCAATGACCAGACAATGGCTCGATAAGTGAATGGATCAATCAGCTCCCCCTTAGTGTCAACTTCAATCCCGTGATTAGGTTGTATTGGGTTATCCATAGGCTTGGAATCTTCCATCTGGAACCGGCTCAAGACATCAGATACATATTTCGTCAGGTGAATGAAAATGCCCATTGGCAATTGATCCACCTGCAAGCCTAGGAAAAACTGCATTTCTCCCATTGCACTCATTTCGAACTTTTCCTGCATTACTCTTTCAAATTCTCTGCATAAAAGTTCGTTAGTTGAACCAAAAATAATATCGTCAACATATATCTAAACAAGAAGAAAGTCACCCTCTGTTCTTTTCGTGAACAGGGTACAGTCGACCAATCCTCGTTTGAATCCTTTAGAAAGTAGGTACGTGCTCAGCTCCTCATACCATTGGCGTGGAGCATGGTGCAAACCATAAAGTGCTTTGTTCAGTACGTAAACCTTATCCCGGTGGATAGGATCTTCAAAGCCTGGTGGTTGACCAATATAAACCTCTTCCTTGACCACACCGTACAGAAACGCGCTCTTCACATCCATTTGGTACACCTTAAATTTCTTGTAGGAAGCAAACGCTAGAAACAATTGGATAGCTTCTATACGTACTATAGGTGCATAAACTTCATTGTAGTTGATTCCTTCAGTTTGACTAAATCCCTGAACGACCAATCGAGCTTTGTTTCGTACGATAACCCCTCGATCATCTTTCTTACACTTATAAACCCATTTAGTACCAATCTTCTTTCTTCCTGGAGGTAAATGTGTAAGTGTCCAAACTCCTAGATTCTGAAACTGTAACAATTCCTTTTTCATCGTTTCAACCCAAGCATCATCCAATAAAGCATCTTTGTATGTCCGCGGCTCAACATGGCACAAGCAAAGGACCAGTCATTTTGATAACTAGATTTTTGAATTTTAGCATTGTTGGGTCTGCTGACCTGAAGAAGAACAGATGATTGAAAAGCCAAAAGATACTAACAATTGATCCACATAAATAAACAGTGTTTACAACATACTATTCCCAAAAGACTGTTGACCCTAACAACTGTTCCACCCAAACAACTGCTATGACAACTGCTGCTACAAAGGACTGCTGGATAACAACTGATAGAGAACAACTGCTGACCAAAGGTCTGATGAAGAAAAACTGCTGATCAAGTACTGAAGACTAATGGTCTGTTGGAGCCAACAGCACTTAGGCTCCAACAGATGATACAAGACCATCCGAGTTCTTCCTCAACAGTAGTTGATATACGTTAAATTACACATATAAAAGTCCCCGTTTAACTCCCATTTTCATACGTTTTTGACCTTATACACAGGAATTGGTACTTATTTGGGTATCTTTACGATTTCAGGTCTTAAACGATGTCACGGAAGCACAAAGGAAGGAAAAACGAAGATTTCGGCGCGCAAACAGGCCATTAGCACCTGTGAGCGGCCGCTAACTCCCTGTGAGCGACCGCGCGCCCTCCCAGATATTTCTGGGGAACTTCTAGAATGCCTACGTCAGCACTGCAACTCGCCCACTTGGTTTGAAAAAGCGAGCGGCCGCTCACAGAGGCCGAGCGGCTGCTCGGATGTTCTGTTCTATAAAACAACCCTTTAACTCACTGATCAGTTGTTGGATCTTGGGGGAAGCTTTTCTGGCGATTTTTGGGGTTTTGAAGTGCTGCACAGGCGTGGAACGAGCTCGGGAATCCATTCGATCCATCCTTCAATCATCCAATCCATCTCTTAGCATTTTATATGGTTTGATCCTTTAAACATTTGTGTTTCGAATCTGATTTTGGATTGCTGTTTTGATGTTGTTATAGTTATTCGTACGCCTACGGGTAAGAACAATAGTATTTAGTACGTTAAGCAATCATTCGTGTAGTTAATCATGTATTGTATAAATTTGGCGTTTTTTCACGTTTAGATCTTGATGATCATAGCGCAACCTTGTTTCATTGTTGTTGGATTTGTAGTTGTATTTTAATGACTTTGGCGAATGTCGAATGTGTTAGGCGGATAAATGTTGAAAAACCATCTGTTTAATCGTCCGGTAGTAGACTAGTTAACTTGTTAAGTAGTTTATGCCATGAAACTGTAACCGGGTATTGCTTTGGTTAAATTCAGTCAAATAACGGTTAAAAATGCTTACCGGCACGTAAAAGGGTTTTAAAAGCCTAATGGTGTCGTTACTAGTCTTTGACACGGTTAATGATCTTTGGTAGTTATTTTGGTAAAAATAGCGATCTTAGTAGATCTGGGGTCAAAGTTGGTAAAATGGAATAGGTTGTGAATGCTCTACTTTATGCTAGTTTAGGTGGCTGTGTTGTGTATTCGGTATTGCTTTCCTGAATTAGTGAGGTTAGAAAACTCTTAACAGATGACTAACTTATCTTTAGAAGATCTGCGTGAGATCATATCGGCTGCTCGCTAATAAACGACTTGAAGTGGTTAACGTGTGTATTCGTGTTAGCTTTCTGTATAGTTGTCATGTTAGGATGCCCGAAAGGGACACTAACTGTCGAAAAATGGGAATGTTGATCACACGCCTTTATTTCATATGATTTATAGATGACATGCTAGGGTTGATATATTATAGTTTATAAAGTTATATTTTGTATTTGGAGTCTTACATATGTTATTTATATGTTTTAGAATTAATTTAGTTATAAACAAACTCAAACTATCTTTTCTTACTGGTAAATCGGTGATAGAGTTTTAGTACCAATGCTCCGCGCGCGTCCATGGATCGATATCTGGTTCTTATCTACACATTACTACATGTATGACAGGGTACACTTGCCCTATTGTGTATGTTTTAATATTAAGGTCTAAACCATTTTTATAAATATTAAAGCAAAAACTGTGTTATTTATTGTAAAATTATCTGTATATTCGCACACGTCAATAGTTTACCTTATAGTGTTTTGTAATATAACAGTAGTTTGTATAGGGCAGATGTTTTATGTTGTTATTCTGTTAGAGGTCACTATCTTAGATGACATCAGCCTAGGTCACCAGTGGTTTTGATTGGTCTATAAATAGAACAGTGCTTGTACTGTTCTATTGCTCACTCACAACATTCTCTCAGACAAACAATCACAGAGTGATCAGGCTGAGGGGGAGTACCTGTATTTGATTGTAATCTTTCAATATAATGAAAGCTTTCGATTAAGAAAACATTTATTCCTTTGTTTTGATAGTTTATCATTCCGCTGCACTTTCCATATATATTCACTTCATTCAATTCTCATTCTACTCTAAACAAATCAAAACAATCAAACTCAGCATCAGAGCTTGGTCAATTAAATTCGATCTAATCAATCAATTTAATATAAACTGATCAGCTCACAATTATTGATATCGTTTGTTTGTCGGATTGAAAACAGAGTAATAGTTTATTTTCGATTCAACCGGTTATAAACAGACTTTGTTTTTGAAAAATCAGAGAATGGCTTCAATCAATCACGATCCAAACAAAACTGGCATGAACAACAAGCCACCGATGCTTGTCAGATCTGAATACAATATCTGGCAACGTCGGATGAGCCATGTTCTAGCTTAACAGAACACTTGGTGTTGGAAGTCGGTTATCTTCAGACCACATGTTCCGATGGTGCCGAGTACCGAAGATCCCAAGGTTCAGGAGCCTAAGAAACTTAAAAACTACTCCGACCAGGATTTTCAGAAAATTGAGTTAGATGCTAAGGCCTTCAGTATTGTTGCCATTGCTCTACCCAATGATATATATGCTGTGCTGTTACACTGTAACAGTGCAAAGGAGTTGTGGGATGCACTGAAAGAATAATTTGGTGGGACTGAAGAAGTTATTGAAAACAATCGTAAAATACTAAACCAACAATATGAAACATTCAGTCATGTTAAGGGAGAGTCATTAACTCAACAATTTGAGAGGTTAACTGTCTCATTAGTGAACTAAAACTGGTTGGTCTAACTTACCCTCATTCAACCTTGAACCATAGGTTTTTAAGATCATTACCAGATAAATGGGACACTATTGCTATAGTTATGAGAAACCCAATTGGATTCAAGGACCTATCACTGACCCAGCTTCATGGTAAGCTCTTGACCTATGAGAGAGAGCTTAACCAAAAAAAGAAGCTCCGGGACTCTGGAAAAGTGTCTGATGATTATGTATTTGGTAATACAGCACTTTTGGGTCACGATGAGATGCCTGGAAATACTAAGGATCAGAGTTATGATCATTTCATTGACATTACTTCAGGTTTTAACTCAGGTTTTAACTCTGATTCTTATTCACCAAACTATGCTTTTACAGCAAGTGGTGGTGATATCCAGGCATCTGATAACATATCCTTTGAGTATGATGACCTAAAGTATTTTGACCCTGATGATTTGGAAGAAATGGACATTATGCACCAATTGGCCCTTCTCAGTGTAAGAACTAACAATTTTTACAAGAAAACTGGGAGAAGGGTTTCCAGGGTTAACTGGCAGATCAAAGGTTGGGTTGGATAAATCAAAGATAAAGTGTTATAAATGTCATAGATTTGGTCATTTTGCTAGGGAATGTAGGAGTCAAAATTCCTATAATACCCCTGGACCAAAGGTGCAAAACACTGCTCCTTTTGCACAGTCCTCAAACACTATTCCTGTCCAGTTTGTCCAAACCACTGTTTCTCAGATCCACAATGTGCAAACACCTGTTGCTCAGGCACCTGTGCCAATGACTGCTGCTTCATCCTCTGCTCCTGTAGAGACCAGTCAACAGAGTTTCTTCACACAAGGCTTTGTTGATTGGAGCAGTCTACCAGATGAGTTAACAGATGAAAATTTTGCATTAGTTGCCAAAGCTGAAAATGAACCAGAAAATTTTTGTTTCATGGCTATGGTAGAAGAAGTTGAATCTGAGGAGGTGGTGACTGAATCTAAAGTTGTGACTGATGATGTTGTTGATGAAGTAGTTGCAGGTGAAAAACCTGAAAAAGAGGTTGTGAATCTCTCAGATCCCTAGGGTGCATCTGATGATTGTGAGTGCAAGTGTGATTGTGCATTGATGGCTGCTGCTAAGGTATCTCCTCAAATTCTTAAAGATTTATGTTCTGACAAATGTGTAATAGCATTTGCTAACATCAAAGAGGTGAATGAAAACCTTAGAAAGAAAATTTTAGATGATGAAGTTAAATTTGAGAAACTTTCAAAAGAGTTAAAAAGAAATTTAACTGAAAAAGAATCTGAAATAAGCAGCTTAAAACATGAAGCAACCATAACCAAAGACCAGCTCCAAACTATGATAACAAAATATCAGAGTTGTAAAAGTGAGCTTGAGTCCACCCAAGTTGAATGTCAGAAATGGGTGGAATCATGTAGAGGTTTTGAAATGCTACTCAACAAACAAACCAAAAGTCATGTGAAGTTTGGTTTTGGTTTTGAAACCACTGCTCCAGCTTTTGAAAACACTGACAAAAGGGATCAAAAGTTAGTTGAGGTAGTACCAACAAATTTGAAGGGTCAAGAGATTAAAATCAATGAACCTAATGGTAAGAAAATTGTTCTAGAAAAACCAGAAGGTTCCTCATCATTCACTGAACTTGAAAATTATGAATTTAAACCTACTTGGTCTGATGAGTGTGGTACTCTTGAGAACTTTAAACCTGTTGATTTCAAAACTCCTGAGGGAAAGACAACACCTCAGGCAAAGATCATTCCCTTGAAAAACTTTCCAGCAGATGCTCAAACATCTGTTGAAAAGAAGGTTGAAAAGGGAAAAAGAAAGAAAAGTCTGTCCACTTGTTCTGTGATTTCTGTGAAAAGAAGAATCATGTTACTAAAAACTGTTTTCTTCGAAAAGCATATGATATTAACAAAGGAACAAGTGCATGTGATTCCAAAGCCTCATGTTCAGTATGTGGGAAAAAGAATCACAAAACCAAAGTGTGTCTGTATCTCAAAAATTTTGATGTCAAAATACAAGAGTACAAGGCTAAAACTCTTGCAAGTCAGGTGGTGAGTACTTCAAAAGGAAAACCCAAACAAACCTTCACACCAGTCCAAACATCTGTTACCAAAAGTCTTGAAACATCTGCTCCTAGGGATGTCAAAGTAACAGATGCTTCACCCACAAGCAAGTACCCAAGCGGATATGGACAACCACCATGTCATAATCTGTCACATGTTTCCGAGGAACGAAAAAGACCTTCTAAACCAAGAGTGAACAGAAATCCCTATGGGTATTATCATCTGTCTGGAAGTGCCCCAAGTGTTGACATTCAAGCACTTGCAAATGGTCAGCAACAGTTGTTGAACTTGATTCAAAAACCAGTTCAAATCGCTGATCATTTTTCAAAGCTTGAGTCTGAAAAGTCTGAGGACCCATCCAAAGCCAACTTGGCTTTGGACACTCACCAAAACTAATTCATTACTGCTGTGCAGGGAGCTTCTGCTTGTTTAGATAGTCTTTGGTATGTAGATAGTGGAGGCTCCAGGCACATGACAGGATGTAGAGCCCTTCTTCTGGACTTCTTAGCTCATGGAGGGGGTGATATATCCTTTGGAATTGATTCAAAAGGTAAGGTGTTGGGTTCAGGGACTGTTCAGGCTAGGAAACTCAAGTTTGATAATGTCAATCTTATTGATAATCTTAAATTTAATCTTCTTAGTGTTTGACAAATGGGTGATAAAGGTTATGGCTCATTCTTAACTAAGAAAACTTGTAAGATTATTGGACCAGAAGTGGTGAAAAAGATTGATACCATCATTGCTGAGAGCAAAGCACAACTTGTTGCTCATAGAAGTGGCAATGTGTATGTAGTTGATATGTTGAAGGACAATCCTATGGCAAATGTCTGTTTGTTTTCTACTGCCTCCACAAAGGAAACATAATTGTGGCATAGGAGACTGGGGCATACCAACCTTCAAACTATCAACTCACTCTCCAAACAAAGCCTTGTCAGAGGTTTACCATCAAAAGAATTCAAATGTGATGAGCATTGTGTTTCCTGTTTAAAAGGAAAACAACATAAAAGCTCTTACAAATCCATTGATGAGTCCAAAACAAGTCAATGTCTACAATTGTTGCACATGGAATTGTTTGGCCCAGTTAAAATCATGAATCTAAGAAGAAAAAGATTTTGTCTTGTCATAGTTGATGATTTTTCTAGGTTTACATGGACTTACTTTTTACACTCTAAGGATGAGACTGCAGGTATTTTGAAGGACTTTGTCACTAAAGTTGAAAAACAATATGACTTGCTAGTAAAAGTCTTTAGAAGTGACAATGGAACAGAGTTTAAAAATAAGGAGTTGTATGAATTCTGTGTGTCAAAAGGGATTGTGAGGCAGTACAGCATCCCAAGAACACCAGAGCAAAATGGGGTGGTTGAGAGGAAAAATAGAACTCTTATTGAAGCTGCAAGAACCATGCTAGCAGATTCTGGTTTGCCACTGTCCTTCTGGGCAGAAGCTGTAAACACTGCTTGCTATGTTCAAAACAGAGTTTTGATCAACCCAAGACATCAAAAGACTGCTTATGAAATTCTGTTCAAAATCAAACCATTAATCTCATTTTTCAAAATCTTTGGCTGTCCACGTTTCATTTTAAATCTTAAAGATTCCATTTCAAAATTTGAAGCCAAAGTAGATTGTGGATATTTTCTGGGATATTCTTCTACTGCCAAGGCCTATAAAGTGTTTAACACAAGGACCAGGACAATAGAAGAAACCCTGAATGTAAATTTCAATGAACTTTCATCCCTAAAAATCACAGCAAATCCTGCTGAGTTGTTTGATTTAGATAAATTCAAATTTGAAAATATCACTGTTAAAACTAACAATGCAGGTACTCTACAATCTCCACAACAAGATTACAGAACAGATGTTGTGATACCCAGTCACTATAAAATCTATTCTGCATCAGAGGAAGCAGCTGTTCAAAGCAACTGTCAAAACTCTGTCACAGCTGTGTCAACTACTGTTGGCCAGTCTTACCCTCAAACCACTGCTTCACCTCTCACAACCACTGCACAATCATCTGTTAACAAAAGTCAAACATCTGTTGACAAAAGTCAGTCCAGTTTTACACCACTTGGACCCATTCCCCCATCTCCAGTTCAAACATCTGATGGCACTACAGAAGTGCAAACAGATGTTACACCAACAGAGTCATCAAACCTCTGTCCTTCACCACAAAATGCCATCATACCATATCAGGGAGATCTAATCTACCTAAGAGCTCATCCACCAGACCAAATCATTGGAAACATCAGAGAGGGTGTGCTAACAAGAAGCCAATCCTCCAATATTTGTCTTTTTGCAGGGTTTCTATCTTTCACACAACCTGTCAAGTACCAAGAGGCACTAAAAGACAACAGTTGGGTAGAAGCTATGCAAGAAGAGCTCCTTCAGTTTAAAAGACAACAAGTATGGGAACTTGTACCACTGCCTAAGCATGTTTGTCCAATAGGTACAAAGTGGGTCTTCAAAAACAAAACTGATGAAAGGAGTATAGTTGTCAAGAATAAAGCCAGGCTTGTGGTTCAAGGCTTCAGACAAGAAGAAGGAATAGACTATGATGAAACCTTTGCTCCTGTAGCAAGGTTAGAAGCTATCAGACACTTTCTAGCCTTTGTTGTCAACAACAACATCAAGGTGTATCAGATGGATATCAAATGTGCCTTCCTATATGGCAAAATTCAGGAGGAGGTCTATGTATGTTAACCACCTGGTTTTGAAGACACATTCCATCCTGATCATGTCTACAAGCTTAATAAAGCTCTATATGGACTCAAGCAAGCACCTAGGGCCTGGTATGAAACTCTTTCCACCTTTCTCTTATCCATTGGCTTCACAAATAGGTAAAATTGATAAAACCTTATTTTTGAAATGGAAAGGAAAAGATTTAATGATTGTTCAAATATATGTAGATGACATCATGTTGGATCCACATGTAACAAAATGTGTGAAGAGTTTAGGGAACTCACGACAGCAGAGTTTGAAATGAGTGCTATGGGTGAAATTCAGTGTTTCCTTGGTCTCTAAGTGAAACACCTGCAAAATGGCGCATTCATTCATCAAAATAAATATGTGAAAAACTTGTTAACTAGATTTGAGATGAATGACTATAAGCCAAGTAGTACACCCATGAGTACAGTCAAGCTACTCACTATTGATGACAAGGATGAACTGGTTGACCAAACACATTACAGATGCATGATTGGGTCTTTATTGTACTTAACTGCATCTAGGCCAGACATTATGTTTGCTACTTGTGTTTGTGCAAGATCCCAGGATTCACCCAGAAAGTCAAACCTTATTGCTGTGTAAAGGATATTCACATACCTAAAAGGTTCTCCCACACTTGGTATCTGGTATCCTGCTAATGGAAACATTGAGCTTTCAGGTTATTCAGATAGTGATTTTGCTGGCTGCCACACCATAAGGAAGTCTACATCTGGAGGGTGCCAGTTTCTAGGGAATGCCTTAGTCTCTTGGCAAAGCAAAAAGCAAGCAGCTGTTTCCACCTGAACAGCTGAGGCTGAATAAATTGCTGCTGTAAGCTGTACAGCCCAACTCATGTGGCTCCAAAATCAGTTGCTGGATTTTGGGATAACTGCACTAAAGACTCCACTCATGTAGGATAGTCAAGCTGCTGAAAATATCATCAAGAATCCAGTTTCTCACTCAACCACCAAACACATAGACATCAGACAGCATTTTGTTAGGGATAGCTATGAAAAAGGTTTGATTTCTCTGCACCATGTACCAACAGAGGATCAATTGGTAGATGTGTTGACAAAAGCTTTAGACACGTCTACCTTTACAAATCTGATTTCTAGAATTGTTATGCTAAAAATGGATTAAACAACACAAATGTTTTTCATAAAAGCATTAAAATGTTTCAGAAAATCAAAGTCCATCCTTAAAAATAGTCTTTTGGTTGAAAAATCTGTTAAGGATAAAATAACCACTGTTTCATCCATTCTATCCACTGTTAGGTTGAAAAATCTGTTTCAAACCTCTGATCAGATAAAACAACTGTTTTATTATCTATATATATATATATATACATATATACATTTATCTATTAGAAAAACATCAAGTGCTGTTAGCATCAGCATTTTGGTAAAGCAACAGCTGATTACATCAGATGTTTGCCACGTCTGCTCCTACAAGCAGAGTTTTGGCCACATCAGCGGTTTCACCAGAGCCTATAAAAACCCTGTTTTATCACAACAGTCGTTACACTGTCTCATTGTATTCAAAATACTGAAACCGCCTTCTTCTTCTCAAACCCTTACTCTAATTCCACTCACTCTCACATTCGGAATCCATTACAATGGATCTTCAAGCTAAAGCCACCCACAATTACCTCCCATATCTGGTAAAAACAGATGAAAACACTCCATTCCATTCCACCATCGACATCATTTTACAATCCAAATACCTGACAATCCTAACCACTGACGCCCCTCTCTATCTCGATACCCTCCAAGAATTCTGGTTGAATGCTGAGTTTCTACTTCAAGAAAAAAAGCCTACTTCCATTATCTTAAAAATTGGAGAGACAAGTATCGTCATTACCCCTGAACTCATATCCACAACCTTCTCACTTAATGACCTGTCAGGTAAACACTATTTCCCTAAGGCAGAGCTTCACACAGAGTTTCAGGGAAGAGGTTATGATGCACATATGACTGGGTCAACACTTTTCAAAAAGTTTTTCCCACCAGTCATGAAATTTTTCTTTCATACCCTCCTTCTCTTTGCCTCTGCTAAGTCCACTTCCTTTAATGAAATCCCATTGAGGATTCAGTACTTGGGCTATGCTATGTTGTCAAATTCTGACTTCAATTTATCCCAGGGACTGTTTATGGACTTAGTGTCAAATGTGAAGCCATAAAGTCTGGGTCTAATAATGCTTTTTTAATTTACCCAAGAATTTTGAGTGTAATCCTTCAAAAGGTTTTACCGGAAAAAGATTTTAAAAAGGGCGAGTCTCTGCAAATGAATAGTCTAACTGATGAAACTTTCACAAGAATGCTGGGTTCAACCACCCAAGAGAAGGTATCAAAAGTGTCAAAAGTTTCCAAAACACAAACAAAGAGGACTAAGACAACAACTATTGTCCAAACCTCTGTTGTTGAGCCCACTGCTCCTGGTGATCATGGCACTACATTCAGTGCTGTGAAACCCACACCAGCCACTTCCAAAAGAAAACGTTCATCCACAAAAACCACCACTCAACCAAAAAGGGGACTTCTGGAAGATGAGATACCAGAAGATAACCCTGTTGCAACACAAAAGCAACAAGAAACCACTGTTGTTACTTCCTCACAACAGTTGGTAATATCTCAACCTATCCAAACTCCTCATGCATCCTCACAAAAGGATCATGTTGTAAGCCAAGGGGAAACACATCATGATACATTTGTTTGTGGGACTATTTGTGTTGTTTGCCCTTTTTGCAACTCACGCATTTATCGTTGAGATGAAATGCTTCACATTAACCCCTTATATTAGCCCGTTCTTCACCAAGTGATTCATTTTTCTGAGGTGAATATGTCCCCTCCTCCTGTGCCCATTAATCGATTCTTTTTCTGTAGCCTTGAATAGAAAACATGTAACTTGGCCCTGGGTTGTCATCGCCTTGCTCATATCAAGAATGTACAAGTTGTTCACTCTTGGTGATGTCAACATAATCCACTCTTTTAGAATGACGAAGCCGGGTTTCAGAATATAGCAAGATTTATCATCAAAGTGTACAGAAAACTGTTTGTCACAAATTTAGCGGACACTCAACATATTATAATCAATCTGCTTCACGTATGAAATTCTCTCAAAGCTTACAATCCCGTTGTTTACACTTCATTCCATGGTGATATAACCACCTTTATTTCTCGCAAACACTACATACCCTCCATTCACGTTCTTGATGTCAAATAATATCATTAAGTCTCCGGTCATGTGCCCAGAAGCTCCACTGTCGACAATCCAAAGACTGCTAACAGGGCCAGCTGGAGCTCCCTGCACCAAACAAAGAAATGATTAGATCTTTCGGCGGACCCAAGCCTTCTTGGTCTTGGATCTTTGAACATTAAGCTTCAAAGATTCATTTTCAACAACTTTCGGTTTAGAATCGATCTTTTTCTGATCGTTCAAACCTTTCTCATCTGTAACTTTAACACTAGCACTTGAAGTAGAAGCACCCGGAGAACCACTAGTGACCAATACTGTTCGGAACGTTTATGTATCCTGATCTGAGACTTTTGTGTCACAACAGGTTTCTTTGTATCGTTCGTAAAAGAAACTTTCTTGGTTACCTTTTCTGATATAACATATTTAGGTCCAACTTGTGACTTTACATCAGGTTTAGGAACAACCCTTTGTTTGTCATTAGTTGAGTTCACCATTGGTTTCTTTAGGTGTTTCTCCATAGCAATCTTGTTTCAATGATCATAGACAAACTGACGACTTTCCCTCTTTTGAAAATATCGACTTTGATTATAAAATGGTGGTCTTTGAGGGATAAAGTGTCGTTGTGGATATCTATGATTTTCGACTGGACATTGATAAGGTTGCTTGTGCTCAACATCGTGCCTTTTGTGTTGCACATACGAGCAGTGAGCAAGTAAATGCCCTCTCTCCCCGTATTTGTAACACGCATGGTACTCTTCTGATACATTTTTAGCTCCCGGAGCATATAAAGTGATTGGAAATTGATCATCAACACATCTATGACTTAAGGTCATTGGAGCTGGATCCATTGAGTAAGCCGGCTCAAAAAATGCATTCGCCTTTTCTTTAGGCTTGATGAATTCAGTGACAAGAACTTTTGGTTCTTTGGGAGTATCATAATGCAATTTTTAAAAAGTTATGGAGGAAAGTCATTGGTCCTTTCATGTTTAGGAAACCAGATTGTACTTTCCTGCCAGATTTTGTCAATTTTTGAATAGTTTGCAAATTTTATTGAATACTCCTCCTCAGAGATGATCTTATCGGATCCTTCCATCCGATAGAAAACTTTGACGGCTTTGTGAACTGAATCATTTTTCGTAATCTTTTTCACATTCTCGGTAACTGATTGATTCTTTCTGTGTGCATTAGCCTGAGGATGAGAAAACTGAGAAGGTGAAACTGGTTCATTAGTGATGATGTGATTTTCCAAAGGAATATCACTACCTTCTTTCGGTTTCTCATCTTCAGTGTCTGAATCATCAGTCATTGGAACCACCCCCTCATCATTCAGTCCGAGTATCGGTCTCACATCAGAATGTGGATCTCCAATACTTGAAGTATTAGATTCATTATCTGATGTGGAGTCCGATTTAACTAAACTCTCCGGTGTTACTATGTTGACGTTGTGATTCTGAAATAACACATGAGAAGGAACAGATTTATAGTTTACACTACCAGACTATGATGGTTCTTTAATGATGTGGTCAACAACATAAGCTATGTGTTTATAGGTTTCTAACTTCTTATTGACCTTCTCATCAAAACACTTGATAGTTGCCATTTCCAATTTAGTGTTTTCAAGCTCATTTATGTAATTGTTAATGGCAAGTTGTTTTATAGCAAGGGTTTTCTTTAATTCAGAAATTGTATGCGTAAAGGATCGGCTAATCAACAAAGAATATGATCAAACAAGTTCAATTCAGGTGCAGAATCCCTGAATTGACCACAAAATGATAATAAAACTAGCAAAACACACAAATCATCATAAACACATTCATTTCATTCATTAACATAATCATTTACACTTGGAAAGCTTGTTTATAATGATATTAATCAATTACAGAATAGACAAAAATCCTAGGGAGAGACACACTCTGAGAGGGAAGCAAAATGACCAAAAGTAAACATTCAAAAATGATTCAGCCTTATATAGACCTGCACTTTCGCCTAAATAGCATGGTCGAATGTGCAGGTTCGACCGTTCATATAGGGCGAACTTGGACATATATACATATAAATCTTCATTCGACCTCCCAGAGACTCCTTCGACCGTTCACTTCTACCTTCGACCATTCAAAAGCCACATTCGACCACTCGATAATCAGTAATACATCTTGAAATTCGCAATTCAACAGCACTAGTCGCACTTTCGTGTATCTACAAACTCCCCCTTGACTATTGATTGAATCTTAACAAACTTACCAAGCTTCTTGTCAAAATCACAACCCGCATTGACATCCCACGCAAAACATAAGAATACCACACGTTGGTATTTGGATGCCTGTTCACGGTCTTTCTCTTCACAGTAGATCGGATTATAGTATAGCATGATGATATCCTCGTTCGAGCAATTGATCAGCCACATTGGGTCAAAGATATGAATCTTCTTAAAGTCCTTCATACCATCCTTCAGAACAATAATAGCCTATGCTATCTTCCAGTCATAGTACCACCACATAAAATCTTTTGAAAAGTGTTGTAGAATTTTCATCAAAGGAATATGCTTCAACACTTTTGGTGCTTTATACTTCAAAGTCACCTTGTGCAACCCCGTTATCTCATCCCTCTCCTTCTTGTGAACAATTCTTTTAGGATACTATGGGGAAAACACATCCAGTGCCTGACATGTGATCTGCAAAGTAACCAACAAGATGGTTGTTTACTGAAGCACCTGACATTTCATGTCTGCAGATATCGCGAACAGCCCAGTACGGTAGTGTCTTAATGTCGTGGAATCTGTTGAAGTATAGAATTCCTTTTTCCCATTTCACATCGACACACTTAAGCTGTCTTAGATACTTCCATCCGAGAGCTTTGCCTTTGAAGAGTTCATTGTGGAATTTGTAGAAACTACCTTGAACTTCAGTCTTTGGACGGTTAGCTTCTTTTTCTTTAAGCTTTCTCAGTAATTCTTTCAAATCATCAGATTGTTCAACATGTGGCTTCTGACAATATGTATTCTTAAATACCTCTTCAACAAACCTTTTACTCTTCTCGCGAGCAAGTTTCTCAGCCTGGCTTAACACTTCATCAGAGAATTCAGGAAATCCAGAATTTTTATCATTCTTGAAATATTCTAGATATTCCTCACTCGTAATATCCTCCATCTCTACCTCTTCAAACACTGGGACATCTCTATCATCAGATTGATTACCTGCTTCTTTTTCAGGTATATTCGGTATCTGGTTTTCACTCATCAACTCCACAAGAGATTTGCCAACTTGTTTTGCCAGTCCTTCTAATATTTCTTTCGACACGGCTGCAGAAACTTCTCCGTCTTCCAGATCAGGATCATTATACTCCAAATCAAAACACATATCATTTGAATCAAATATTTCTGGAAACCTACCAGTCATCTCTATCGTTCAGACTCTATCAGTCAACATCTGGCGATATAATTTCTTATCTTCTTCAGATAAGGCTCTTAATTTCTCGTTCCAGAAGATATTATCATCGTCAGTAGTGCCACCAGGAGTTTTTGAGCTAGACTCTCCTGCGTCATTTCCTGATCCTCTCTTTTCATACTTATACTTGTCAGTATCATCATCATCATCCTCATCACTATCAGCAGAGCTATTACCATCACCTGAATCATCACCTGAACCATCATCATCACCATCATCTTTCTTCTTAGGAGCATCACCAGCATCCTCTTCCAATTCATCATCTTCCTCTTCTTCATCAGATGGTTCAAAATCTACCTGTTCTTCTTCAGGATCTTTATCCTCTTCTCCAGCTTTCAGTTGTGGAGCTTTTGAGCATAAATCTTTAATCTGATTATTCATGCTCTTGTTCGTTTCTTTCAGCGTTTTCTTCTCAAGCCTCAAATTAATATACCTTCTCGTATTTCTCTGCTCATGTGATAACAACTTCTGATTCTCAGTTTGAAGTTGTTTAATCTTAGCTTGCAAACCTTCTTGATTTTCCTGTGAAGAGACAACAACATCCAACATCTTCTTGCCATTCTTCCTCAACTGCTCAATTTCTGCTTTTTGCCGATTAATGATTTTCATCATATCTGCAAGCTTCTGGTTTACTGCATTCATCACATCACTATCTATAGCAACCTTTGGTGTTGAAGCTTCAGCAACTGGAGTCTTTTGTTTCTTTAGCTTTTGCAAGACTCTGTATAAAGCAGCATTGAAATCATCAGTTGGCAATTCAGTTTGGTCAGCAGCAGATGATGTTTTCTGTTTCTTTTCCACTGGGGATGTCATGGGAGATTTAGAGCTAGATGCTGCAGGAACTTTCTTCCCAGCAATTAGATTCTCAATGTCTTTAGCTCTTTTCTGCATCGGCTTTACAATTTTCTCAGTCTTTTCTTTCTTCTTGTATGTAGGATTTTTTTGTTTCTCTCCCGTCTTTGGCGATCCTCCAAAATCTTCAGATCCCAAACCTAAACTTTCTTCAATCTCATCCAATGCAATTGGACTTTTAATCCTCCGTTCTTCTAAAGACTTGTTTAGACTTTTAGACTCACCAGCCACAATGGCCTTGGGCGTGGTGCTCTTAACAGTCTCATTGTCGGAATCCCATCTCTCTTCAAACTGAGTTTCTTCTGAATCCATTGATTCTTCATCCACCAAATGTGTGCCTTTCTTTGCAACACTCTTCTTCCTTCTAGATACCTTCTTTGGTGGTTCTACATCATCCTATTTCTCTTTTCCTTTCCCACTCTTTGCACCAACATTCACTACTTGCCTTTTCTCTTTGCATCAGGATCAACAAGGCATAAAGGATTGTCTTCATCAGAATCACTGTTAGCATGCCTAGCTTTATTAGTACCTGGATCTTGATATCTTGGATTGATCAGATGACCAAACGGGTTCTTCAATGGTGGTCTCTCATTCATTGGCACGCCTTTATAACCCTTCATTCTTACTAGCGTGTTCAGATTCATGTGATCCTGTATGACTATCTGAGTAGGATCTCTTCTCAAATTCTTGTACTTTTCATCAAATATCATCTGCAGGAATCTTGGATATGACAGAAACTTCTTATTCTTCAGTCCTCTGAGTGGTTCCAGCATATGTTCAAGTATCATTCCAGATACATTGAAAGGCTTGTTCAAGATTAGAGCAACCATCAAAGAGCTAATACTCTCTCTCATCACATCATAACCTCCACTCCTTGATCCAAACACATGTAGCATAACGTGAGCAAGATACTTGAACTACGGGCATAGCTTTCCTTTGTGTAATGAACCATCAGTAATCGGTCCATTGTACTTCATTATAAGGAAACACTTTCTCTATTCAATGCATGAAAGAACTCTTGGATCAGTCTTCCTATCTCTCAGCTTCAATGCCTGTCTGATGTCGTCTTCAGAAGTGATCACTAACTCCCCCTGAATCATACTAACGACAGCAGATTCATTGTCCCAGAAATCCATTCTGGCATTTATCCAGAATTCTTGTTGATGATCTCTGTATATGATGGCAAGAGTAGCGATAGCAACGATCACCCGACTTCTCTTCAAAAAATCAACAATACCAGTGAACTCGGTATGTTTCTTCAGATCACCTAAATAAGCACAACAATTGTGTGCTTCTTCAAACGGTAACTCATCAACTTGTTTCTTCTCAGCTGCCTTTTCTGAAGATCCTGCGGGAACATCAGTACTCTGCTGTTCAGACATGATTAGACTGCAAAACAAATCAAGAAAACACCTTACATCAATTATCATTAATAATGGTCAGAAAACAGATTTTGATTCAAGTTAGGGTTCGGTCAAGAAATCGATGATTCTGACTTTGTTTGAGAATGGATACCTGCAAATGATATGTTGAAATGATCAGCAAATGTGCAGATCAGGTTTATATAGGCTCCACATTCGACCAAACGACTAGGGCGAATGTGAAAATTCGTCCATCTTCGAGCCTATTTAAAGGTTCGAATGTAAACAAATGGTTCGAATGTGAAAATAACATAAGAACACTCACATTCGACCGTTTGAAAGGTTCGAATGAGCAGGAAAAATTCCACATTCGACCCAACGAAGGGGCGAATGAAAATTGGAATTTTTGAAGTTTTTACCAAATCTCAAAATCGAGTCCCGTTCAATATTTTTCTCAACTTTTAAGCATCCGACATTCATTGGGTTATCAAAAATAAGATAGAAATGTAAAATCTTTTGGATTTTCTAAAATTTTTGTTAAAACACACCTAAAATCTTTTTGAGTTTTGTATTTGGGACGATAAATGTAAAATGCAAAAATGTAAAGATAAAGCAGTAAATGTTTTGTGATTTCCGGTAAGAGGATCATATCAGTTTTTGAGAAATCTGATCACACCGTTGATCTTTTGATTTATTCTTATTAAAGACAATGTGTGATCTGGCAACTACTGATATTATGATCCACATAAACTGACATGCAGACTGTTGTGCAGTGCTTTAGACTGATACTATTATTTATAGTATAAACACAATTGTCTGTGGTTCCCACACACACGACATACTCCCGTATCAAGAAGTAAATGCACAAAGACTCATTGTAACTCGTGATTATGCTTTCGTCATCTGTAATTTTACAAGATATGAGGCACAGAGGCATACAGGCCAGCAAATCAATGCTACAAAGTAACTTATGCACTCTACCAGGTTGAGGACTGATATCAATCATGACTTGCATCAATGATTGGATACAATGCATTAGATAATCTTTGATTATCGTCATACATTGAAAGTTCCTCAATTCGATAACATTAGGATTTGGCTTTACAGCTCTTTTATAAAGACACCCTATCTGATCTAGGTCCGTAATGACTTACAGCAGAAGATTAGAGAGGCTATCCCCAGATAACTAATAACATAATGACCCGAAACCTCCGAATTTTGTACAAATACCCTATCAAACGAAATTACGGTACTAAGACCATATGCCCATGAGGAGTTCATCCACACAACAATTCGTTTGGTATGCATGTATCAGGCACGCAGTAATAGGTCTACGAAGCCTATCAACACATCACACAGACTCAAACACACGCCTTATATTGCATTACATTTCTTTAGCATGTGTCAGATCCCCACTGATGTACTATCATTTCCCCTTTTTCTCCTGGAAATCATTTTGGATTTTTCTCATTTTTACACCTAAAATCCTTTTTTTTTTAAAATAAATTCTACCTAAAATGTAAAACATATTTTAGGGTTTTTGTAGTTTTCTGAAAAACAATAAAGACTAAAACTAAAAAGCGATAAACCGAGGTGGTGATCAGTGTTGTTTTTCTTTTATACCGTTAGCTTTTAAAAGATATTCAAATCTTGATTTATCAAAAGCTTTGGTAAAAAGATCTGCACGTTGATAGTCAGTGTGGATTTTGACCATATCGATAAACTCTTTTGTGTAACAATCACGGATAAAATGATATTTGATCCGGATATGTTTAGCATTCGAGTGATTGACTAAATCTTTTGTTAATTCAATTGCGGCCTCATAATCACAGTAAATAGGGGTTTTAAGAAATTGCAAACCGTAGTCCACCATCTATTGTTGTATCCAGAGAAGTTGTGAGCAGCAGCTTGATGCTGAGACATATTCTGCTTCACATGTGGATAAGGCGATTGCAGTTTGTTTCTTGCATTGCTAGGTAACGAGCCTGCTCCCCATAAACTGACATCCAGCCGTTATGGATTTGCTGTCTTTGTCACAGCCTCCCCAATGTGTATCACTAAAAGCAATTAGGTCAAAATTATCATCATTAGGGTACCATAGTCCTCTCGACGGACAACACTTCAGATATCTAATTATACGTTTGACATGTAACGCCCAGCGTTTCTCGAATAATATAATAATAATATTTTATTCATAAGACGATGCGTTAATTCGATAACAATAATATCTCATTAACAAAAAAAAAATACATTCTTAATCCAGTAATAAATTTAAATTATTTAAATTCGCCAAATAATGCGTCGTAAGTAATAACACACTAGTAAACCGACACTTATTTTTGTAAATTTTAAACGCGACTAAAATATAAATATATAGTCCAAATACTAGTTTTAATTCACACTACAGTTATATAACTTATGAAATAATTATGTTATTGATAACGGGCCCAGTTCATAAACGAGACCCGGGCTGGTACGAGTTAGTATACGTGATGCCTTTCACTTAACCTACCCAAGACCCTACCTATTTAAATCCCACTAGCTCTTCTTCTTCTTCATCTCAACACATAAACCCTAGCCCCCCTATCTTCTTCTTCACCATCACTTAAGTCTTCCATCTAAACCAATAACCCCCCCCCCCTCGATACCTGATATGGATGCATAGATAACTTGTGCTTTGTTTTCATCATCAGTTCATAATCACTCTCCACCACCTCTAACCTCAGCCTCTCTCTCCTCTCTCTCTCAGACGCAGCGTCCGCTGCCACCGACCGCCGACCACTATCCGCCGCCAACAACCATATCTCCATCCCTCTTACATCTCCTTGCACTACTTTACACATACCCATCCCCCTTGTTCAAATTATTTCCCTCACCATTAGAGTAGCAGCAGTGACTAAGGACCACCGAACTCCCACCTTTATCTGCTCTCTCTTCTCTCTCGCACCCTCTCTCATCTTAGTCTCTCTCCCTCCTTCCCTCTCTAAGCAGCGGCCGGCCACCACCACCTTGCTTGGTGGTGGCAGCGTAAGGGTCTTGGACAACGAGGGTATCATCGACGCCTGATTTAAGGATAGTTTTCTGATGGTTGGTTCCAGTGATAGTTACGGGGATTAGGAACAGCGGCACCGCCGCTGGATCTTGAATGTGGGGCTGCGGTGTCGACTCAAGGTTGGGTTCCAATTGGTCTTTTCGGGTCAGATGATGGACTATGTGGGCAACGCGAAGAGATGCAGAACATGGTCTAGTAGTTGGGTTCAAGTGGTATTATTCTGGTTCGTGTTCAGTCTCCATTCGGGCCAAGATGCTCGTTGGGTTCAGGCGTATTCCTTGTGCTCGGGATGGTCAGATCTTGTTTCTTGTCCATCTTCTCCTCGGTCAACCTTAGTCAACCCAGCCAAGATCTGGTCAATCTTAGTCAATGGTCAAAGGTGGTCAACTCTTGATTCGAGGCGAGTACGAGTCAGTTCAAGAGTCTGTTCGCGGGAAGGTATAACGCACGCCACGACTCTTATTCATTTTGTGTACAATTTTGTATAAATATATTGTTGAAAACTTAAACGAACCGAACCGACTTGCAATTATAAAACACTTCTATTTAGTCGACAAAAGAAAATGGCTAACATTTATGTATGTACGCTTGTGTAGTTATGTCGCGAACTATTAAAATGTTGAGTGGGTTAATACGAAACATATGTTGGAATGTCATGGGCAAATATATTAGTTGGCGAAACATAACTTTGAATGCTTATTTTAATTAGTCGTTTTACTACTCTATTTTTGAAACATTAACTATTAACTAAACTATACTTCACAAATTAATATAACGACTGTCTTATGATTCATACGAATTGTCAAAACATCGCACTATATGTATATGCATTACTTATCAAAACTCTTAGTATCGCTCTTTATGGTCTTAATAAATTAAACATTTTGTCACGATTAAAGACTTAGTTAAATTGTATTGTGTTTTGAGAATGTTGACAAATGATTTTGGGAAAATATAGACGACATGAGTTGTCGGTTTCTTACAAAAACAGAGGAGACTCTGCCCAAACTTTTATAAAAATATAAGAAACATATCAAACATTCGAATCTATACTTTTGTACAAAAACGCTACGTTTTACAAATGGACACTATCCCAATTTTACGTGTCATGATAGAGATACGCGTACATAAAAATATAGTTATTAATGTGTATATATATTAACATAACGGTACATATATTAACCGGTCTTCGAAAACAAATTGAAACGCGAGTCGAGTTACACTAGTAATGTTTTCATTAGCCAAAAATATTGCTTTAACAATAATTTCAAGATGCGACTTCGTATACCATATTAAGGTATTTATTTCCAATAACTATATACACACGTATACATTCGAACAACTAAACCAAGTACAATCGGTTCGTTAAGTCATACACACTTTAAGACTCGCATTCGTTCAATGCGAGTCTAGGTAGTTGAATAAACTATCTATACAATCGATTAATGAAACAAGCTTATTTGCATTAGAATTTAAGACATCATTTATTTGTATTAGGATACAAGAGTTCAATTTATCCAAGTTCAGATTTGTTGCTACTTGCTAGTACATGCACGGTGAATTTCAGGTGAGTTTACGTAACCATGTTTATGCAATTCTTTATACTTGAAACTTTATACTTAAGCAATTCTACATACATGTCTAGTTGTAAACTTTAATGCCTCATGATTTAGACAACAACAGTTAGACTTAAACTTCAACATACATAATCATTAGCTATGGCCAAGCCGGCGATATTCAATGATAGATCTATTGGATTGACAATCCCACCTAGATTCGTTGACCATCTTTTATGGGGAGCGCGGGTGATTGTTATCGTTCCAACGTGATATTAAGGTGAACCGTGGATGACAGGATGGACCTAAACTAGTCGGAGGTTTGATTATGTGCTTACAACACTTCATGTTTATTCATGTAGACTTAAACTTACAATACACATTTGAATTGCTAAACTTTTATTCTTAAACTTAATTGCTTGACATGGCTTATGTATTCTCACCAACTTCTAGTTGACCCCCCCCCCCCCCATTTTTCCAACTCAACAGGAAATATTGATGCTTGAAGTCTAAAGCTGGCATGAGGAGTTATTTGAAGTTTTAAGTTTCATTTGTTTGTTTGATGTATTAGACCTTAATGTAATTCAATATTGTAATGTAATAAAGGATTATTTAAACATATGTATTGCCATGAGCTACTGAACAATCATCAATACGTGACATCCCGATGTTTCCGCCATCGGTTGGGGTGTTACATGACAGCTGCAAGATGACTCTGTTTCGGCATCGATTGATAACGTGCACAAAGACATGTGGCAAACATTATGGCTGGTCTGGAAGCGGTGAGATACATCAGAGATCCGATGATTGCTCTGTATGTAAATGGATCAGGTTGTATCGGGGTATCCATCGGCTTTGAATCATCCATCTGGAATCGGCTCAAGACTTCAGAAACATATTTAGTCTGGTGAATAAAGATCCCCGTTGGTCTTTGATCCACCAGCAAGCCTAGGAAAAACTGTATCTCTCACATCGCACTCATTTCGAACTTTTCCTGCATCACACATTCAAATTCTCTGCACAAAAGTTCATTAGTAGAACCAAATATAATGTCATCAACATAAATTTGCACAAGAAGCAAGTCATCTCCTGTTCGTTTTGTGAACAGTGTGCAATCTACCAAACCTCGCTTAAATCCTTTGGATAGAATATACGTGCTCAGCTCCTCAAACCATTGCCTTGAAGCCTGGTGTAACCCATAGAGAGCTTTGTTTAGAACGTAGACCTTATCCCGGTGAATAGGATCTTCAAAGCCTGGTGGTTGACCTACGTAAACTTCCTCCTTGACCACACCATAAAGAAACGCGCTTTTAACGTCCATCTGATACACCTTGAATTTCTTGTAAGATACAAATGCCAGAAACATGCGAATAGCTTCTAAGCGTGCAACCGGTGCATAAATCTCGTTATAATAAATTCCTTCAACTTGATGAAAACCTTGTACGACCAATCGAACTTTGTTCCTAACAATCACTCCTCTGTCATCCTTCTTACATTTAAACACCCATTTAGTTCCTATCTTTTTCCGTCCTAGAGGTAAATCTATCAGTGTCCACACTTCAAGTTTCTAGAACTGTAACAACTCCTCTTGCATAGCCTCTATCCAAGCATCATCAAAAAGAGTGTCCTTGTATGTCCGCGGCTTAACCTGCGAAACATAACAGGCAAAAGACCAGTCATTTTGAATACCTGATTTTTGAATGTTGGCATATAAAGCAAGAGCGCCAAGGTTTTCTGGTGAGTTTGCATTCCTCAGTTGACCTCTCGTCATCATACTGCTACCAGGATCACCTATAACTTGCTCGAGCGGGTGAATCCGATGTATCTGAAATTCTGGATAATCAGGTACTTGCACTCCAGTCTGAGTAGTCAAATTCTCTGTCGAATCCAGATCATTACCCAAGTTTGATGATGACGCACCATTTGGATTTGGGTTCACTAGAGGTGTCATCTTCAGATTCCGATGAATTGAGAGTTGTGGAAGCTTCCTGAAATACCTCTTCTTCAGCTGCAGGAGCGTTGGTATCATTAGAAGCTGGTCGGGGGTTTACGGTGATTGGACGCACCAACGGTGATATCACTGCGTTTTCACACTCATAATATAATCGTAATACAGCCTCTTCAACCAAGCTATCTAGATTGAATGATTCAAAGAAATCCTTGTAATCAAATGTGACACCCCGCATTTTCATGTTAACTCTTTTACTGAACTCTAGTTAATTTCCATAATCATACGTGGTTAAACACTTAGCTAGGGTTAGTTTAACAGGTCCTTCAGGATGTTATGTAACAATAACATATGTTAGGTGACATTAACGTACGTCATAGTTAGGAAAACCCTTGTCTTGACACACACGCGTGTCCTGTATCCCGAACGTTGGTGATTGGTTAGGCATGCATGATTATATGAACTGTTGAGTGTTGATGAATGTGAATAACACGTGTATGTGAATTACATGCTTATGTGAACTACTGCGTATTAGTTACGTAAACTTTATGAGATATGTGCACCTATGATAACCATGCTATGAAATGATAAAACGATATTTTTATATGATTTAGTATGATTATTATTGTCGGGATTAGTCTCGGGAGTTAGATATTACTAACGGGCTCAATTAACAGATAATAACTCTTAGAACCCGAAACCTTGGCCCATGATCTTAACCCTAGTGTATTATTTATAAAAAAAAAAACACAAATCCTAATAGCCTCTATAGGTGCCGTGGACTAGGAACCACCCCACACCCACCTTTCAATCTCAATCTTCTTCAATTTCTCACTAGTTCAAGTTGATTTGGGTGCTATCTTGAGGTTTTAAGGACTCTAGCTTTGCAAGGTACATGTTTTATGTGCTATGCGATTAATTTTAATGTTGAAAAGCTGTAAAATTCTAAGAAACATGCATTTTAAAAATCGCAAATCATTGTATGAAGGATATCTTGGATGTTTGTTGTGGTTATTGATGAGTATTGTTGATAGAAATCGTATCTAGGATATATGGTATGTAAATTCATAGATTTGAACGTGATAATATGGATTGAATACTGTTAACATGAGTTATTTTATGATTATGAGTTAATAAGAATGATTAGGGTTCATGAGAAGCATGTTATTAGAATTCTGATTTCTGACAGATTCGTTAGGGTGTTTTGTAGGGTCTGTATCGTGATATTAATGTGATTGTTTTGATGATTTCTTTGCATGATTGTATTGTACGTGGTCTTAGGCTTTCGTAATGGGCAAAACCATCAGTTTTGGACATCTTTTGAGTGGTTTTTGGAATTTCGTTTGATTAAAAGTCATATCAGTTTTCAGAATTATAAATTGGGTCAACTTTAAACGGCCATAACTCGAGATTTACAAAGGGTTAAGTTATGAAATCTGAACAGTAGGTCAACATTGGAAAAACTTGGCTTTTCCAATTGGATTTACCTCGTTTGGGTGAAAACATAATTTTTGGGAATTTTTCTACTAAACTGACCTGCTGTGGAAATTTTCTGGACATAGCTGTGTTGTACGAATTTTAATAATTTTTGTCTTTAGTTGTGAGACAAAAAAAATATGGGTTATCAAATGAATCCCAATGAATATTCAGTAAAAATTTGGGAGTTTAATTCGTTCGTTAAGTAATTTAAATAATTCATTTTTCATAGCGTACAATCTGCCCTGAAAACGCAGATTGTGTAAGGGATGTTTACGTGACTATTTGGAGTCTTATATGGTATGTATTTGACATGAACTTGCATGAATACTTATACGAGATGTGTATGAGGTATAAAACTGATAATAATCAATATGATCACCAACGGGATACGTAGGACTTACTTGTGCATGTAGAGTCATTAGGTGTCACTACACGGTTTGAACTTTACAAGTCTTGGACAAACGAGTTGTATGGTGTGTTGGTTATGCACATATACTCACCTAGTGACATTTGTAATAGGGAGTCGGTAGCTCATTTCTGTTTGAGGAATTTGGATTATTCACGTGCAACCTAAGGTGAGTTACACTACTCTTTTCTCAAGAGCATGCGTCTCGGGTTGAGACAAGTTACTTAACATTTTCTAGTCCGGTTTAGGACTACTATTTTCTAGTCCGGTTTGGGACTACTTACACATCCCGGGTTGGGATGCTATGGATCCTTGTGTGGGTCGGTTTTTGACTCCTTGTGTGAGTCGGGTTTTGCTAGTTCGCAAACTGTGACCTTGATGAACTAAACCAACTCTATCATCTGTAAGTCCTTCACATACCGAATGAGTTGTCGGGTTATAGCAAGCGGGTTATTAGTTGATAGCGCTATTAGGTCTTACAAGCCTCACACCGGCTCGGGGAGTGCGGGATGTCACACCCCCAAAATGCACAGCGGAAGACTTAGCATGGTGGTGAACGGAGGTTGGTAATTAATGGTGTAATAGCAAGTAATAAGTATTTGGACAAATTTACATAAAACTTATAAAATAAAAGTTTTATAACCTAGACCCAAAAAGGATCTAATTATTGTTACAAGAGTTCCCAAGATCAACATTTTATTACAAGTCCAAATATTAAGTTGCCAAAACACATATTATTCCGCCATATTCCGAAGCATTTATCTTGTACCTGAAAAACACGTCAAAACATTTGTCAACACTAGGCTGGTGAATTCACAGAGTTTAATAAATAACATTTTTGCTTACCTTGCAAAAATTTATAAAAACACTTTTCTCTTTACCACGAAAAGTATATCTTATAGATTCAAGATATATATTTATAAACATAGATTTAAACATAGATTACTAAGACGATCATGTGGATTCATAAACTAGCTAGGAATATTAGTATGTGTTTACGTTATATGCTCATAATCAACACATGACAATTTGGTTCCCAATAAAATTTGAAGTAATTTTCCGAACTAAGACCAGAGCGACTGGTCGCGGCTAGGGTCGTCAACCAGATGGATCCACCAACACTTCGCTTGCCCTCTATACCAAGGTTAATGATTATGAATGGCCCTGGGGAACATTACCTTAAGGTTTCATTTTCTCATCTTTCAATCCCGAAAGAAGGTTATCCGCCCATATATTCGTACACATTCCACACTTATCCGATTGTCTTTTATTAGCAATCTTAGTCATTTTTACAACGTGTTTTTCCCCCCAAAACATTTATAAAACTTTATAAAAATGGGGCTGTGAACTCACTTTGTGGTAGTTTGAGTTATTTTTCCAAACGCTTGACTTTTCCGGTCGTCCGATTTCCTAATCATGAAAATCGTGTAAACGACTACGTTTTGCTTATTTTTCTAAGTTATACATTCAACTTAGACTTTTCACACAACATTTTCTAAAGAAAATGTAATCCTTTTGAAACCATTCATTTTCAAAATACTTGTCCTTATTTACGACTCGTTGGTGATCGTGACTCGTTTTTGGTCCGTTACTTTTATATCAAAACACGTAGCATCCTTCTTATTTTATCATCTCACACCCATTTTTACTTGTCATATATTCATAATATCATGTATAAGTTAGTTATACTATTATAACATGCAAGACACTTAGTTACAAGATTAGTCGGTTCTAGGCGATATCTTTGGCAATTTCTCGAAATTCCAATTCGTGTGGCTTGTAAAAACATGTAGTATTTTAAATATACCTTTATTTACATGTTTTTATCTTAAAAATATACTTTTAAGACCTGTTTAAAATCAGATTTGTAATTCTTACAAATTTAGCCGTTTTTCGCCTTTTTATCGCCTAGTTTTGTACCGGACATTATCAAAACCAAGTTTTTGAACCAATACATAAACTTTTTGGTCAAAACATGTTATTTGATGAACTTTATGTGATTTTTAGTATAAAAAGTCAGACCTCAAATTTTCTTTAAAAATCACTTATTAAAGTCTATAATTCAAGCATTTTTAGGTCCAAAATTACCCATTTCCTTATAATTTAAAAATCTAACCATTTTCTTTCAAACATGGGTCATTTTATACCCATTTTCAAGCCAAACCTACTGATCTAAATCAGGTTTTAAAATCTCCATAAAACCTCTAAATTTTCATAGACTTTATGTCCACAATTTCACCAAATGGTGCATAACTTGTCATCCATAAACCAAGACTATAATGTGGGTTTTCTAAACTTTTATTTTTATGAAATTTTCTGTTTTAAACTAACATTTTCAAAGTAAATTTCCATATGTTAAAACCATGTTTTAAATCAAGTTTAGTAGATACAAAACCCATCAACTTGTGTTTAATCAAGAAAATTCCATTTTCATACATACATACATACACCTCACGGCATACATACATATATAAATATCATCTTTTTATTTTTCATTCTTGAATCAAAATCCCACACTCTAAGTCTAGTTTAATCATCTATAACAAGAATTTTAACAAAAATCTATAGTTACACACACACATATATATACACGGCTATATATATATGTGTATAACTAGTTTAGTTTTTCCCAATTTTAACTCATACATTATCATCCCTTATTGTATAAAACCAAGTTTTAATGCTTGAATCTTGTTTATCACATGTTAAATCATACATGCAAAAAGGTTTTTGAGTAAAATTTTGAAATACAATTTCTTACACACATGTATATATACACGGCACATATACATATATGTATGTAAACTCACGCCTACACCCACCAACACATCATATCTCTCTTTATTTTTAATGAAAACCACATATTTATAAATTTTGTTGTGTGAATCATCCAAGGATAGTGATGAAAGATGGAAAAATCATATGAAAATAGTTAGGGTTTATACCTTTTTGAAACAAGAAAGTAGTTAGCTTGAAAAACCCTTTAAAACCTTGCTCAAATCTTCATCTATTAAGTCTTCTTGGATGGTTTTGATTCATACATAGCTGGATTATAAGTGGTTTAAGTTGAAAAAAAAAGAATTTGGAGAGAGAGAGTGAGGTATACGGTTGAGAGAGAGAGAGAAGTGGAAGAGGTAGTGTGTTGTGGTGGAGAAGTGAAGGTCTAGAACTTATAAGTAATCATCACCATGCATGAATCATCATGCTAGGCTTTGTTGGCAGCCCACACACACGACACACACA
Organism: Ambrosia trifida; assembly: GCA_028751855.1. Classification (NCBI taxonomy): domain Eukaryota; kingdom Viridiplantae; phylum Streptophyta; class Magnoliopsida; order Asterales; family Asteraceae; genus Ambrosia; species Ambrosia trifida. The sequence goes on along the minus strand of CM054130.1, from coordinate 54,168,212 downwards.
TATATAGGTTAGATTAGTTGTAAATTTTGGTGTAATATTATTATTTAGTGGGTATTGGGTGTAGATTAGCGGGTATATTACTAGTTAACGCGGTACCGGCCTCTAACTGTTTTAAATACCCGTCAACCTTAAAAATAATATTTTTGACTCCGGACATAAAAATATGTATGTCGAGTTAATATTAGGTGCTATCCAGCGTAAAAATGGCGAATTTTCATAATATAGGCGCGCAGAATGCGCGGTATCGCGCGTTGCGACTAAAATCACCATTTTTATACTTTAACCTTATATCTCCATATTTTTCAACTAAATATGATTAGAAATATTATTTTAAAAATAAAATTTCAAATTTCGGACTTTAAATATTACCGGGTCATCACCAACGATCGTATTTCGCGCGCAAAATCGCTATGTGACAAGATTTTTAAATATGACACCTCTAGCCATATTTTTATATATAATACAAGCTTTTGGACTTAAAATTCTCTTTATTAACTCAAATTATTATTTTTAAACATACACATAACCTTACATTAGTGCGGTTAATTCCCTGTTAAAACGCCGGGTGTTACACGGGAGTGAACTATAACTTAACAGATTTTATCATTGTTGATAGGCAATGATGTAAGGCATGCAGCTCACATTTGTGACTACACGTACATCAGCAGTTCGGTATATCGGTGTTAGTTATCATGAATGGGTTAGCTACCCTTGACATGCGATGAACTAGTGTTTACACGGTTCCTGGAACCAACTCAATTACTTGTTTACGTGGTTTTGGAGACCAGCGCAGTTACATACTCATTTACTTTACTTAGTGAACTCACCAACATTGTTTATTGACCCACGATTTACATGCTTTTGCAGGTAGTTAGCTTCCGGTTCCAGGATTACAAAGCACTGCACACTTCACTGCATTTGGAGTCTTGGGCATACACCTAAATTACATATTATGCTTTTACATTTTCTTTTATATGGTTTTAATTTGGGCGCGTTGTTTTGCGCATGGTTTTTAAAAGGTTTAAATTTGGTTTACGCTTCCGCAGCTTAACTAAACTTGGTTTTTGAAAATGAACTAATTGGTTTGGGCATTTAGAGTTCGTTCATATGACTTATGGCTATGGGATCCTGGTGTGTCATGCGCCTCGCGGTATAAACCCCGCAGTGGAAATTAGAGGGTGTGACAGATTGGTATCAGAGCCATTGGTTATAGTGAACTAGGACTGTTGAGTCTAGTCTATAATCATCATAGCATAAGTACACACACAACTTAAGTGCACAACTAGCTTTTAGCTACATATATCTACAACATATGATTTCGGGAGATATGTTATCTTCTAGTTCTAGACCTAATTCTGAACACGTCAATGGTGGGAAGCCAGGGTTACACCAGGTGGCGCATTACTGGGAGTAGTATCTTAACAAACCTCATGGATGAGGAAACAACAATAGTACAAGGGAGGGAGCCCTTACGAGCGTTGTGGCGCATGTACACAGGAAGCCGCACGATGCGCATGACGTGATACCATTAAATCAAATCAACTGTGAAGAAACTCAAATACTGAGACTTATCCTTTTTCACTGAGCAAGGAGACAATTAGTTTCTGTTCCTTGTTACTTGACTGCTTATCCGTGTTACTCTTAAGTATATGGTAGATTCATGGGAACACATTAGATCGGGGCTTTTTACACACACTCTTGGGGAGCTACGTAAGGCATGCGATGCAGTGCAACATCTCAAAGGAAGACAAAACCTACCAGTGACTGACTGTCACGATTGGAGGAACGAATGGTGATGTTGACCATTGAGCTGACTTACACAGGACCAGAGAAGGAGACTGTACGTAACGAGAACCATATAACACTGACATCGCAAAAGAGGAAGGATAAGGGATGGAAGGGGAACCTGAGCAGGACGAGCACATGGAAAGTGAGGATGAAGGCTCTACTATCTAGACAGAGCATGGCGACGATTGGCTCTTACCTTTTCTTACCTATCTTTTCTTTCATTTCCCTTTGCTAACTTAGATAAGACTGAGTTCTTATGATCAACGATAGGGTAGTTGAGGGCCTCGCATCTTTCCAAGCTAGTAAAGATCTATTTTGCTAAATCATTCTTTTCCCCTGACTTCCACATTTGAACTTTCTTATACCTTGAACGCACATCGTATTTTCAAGACTTTTATTGGTTGTAAACCTCGATAACTCCAATGGAACTGAAGGAGACCGTCTGATTGCTTCGATAGTATAAGTATTTGCCATGTGCATTTATCCCAGGCAGGATGGGGGTAATGTATGCTACATGCACACTCAATGAGTTACAGATACTTGGATGGAGAACGTAACACCCTGTGATGAAACTTAGAAATTTGTTATATAAAGACGGATGGGTCTGAGATCGACGCCTACATTACCAAGCTACAGGAGTTAGATACTTTATGCTCGAATCTAATTAACAAACTTTACCAGCGGATCGTATTTCATACCAAAGGGGTGGGTCCCTCATATTCATGGCGTGGCCACTGCATCTCACCTACCTAGAATCTAACAAATCTTTCACCTGGCTCGCAAACTCATTGATGAAGCTGTTGAGCATGGTACTTTTCCGAAGCATGGAGCTTCATCTTCTACTTTTGGCGATAGCAAGAGAACGTGGGATAGTGTGAGGTACAAGTCCTTCAACAAACAATAACCACAACGGTAACAACAACAATGGGGCTCGTGGAATTGCAATTGTGATTGGCTCTGGGGAAGCTAGGACTGATAACAATGTCGTGGCGGGTACGACACTCTTGCTTCTATTATATATGATACTGGTGCGGACTATAGTTTTGTGTCATCAAAACTTAGAAAACAACTAGGGATGGTTCCTACTCTTCTTGATACCCCGTACACCATAGAGCTAGCTGATGGTAAGCCTGTTGAGGTAACCCACACCATTGTGACAGTAAGCTCGAGTTGGATGGGCAATCGTTTTCCATCAACATTCTACCTATCACCCTTGGAAGCTTTGATCTCGTGGTAGGCATGAACTGGTTGTCCAAGAATCCCGCTGAAATTCTCTGTCGGGAGAACATTGTTCGTGTCCCCCTCCCAGGTGGAGAACTTTTATCTATACAGGGTAATCATCCTCAAGTTGAAAAGAATTTCGTCTCGAAATTCAGCAAGTACACAGCAATGCTAGCTAGAAAGATGTATGCTTGCTTCCCGGATGTCACATCATCCCCAAGTTGAAAGGAATTTCGTCTCGAAATTCACTTTGAGGTAGCTGCTTTATGTTCAACGTTTGATCTATGTACGGGATCGGGTTCAGTAAAGAGATGTGGGTATTTAAGCCGCATTTCATCCCTGCGTTCCCACGTGTATTCCGGTCCTAGACGGGAATTCCATCGTACCTTAACAATAGGTATGGTACTTTGTCTGAGTTTCTTGACACCCTGCTCAAGAATCTACACCGGTTCCTCCACGAACTGTAGCTTGTCGTCCACCTGGATCTCTTCCAGTGGCATCACCAGTGTCGTGTCAGCAAGACACTTCTTTAGATTTGAGACGTGAAACACGTTGTGAACTCCACTGAGTTCCTCAGGCAGGTTTAACCTATACGTTGCTGGACCAATCCTTTCGACGATCTCGGATGGTCCAACGTACCGCGAGTTCAACTTTCCTCGCTTCCCAAAGCGTATCACACCTTTCCAAGGTGACACCTTAGCAGTACCTTGTCTCCAACCTGGAACTCCAAAGGTTTCCTACCCTTGTCAGCGTAACTTTTCTGTCGATCACGTGCAGCAGCCATCCGGTTTCTGATTTGCACGATTTTCTCAGAAGTCTCGTGCACTTGTTCGGGACCTGTTAGTTGGCTATCCCCAACTTCAGTCCAGCAGATGGGAGACCTACACTTGCGTCCATATAGTGCCTCAAAAGGCGCACATTGTATAGAAGTGTGGTAACTATTGTTATACGAGAATTCGATTAACAGCAAGTGCTTATCCCAACTGTTGCCAAAGTCCACTACGCATGCCCGTAGCAGATCTTCCAACGTTTGGATGGTACGCTCACTCTGTCCATCCGTTTGTGGGTGATAAGTTGTGCTCATATCTAAACGAGTTCCTAAAGCATCTTGGAGAGTAGTCCAAAAACGAGAAGTAAATCGCGAATCGCGATCGGATATGATGGAAGTAGGCACTCCATGCCTAGAGACGATCTCTTTGAGATAGAGGTTGGCCAGTTTCTCCAGCGTGTCAGTTTCCTTTATTGCCAGAAAGTGTGCCGATTTGGCTAAGTGATCGACGATAACCCAAATCGTATTATGCCCACTTGGCGTTTTTCGGGAGCTTCGCGATGAAGTCCATGGAAATTCCATCCCATTTCCACATAGGGATTTCTGGTTGCTGGAGTAAGCCTGAAGGTTTCTAATATTCAATCTTAACCTTCGCATAAGTCAAGCACTTACTAACATAAGTGGCTATCTCGGCATTCATGTTTGGCCACCAGTCAAGGGTTTTGAGATCTTGGTACATTTTATCTGAACCAGGATGTACCGAATAACGAGAGGTGTGAGCCTCGTCGAGCACAAGTTGTCTGAGATCTCCAAAACGTGGAATCCAGACTCGACTCATGAAGCACTGAACACCATCTGTTCTCCGTTCCAGATGTTTATCCGCACCATGCAGTGTTTCCAGCCCGACGTTCTCTTCCTTCAGAGCCTCGCCCTGGCTTCTCGTATCTTGTCACGAAGATTGTAATGCATAGTGAGTTGTAATGCTCACACTCTCTTCGGCTTCGTCTTCTTACGACTAAGGGCATCTGCTACTACATTAGCTTTCCCTGGATGGTATTTAATGGCACAGTCATAATCGTTCAGAAGCTCGACCCATCGACGTTGTCGCATGTTCAGCTCTTTCTGATCGAATATGTGTTGAAGACTCTTATGATCAGTGAAGATCGTACACCTCGTTCCATAGAGATAGTGCCTCCAAATCTTTAGAGCAAAAACTACTGCTTCTAATTCCAAGTCATGGGTGGTGAAGTTCTTCTCATGAACTTTCAATTGACATGAAGCATTCGCGATTACCTTATCACGTTGCATCAGAACACACCCTAATCCTTGGATAAACGCATCACAGTACACCACAAAATCATCTGTACCCTCCGGTAATGATAGGTTTGGTGCACTGTAAAGTTTTGCCTTTAACAGTTGAAAAGCAGACTCCTGGGCATCTCCCCACTTGTAAGTAATACCTTTTTGTGTCAAAGTAGTGAGGGGTTGAGCGATCTTAGAGAATCCCTCAATGAATCTACGATAATATCCTGCAAGACCAAGGAATTGGCGCACTTCCGTAGGAGTCCTAGGTGCCTCCCATTGCTTAATAGCATCAATCTTGGCGGGATCGACATGTATTCCGTCCTCGTTGACTACATGTCCTAAAAATTGGACTTCTCGTATCCAAAAGTTACATTTTGAGAGTTTCGCATACAGCTGCTCATTTCTCAAGAGTTCCAATATCAATCGCAGGTGTTTTTCGTTCTCTTCCCTGCTCATGGAATAGATAAATATATCATCTATGAACACTATGACGAATTTGTCCAAATAGGGCTTACACACGCGGTTCATGAGGTCCATGAACATAGCCGGTGCATTAGTTAGCCCAAATGGCATTACCAAAAACTCATAATGTCCATAACGAGTTCGAAAGGCTGTCTTTGCCACATCCTCTTCTTGGACTCTCAGTTGATGATATCCTGACCTCAGGTCAATCTTGGAATAGAAACTTGACCCTTGAAGTTGATTGAACAAGTCATCGATACGAGGTAAAGGGTAGTGATTCTTTACTGTCACCTTGTTCAACTCTCGAGAGTCAATGCATATACGGAAGCTTCCATCCTTTTTTCTTAACGAATAGTACTGGGGTTCCCCATGGCGAAGAACTAGGTCTAATAAATCCCTTATCCAATAGCTCTTGGAGTTGGGTAGACAGTTCTTGAAGTTCGCCTGGCGCTAGGCGATATGGTGCGCGTGCAACTGGGGCTGCTCCTGGTGCAAGATCTATCTGGAACTCCACATGACGAACAGGTGGAAGTCCAGGTTATTCTTTAAGAAATACGTCTGGAAAATCACAGACTATTGGGATATCCTTAACCCCCATTTCGACGTCAGCTCGAGTATCAGAAATATTAGCCAGAATGGTTGGATAGCCCTTTCGAATACACTTCTGGGCTTTTAGGAATGAGATGATGCCTACCATGGCACTACTACGATCACCCCGAATAGTTAGCAGTTCTCCGTTAGAGAGAGGAATACGAACAATCTTCTCTTGACAGAGAATTTCAGCGCGTTGCTTGGACAACCAGTCCATGCCAACCATGAGATCAAAGCTTCCTAGGGTGATAGGTAGAAGATCGAAGGCAAACGACTGTCCATATAGTTCGAGCTTACAGTCACAATAGATATGGGTTACCTCGGCAGGCTTCCCATCAGCTAACTCTATAGAATGTGGGGTATCAAGAAGAGTAGGAACTATCCCTAGTTGTTTGCTAAGTTTTGATGACAGAAAACTAAAGTCCGCGCCAGTATCGTAGAAAACAGAAGCAAGGTTTTCGTTTAAGGAGCACGTACCCGTCACGACATTGTTATCATTCCTAGCTTCTCCTGAACCAATCACGAAAGCTCTCCCACGAGCCCCGTTGTTGTTGTTGTTTTGGTTGTGGTTGTTGGTAGCATTGTTGTGGTTGTTCCTATTTCTGTTACCACCACCGTTGTTATTGTTCCCACCGTTGTTGTTGTTACCATTCCCGTTCAGTTGTGGGCAGTCCTTCTTGAAGTGACCCTCATTCCCACACAGGTAACAACCCTTATTGTTCCTTTCTTGTTGTCCTTGCTGAGGTGTTGGCTGACTCCCTGGAACATTGACTCTACAGTCCTTCTGCACGTGACCCATCTTACCACAGCGATCACACTTGATCCTGTTACAAGGTCCTAAGTGGTGATAGTTTCACTTATTGCACTTGGGACGGTGTCCCTGATAACCACTCTGTGATTGATTACGGTTACTACCGTTATCATGTTTCTTGTTCTGCTGCTGCTGATTACCATTAGTCAAGAGTTTGCCAGATGCATTCTCCTACTTCCTCTTATTATCATTGGTGTTAGAAGATGGAGCTCCACGATGGGGTAGGAGTCCCTCTTCCACCTTCTGATCAGTCAGTTGGTGAGCCAAATGAATTACCTGCTGGAGGTTATTGAAGTTAGCAGTAGTGACCATTCCCTTAATTTGAGGTACTAGGCCCTGGAGTGGAGTAGTTGGGTCACATCGTTGCCAGTTCATGCGACCTGGTAGTATAGCTCTCAATCTCCAACCCCACCATCTTCAGATTGAGGTACTCGGTCTCCAATTTCTGAATCTCATCTCGAGGACAGTACTCCTCTTTCATGAGTTCCTTGAAATCCGTCCACGAGGTAGCGTTCGCCGCATTAACTCCCAACAGCTGCACTTAGGCATTCCACCACGATAATGCCGCCCTCTAAAGCGTAGTGGTGGCATACCTCACCCTATCAGCTAGCGGGCAATTGTACATAGCAAAGCACGATTCCACCTTTTCGAACCACCTAAGTAGTCTGATCGCTCCTTCAGATCCTCCGAAGTTATGAGGCTTACAATCCATGAATGACTTGTAGGTACAAGTATGAGGGTGATGAGCAGGTTGTCCAGCCGGAAAAACCGCCAAAGCTGCTACAACACGATCATTGATTAGTGCGCTCCATTCTTCTTGCGTCATGGTGATGTTGCCTCTACCATTTCCTCTACCCGTCATAGCAATTCTACATTTACATTATACTCATGAGTAAATAATAATATGTTCCGCATAACATCGTTCATGCAGTATAAGTAAACTAGAATGTAACAAGGATTATGAAAGCAAGAATAAGATAAAGTAGTAGATTGATGATAATAATAGTAACATATGATAAACGATTCTCAGATCTCACACGACAAAATAACAGTTATTATACTGATATATATGATACTTAAGATAGTAGAAATCAATCGTCCTCATGATCCACACACGAGCCCTCATCATCGCTTTCGTCTTGAATCTCGACCTCAAATAGATCATTTTCCTCTTCTGGTTCGAGTTCTTCTTCAAATGCTGCCTCAATGGCTGCTCTAATAGCATCATCTTCTTCTTCCATAGGTTCCTCTTCGGGATCTTCCTCAAGATCCTCTACATATATCCATAAGGCTGCTATAAGCCTATTACGAACAGTATTCAGTTCTTGCATAGTATTTGCTAAACTCTATCTAGTGGCAGCCAACTCCAGCCTAGTTTCAGCAGCTTCCCGCTTCACGACTGCTATATCAGTCATCAAGTGGCATATCTATCCTTCCGTGTGCCTGATTGTCTCATCGGCATTCCTTCTCCAAAACCTAAACCGTTGCATAGCAGTGAAAGAATTGTCCAACTCAGTATGAACGTGCCTCACCATACCTGCAAAAGATCTTTCCCATGAATCTATAACAGGAGGAACTCTAGCTGGCACTCCATAACCTACAACCCAAAAGTGCAACATATCGGTAAACCAATGCCAACGATTGGTATCCCAATGTGAATCCTGAAATGAAGCTGAACGTAGGTAGGGATCCACTGATGGAGCTTGTTGTCCCTCGATAGCACGAGAAGAATAGTTATGAGTAGGGTTAGTCATGGTCTTTCCTGCAATACGCTAGATCAGTACACGTATTCCAGAAATTTACAAGTTGTGCACTTAATGTAGTGAGTGTAACTAATACTTATGTTATGATGATTATATACTAGAATGCAATCCTAGTTCACTATAACAAATGGCTCTGATACCAATCTGTCACACCCTCAAATCTCCACTGCGGGGTATATACCGCGAGGCGTGTGACATACCAGGATCTCCATAGCCATAAGTCACATGAACGACTCTAAATGCCCAAACCATTTAGTTCGTTATTGTAAAACAAGTTTCATAGATATTCAAACATTTCAATAGTTGCGGAAGCGAATTTATAAAGATAATGGTTATTCAAATAGTCAGAGTAAACAACGTGTTCAAGATCATAATAGATAGTTAAACATTCAAAAATAAATAGTTATTCATATCCCTATGATGTCATATGATGCATGCCCTACTCATGCTTCGAACTAGTGTCCTGCAAAAGGTATAAAAATTGTGGGTCAACATAAAGTTGGTGAGTTCACAAAGTTTGGTAAATACGTAGGTCCTCCAGACCATGTTTGAGTAAATGCTAATTCACATGCCAGGGGTAGCTAACCCACTCATGATAACTAAAACCGGTAATACCAAACTGCTAAACAACGAGATCCCACATAAGTGAGCAAAGTGCCTTGCATCATCGTCTATCAACAATGATAATATGTTGAGTTATAGTTCACACCCATGCTATCCCGCACACGATGTGAGGTTTGTGAGACCTAATAGCGCTATCAACTAGTAACCCGCTTGCCCAACCAGCAATTCATTCGGTATTTAGAAGGACTTCAATGATAGAGTTGGTTTAGTTCATCAAGGACATAAAGCATGAATTAGTGAAAGCAGATTCACCTAGTGAATCCAAGCACCCCAAATCCGGGATGTGTAAAAGTAGTCCCAAACCTGACTATGAAAATTTTAGAATGTTGTCTCATCCGAGATGTATGCTTTTGAGAAAAAGAGTAGTGAAACTCACCTGGTATTTGTGCAAGAGATCTAGCAAAGCAGAGAAAGTAACTATCGTTCCAACAAAGATCTCCCTATGAGCATTAGAATATATTAAGCTATGTGTTCTTTGTTTAGCATACAAGTTCGGCACCTACTTTTGTGAACCACATTAATATTTGTAGATCATATAAGATGTTTGATCTAAAAATGTTTCATGAATCCATGTGTAATCAATTGCTCTAACACTAGATAACATAATTGATTACATAAGTGGATCATTGTGCACATAATAGAAGTTGGATTACTAATCACATAATAATCAATTTATCATGGCTAGTTGGGATCGATCCTAGTTATCAAAGAGTTTAAGTGTGGGTTCACATAAGGGCTGATTACTAATGTCTAGAAGGGTTAGTACTTACCTTGATGCTAAGCGACTATGTGTGACCTTTAGAGCTTCTTGGTGGCCTTTTCCTGGCTCGGCGATTGGGAGAGGGAGGGTGAGTGTGAGCCGAAGATTGGGAGAGATTGTGGGGGTGTGTGGTTCGGCTTCAAGGGAGCCGTAAGAGGGAGAGAGAGTGGGAAAGCAAGAGTGTTGCTTGTGTTGGTGTGAGGGATGATGAATGATCTTAACCCCTTTTAGAGTGGTTTGTAAGGTAGTCTTAACACCTAGTCTCCTTATGTCCATAGATGTGTAAGTATGTTTGTTTAGTGAAAGTTTTTGAACATATTACAAGTCTCTATCAAAGAATGAGTTGGTTGATTTCTTATCATCATCCTTAGATAATTTTGGGTAATGGTTTGACCTAGGGAAGAGAGGTATACTTGTTTAGTGTTCATTTGTATGCAAGAAGGTTCCTTTGTCCTTTTGTGTCATGCATGGAGCTTTAAGACAATATTAGTGTCACCTCATGGTGATCTCGAGTGGTGTTGTGGCTGCCGAAACATGTTAAGGTAGGGAGGATAGGTATAGTGATGTTGACAAGAGTGTGTAGGATTGATAGAGCCCTCCCAAAGAGGCAAGTCCTTTGCCTTGGAAATGGAGCATTCATTCCTTGTTTTATCTCTACTTTCATATAAGTATGTGTCTTGCCTTTTTCCTTTGTCTATGGCCGCTGGATGTAGGGAGTCCAAGAGAGGGTATGTTGGCTTTAAGAAGTAGTGTGCTATCTCTTGTTTTGTTGCTTTAATTGGTGTAAGGGTTGACATATCCCTTTCATGGGGACAAGTGGGTATTTCGGCCGCCATAAAAGAGGAGGAGGGGACAAGGATTTCTAGATGATAGTGATGGTTCCTCTCATGTATTCCTATTTGTTGCTTGTTCCCAAGGTGACATCCTAGAGTGTTTGTTGAAAGTGACAAGTCCTTGGACTTATTTCATGTGGTTTTCGGCTCATGTGTTCCTAGGAGTTAGGATTTGATAATGACAATTCATAGGTTTCAAGCTTGTTTCCTTGTGGCTCTTGTGGTGTCTCTTCGGCCGCCCCTCCATAGGAGATAGAAGAATGTTTGCTTTATACCAATTAGGAAAGTGTAGGAGTATTTAGATGATGGTGTGTGTTTGTGTCTATCTAAATAGGTATAAGTCTAGGATGATGGTGACTTGACATGTTCATATGTCGACTACTAGAGACAAGAAGAAGCTTCCAAGATGTATGCTTATAGGTCGGCTACTTGTATGTATAGATGTACGTATGCGTGGGTTTTTATATATATATATATATATATATATATATATATATATGTGTATGTGTTAGCTTTTAGAAGGTATTTAATTAAACATAGTTTTTTTTCTTATCAAGCCTAGTGTATATACACATATATACAAGAATATTTAGAAGTATAAAAGATTCATGTACATACTTAGATTAATATTCATAGACTCTCATAAGTTTAATTATATATTGGTTAATCCATGATAACTTATAGATACATATATAGCTAGTGTGTGCACGGGTAAATCACGACCCTGAAATTGCGGGGTATCACATCATCCCCAAGTAGAAAAGAATTTCGTCTCGAAATTCAGCAAGTAAACAGTAAAGCTAGCTAGAAAGATGTATGCTTGGTTCCCGGATGTCACATCATCCCCAAGTTGAAAGGAATTTCGTCTCGAAATTCACTTTGAGGTAGCTGCTGTATGTTCAACGTTTGATCTATGTACGGGTTCGGGTTCAGTAAAGAGATGTTGGTATTTAAGCCGCATTTGATCCCTGCGTTCCCACGTGTATTCCGGTCCTAGACGGGAATTCCATCGTACCTTAACAATAGGTATGGTACTTTGTCTGAGTTTCTTGACGCCCTGCTCAAGAATCTCCACCGGTTTCTCAACGAACTGTAGCTGGTCGTCCACCTGGATCTCTTCCAATGGCGTGAAACACGTTGATCCCTGAGTTCCTCAGGCAGTAGATTTGAGACGTGAAACACGTTGTGAACTCCACTGAGTTCCTCAGGCAGGTTTAACCAATACGCTACTGGACCAATCCTTTCGACGATCTTGAATGGTCCAACGTACCGCGGGTTCAACTTTCCTCGCTTCCCAAAGCGTATCACATCTTTCCAAGGTGACACCTTTAGCAGTACCTTGTCTCCAACCTGGAACTCCAAAGGTTTCCTACGCTTGTCAGCGTAACTTTTCTGTCGATCACGTGTAGCAGCCATCCGGTTTCTGATTTGCACGATTTGCTCAGAAGTCTTGTGCACTTGTTCGGGACCTGTTAGATGGCTATCCCCAACTTCAGTCCAGCAGATGGGAGACCTACACTTGCGTCCATATAGTGCCTCAAAAGGCGCACATTGTATAGAAGTGTGGTAACTATTGTTAGTAGAGTACCTAACAACCTGCTCAACGATTGGTAGAGGTCATCATGCCTGCTCAACAGTCGGTAGAGGTTCTAATAACCTGCTCAACGACTGGTAGAGGCTATCACACCTGCTCAACAATCGGTAGGGGTTCTTACTCACTAACTGGTAGAAGTCTTTTTCCTGCTCAACAGTTGGACTCATTTTTGGATACATTGTATACGATTCAATCACAAGGTTAATTGCATTTTTACATGTGTGTTTAGAGTTATAGAAGGACACAAAACCCTAACGTAAGGTAAATTGGTGATTGCGGTCCGGAACGTAATCATGAATTTACAGGTACGTTAAGGTAGTGTGAAATTCTATCAAGATATTCGGTAGATACCCAATTATAAACCCTAGTTAATTAGTGATCCATTTAACCTTAATGGTCATCTTGTGCGTTCATGTTTTCCATTCCTGAAACTCAAGTTTAGTGCTCCATAAGACGGTTATCATAGACCAATGTCACTTAAAACCTTGATCATGTTATTTATAAGCTTTTACTATACTCTAACAATATCTTCGGGACGAAGTTTCTAAAAGTAGGGGAGACTGTAACGCCCAGCATTTCTCTAATATTATATTATTGACATTTTATTCATAAAACAATTTTAATTTGTTAACAATAATATATCGTTAATGAGAGAATGAATTATTATTTGGGAATGGCTATAATAAATTATTTCGCTAACTAAAATAACAATAATGCGTTGTAAGTGATAGTGTATCAGTTAATGGCACCTATCCATTTAAATTTTAAACATGACTATAAATATATATAACAATTGTATAGTCTAAATACTCGTTTTAAATTGGTTTATATAAAAAAATCGCGTAATATTATTAGTTTCGTGATAAAGGGAATAAACGAGACCGTGTCAGTAACTGGCTCGCATACGCAGTTGACATCCACTTAACCCACCTATCTAACCCTACCTATCTAAACACCTAAACTCCTTCTTCTTCATTTTCATCTTCAAGATAAAACCCTAGCCTACACCCAAGCTTCTCCTCCTTCATTTCTGCACACTCCCTTCCACGCACCACACCCACACTCACGCTACAACCACCCCATCCCCATCTTCCTTTCACCTTGAGCCATCAATAAACACACATATCTCCCCTCTCTAGATGCTCAGTGGCGGCAGCAAGGATGAGCCACCAATCCGAGACCCATGAAACTCACGAACTCCCCACCTTCCCTCTCGTTACAGTCCAGTGACCGTACTAGGTTTCCGATTGAACCCGTCAGCCGCCGACCACCATCGCCGCCAACAATCACCACCACCCGAACCACCAGTCCCCGCCCACCCCCTCCTTCATCACTGTTCAGCAGCGGCAACATCATCGGGTCACGAGGCTGGATGCTTTATTCATGACCCGACGACACCCCCTTATGGTCCGAGTTACAGGTTCCGATCAGGTATATCGGGGCGTATTCCTTTGCCCTGTTCAGTTCCCTACCCCTCCTCTCTCATCTCAGTCCCTCTCCCTTCTCCTTTCTCTAAGCAGCGGTCGACCACCACCTTGCTTGGTGGTGGTGGCGTAAAGGTTTAAGACAAAAGGGGGGAACATCGATGGTCTCGATGTGGACTTGTTTCATCTCGGGATTTGATTGTCATTGGTCTCAGGTCGGATTGGTTATGGTGCTACAGTGGGCTACGGTTTGGGCATCATTCTTGTTCGTTTTCTAAGCCTTGGTCAAACACGTGTTGACCAGGTCAAACCCGCTCCACGCCGGTCAATCTCTGTCAGAGTTAAGTCTGGTCAACCTAAGTCAAAGCTGGTCAAGACGGAAAGCGGGGCAGACTGCTTTCGTTTCGCGAATAAATATCGGGAAGGTATAACGCACGCCACGACTCTTATTATTTTCGTGTATAATTTTTAAATAAATATATATTGTAGAAATCGAAAACGAACCGAAACGACTTATGTTCATAAAATGCTTAGAGTAATAACAACGCTAAGAATAAAATGGTTAATACATATACGTGTATATATAAACTTATATATATGTTCGTCTAGCAAACTATACTTGTCTCTTTTCTCCATCTGCATTCTACTTCTTATCCCTACTTTAATCCCTACAAGAAGATTGCTCTCCATCACTGGATCTACTCTTAGACTAATAGGACAAGATTCTCAAGTCTTAACCTGAATTGCCTTGAAGATCTCGTCGAAATTCTATATTTTAATAACGAACTCGTGCAATCTGGAAGGGTGAACGCCTGTATTCTGAGTTTTCTGTCTAGGACTGGCATTGCGCATAAATCCCAATCAGACGAGGGACTCGGATGCCTACCTGGGAATTCTTAGGATGACTGTTCACTTATAGGCTAAAGCATGTCTTCACTATGTTATTAGAATCTAGAAGCTTTGATAAGTCAACGTTTTCGTTTATTCGTTTTAATTAATAAATAAATGATTACACTCACTTTCCTTAAAACTAAGCTCTAAAATCTCAAAATTTTACAGCTTAAATCAATTCCATTTCCTAATCATATATGGATTTCACAATCACATTTCATCTTACCATCTTAGCCACATGTTTGATTATTTTCAACACCCTCCCCAAAACATATTATTTCATTTATCAACATGTTACATATTTCTAAACTGTAACCTCATAACCTGGGTAGACCCTAGCCCAACACTAAAGATTTCTTAATATTGTCAAAATTTTCATCACCTATAAACCATGGAAAATACATATTTTTGTTATAAGATATCCTCAAACTTAATTTCTAAATCCAAATGTTTATTCATTAGCATAACAAAGGATTTTTGATATAATGTCACCTTGAAGCTTATGCAAGAACAAATCAAGGAACTTTCTGTGAACCACAAAACTGATATGTCCGATCGTGATGAAAGCGAGGAAGAAGGAGATTCGGTTCGGGGTTCTGGAACCAGTGGAAAAAGGGGTTCTGAATCATTCTACTCGAATGATATCAAGGTTGACATACCTGAATACGATGGGAGGCTTGACCCCGATGAGTTTGTTGAGTGGATCAGAACCGTCGAACGGGTTTTTGATTATCGACAAACCACAGAAGCTAACAAGGTTAAGGTGGTCGCATTAAAGCTAAGAAAATATGCGTCTACGTGGTGGGCGAATGTTTGTACCAAGCGGGAGCGATTGGGAAAAGCCAAGGTGAAAGATTGGGCAAAGATGAAACGTTTAATGAAGGAGAAGTTCTTACCATCTTATTATATCCAAGCTAGTTTCTCGCAACTCCACAACCTCAAACAATCTGGTCGATCCGCCGAAGAATACACTCGAGAGTTTGATTATTTAGTCATGAAGTGTGACCTGCCCGAAGACGAACCGCAAACACTGGTTCGTTATCTGGGAGGTTTGGATACTCACATTTCTAATGTGGTGGAATTGTACCCCTACACCACTCTCGAAGAATTATCTATGTTGGCCCACAAAATTGATCTCCAGTATAAACTCAAAAACAAAACTACAACTACCCGCCCTACTTTCAAACCCCAAACTACAAGCAAACCCACTACCCCACTAAAACCCAATCCTACCATTGAAAACCATATAACCCAACCAAAATTACCCCGAAGATGTTTCCGATGTCATGGCTTGGGCACATCGCCTCTGAGTGCCCAAATAAAAAAATGGTAACTCTAGCCGATTTCGAAGCACTCGATGAAAACTGGTCCAGCAACGAGAACACAGAAAATACGCCACAACTCGATAACCTGGAAGAAGATATTATCGGCCCAGATGAAGGTGAGGTATTGGTGGTTCGACGTGCCCTTAGTAGCGTGCCGCAGCAAGATGGAATCCAACAAAGGGAAGCCATATTTCACACTCGGTGCACCATCGCCAACAAAGTTTGCACGTTGATCATTGACAGGGGAAGTTGTACTAATGTGGCCTCCCAAACTTTGATTTCGAAGCTAAGTTTGAAGACTGAACCCCACCCGGAACCATACGTCTTTCAATGGCTTAATCCAGGTAAAGGCCTTCAAGTTTCACATCGAATTTTGTTATCAATCAGTATTGGCAGGAAATATGAAGATGCGATATGGTGCGACGTGATCCCCATGGATGCTTGCCATGTGCTACTTGGCCGACCTTGGTTGTTCGACAAACGGGTCAGGCACGACGGGTATTTGAACACCTATTCTTTCAACCACAGTAACCGAAAAATTACACTCACCCCTATGTCACCTCAAAACCCACCCAAGAAACAACTACCTTTAACAACTTTATTGAAAGCTGACCAGTTCGAGTTTGCCACTGTTCGAGAATTGGTTCTGCTCGGACTTGATGACAGTGAACAACCCATTAATGAACCCCATCCTTTAGCCCAACCTTTACTCCAAACCTATGCTCATGTGTTTCCCAATGAAATTCCTTCTGGTCTACCCCCACTCCGATCAATCCAACATAAAATTGATCTCGTTCCTGGCTCCGTACTACCCAATAAACCTGCCTATCGCTCAAACCCTCAAGAGACAGCTGAGATTCGAAAGCAAGTCGATGCACTTCTGGATAAAGGGCTCATCCGAGAGTCACTTAGCCCGTGTGCTGTCCCGACATTGTTAGTACCTAAGAATAATGGTGAGTGGAGAATGTGTTGCGATAGCAGAGCCATCAATAAGATCACCATCAAATACCGTTTTCCAATTCCGCGATTGAATGATATGCTTGATGAGTTGTATGGATCACAAGTTTTCTCTAAAGTTGATCTTCGCAGTGGCTACCATCAAATCAGAATCTTTGAAGGAGACGAGTGGAAGACCGCTTTTAAAACCAAAGACGGGTTGTATAAGTGGCTCGTCATGCCTTTTGGTTTGTCAAATGCACCTAGCACATTCATGCGCCTCATGAATCAAGTGCTTAAGCCTTTTTTGGGTCGATTTATTGTTGTTTATTTTGACGATATTTTGATATATAGCAGGACCGAACAAGAACATCATGATCACCTACAACAATTATTTGAAGTCCTTGGTCAAGAAAAACTATTCGGTAATCAAGAGAAGTGTGAATTCTTCACCGAGCAGGTCACTTTTCTGGGGTATTTGGTGTCGTGTCAAGGTATTCAAGTGGATGATAAAAAGGTACAAGCCATTCGTGATTGGCCTACGCCTACTTCCATTCAGCAAATTCGTAGTTTCCATGGATTGGCCTCGTTCTACCGACGTTTTGTTCGAAATTTCAGCACCATTGTTGCACCAATGACTGAGTTAACCAAGCTCAAACACTTTGAATGGAATGATCAAGCTTAATTTGCATTCGAAGAACTCAAAAGACAATTGTCGTCAACTCCGGTCCTGGCGTTACCATGTTTTGATGATGTTTTTGAAGTAGAATGTGATGCTTCTGGTGTAGGGATTGGGGCTGTTCTTATTCAACGTGGTCGTCCCTTAGCATATTTTAGTGAAAAGTTTAATGATGCTAAGCGATGATATTCTACGTATGATAAGGAGTTCTATGCGATTATTCGTGCGCTCGAACATTGGCAACACTACTTGATTTCGAAGGAATTTATTTTGCATTCTGATCATGAAGCCCTGAAGTATATTCAAGGCCAACACAAGCTACAATCGCGCCATGCCAAGTGGGTTGAGTTTTTGCAGAATTTTACTTTTACCATCAAGCATAAGTCGGGAAAATTGAACAAAGGGGCCGACGCTCTCTCTCGAAAATATCTATTGATGCAGACTATTTGTCCCAAGGTTCTTGGTTTCGATGCTATCAAGGATAAATATCCTACGGATACTGAATTTGGGGAATTATTTACTCGCTGTCAGCAGCGAGCTGTACGAGATTTTCATATGGTAGATGGGTTCCTATTCAAGGGCAATCGGCTTTGTATTCCAAAACATAGCATACGGGCATCATTAATTAAAGAAATTCATGAAGGAGGGTTAGCTGGACACTTTGGTACTGATAAGACCATAGTAATGCTGATGCAATATTTTTTTTGGTCAAAGTTAGCTCGAGATGTCGAACACGTAATCAGACGATGTGCTACTTGCCACCGAGCCAAGAGTAAATCTTCACCCCATGGTCTCTACATGCCATTACCTGTTCCCAATGCACCGTGGGAAGATGTAAGCTTAGACTTCATCACCGGGTTACCCCGTACTCAACGCAACAAAGATTCAATTCTTGTAGTTGTTGACCGATTCTCCAAAATGGCGCATTTTCTTGCCTGTCATACTACTTTTGATGCTATCCAAGTTGCTAATTTGTATTTTCAGGAAGTAGTTCGACTCCACGGGTTACCTAAATCAATCGTTAGTGACCGCGATGTGAAATTTTTAAGTCATTTCTGGATGACATTATGGAAGAAGTTGGGGACCAAACTGAAATACAGTACTTCAAGTCACCCTCAAACTGATGGTCAAACCGAAGTTACTAACCGCACCTTAGGCGCTCTCCTGCGATCTTTAATCAAAACTAATCTCAAACAGTGGGACGATCTTTTAGCACATGCTGAATTCGCCTATAACAGGGCTCCACACAAAACCACAGGTTATAGTCCCTTCATGGTTGTTTATGGCAGTAATCCTTGTGCCCCAATTGACTTAGCTGTGGTTGATGTTACTCACCGTTTTAGTCCCGAAGCAAATGAACTAGTCACTGACATTCAAGCAATACATCATAAGGTGCAATAGCGTATTACTCAGATGAATGAGCGGGTCAAGCGACGGGTTGATAAAGGACGTCGCAGCCTTATATTCCACCCGGGTGATCTCGTTTGGGTTCATTTTCGCAAAGAACGATTCCCTTCGAAACGACGTTCTAAGCTTAATGCACGCTCCGACGGCCCATTCAAAGTCCTCTCAAAAGTGAATGACAATGCATACAAGATTGAGTTGCCTGGAGATTCTGGTGTGTCTGCCACCTTCAACATTGCAGATTTGCAGCCCTACTATGATCCTGATGATCCTATTCCAAGTTTGAGGGCAAACTTTTTCCAAGATGGTGAGGATGATAGCCCCACGTCTTCTGATTCAAAAAAACTAGCCGTTCAAGAGGCGAACCAACCGCATGGATCCGACCCAGACGAAAATTTGATCCAAACTTCATGGGTCACGATGGTCCAAGTCAACAATTAACTTCCAAGAAGCATTTCAGCCACTACCACGTTTTCCACTACTGCATGTTTTGATTTCTCAATTATTTTATATTGTTTTATTTCCGTAATGTTTATTTCCTTAATTTTAGAAGTAGTGGCCATTGTCAGTTATTAGTATTCCTTTTTGTATGCAAGACTTTGTGAATGTTATTTTCATTCAGTGATAAATACAAAAACTTCTCTCTTTGAGAAATCAGAATTCCCATTGCTATTCATAACCTAACGCCGTGTTTAAAATCTTTGACTAAACTAAAATATTCTGAACTAAAGCGACTTAGTTTGTACTATTTTGCAACTTTTGTTTTATATAAGAAACCAGTGTTAAAAAGAAAAATGATAAGATCTTTCCATCCTCATGAACAAAATTTAATCTCCATTGCCACCTAATTATTTTCAACTTGTTCGAACTTTTACAATTTTTGGTATTTATCACAATCATGTTTTCTCATGCGCTAGATTCTAACCTTTGATCCAAACCCCACGATTTACAATGCTACAAAATCTCCTTACTATAAAATAAACCCTTTATTAACTATTTTCACGTTCACTATCTTTCATAACCTTGATGATGCTTTGAGTTCTTCATCATCCTCTCAAGAACTAAATTCATATTCTTCACCTTCTAGAACATGAACTTGATCCCTATGATAATCAGAATATTGAAAACTTGATTGTTCGTTGTATCAAACTTGATTCTTAGTTATACATGAGGATTTGATTATCTACTTGAACATTTGATTATTCATGATACTTGAAAGCATGGAATATAAACTATTTTCTATAAACACACCTAGAGTCATTAATCTTGTCTAGGACAACTCTATTACAACTCGCATGCTAATTGTTAAACTTAATCAAACAACTGGTAGAGGATGAAGTACTTGCTCAACAGTTAGTAGAGTACCTAATAACCTGCTCAACGATTGGTAGAGGTCATCATGCCTGCTCAACAGTCGGTAGAGGTTCTAATAACCTGCTTAACGACTGGTAGAGGCTATCACACCTGCTCAACAATCGGTAGAGGTTCTTACTCACTAACTGGTGGAAGTCTTTTTCCTGCTCAACAGTTGGACTCATTTTTGGATACATTGTATACGATTCAATCACAAGGTTAATTGCATTTTTACATGTGTGTTTAGAGTTATAGAAGGACACAAAACCCTAACGTAAGGTAAATTGGTGATTGCGGTCCGGAACGTAATCATGAATTTACAGGTACGTTAAGGTAGTGTGAAATTCTATCAAGATATTCGGTAGATACCCAATTATAAACCCTAGTTAATTAGTGATCCATTTAACCTTAATGGTCATCTTGTGCATTCATGTTTTCCATTCCTGAAACTCAAGTTTAGTGCTCCATAAGACGGTAATCATAGACCAATGTCACTTAAAACCTTGATCATGATACTTATAAGCTTTTACTATACTCTAACAATAACTTCGGGACGAAGTTCCTAAAAGTAGGGGAGACTATAACGCCTAGCTTTTTTGTAATATTATAATATTGACATTTTATTCATAAAACAATTTTAATTCGTTAACAATAATATATCGTTAATGAGAGAATGAATTATTATTTGGGAATGGCTATAATAAATTATTTCGCTAACTAAAATAACAATAATGCGTTGTAAGTGATAGTGTAACAGTTAATGGCACCTATCCATTTAAATTTTAAACACGACTATAAATATATATAACAAATGTATAGTCTAAATACTCGTTTTAAGTTGGTTTATATAAAAAAAATCGCGTTATATTATTAGTGTCGTGATAAAGGGAATAAACGAGACCGAGTCAGTAACTGGCTCGCATACGTGGTTGACATCCACTTAACCCACCTATCTAACCCTACCTATCTAAACACCTAAATTCCTTCTTCTTCATTTTCATCTTCAAGATAAAACCCTAGCCTACACCCAAGCCTCTCCTCCTTCATTTCTGCACACTCCCTTCCACACACCACACCCACACTCACGCTACAACCACCCCATCCCCATCTTCCTTTCACCTTGAGCCATCAATAAACACACATATCTCCCCCTCTCTAGATGCTCAGTGGCGGGAGCAAGGAGGAGCCACCAATCCGAGTCCCATGAACCTCACGAACTCCCCACCTTCCCTCTCGTTACAGTCCAGTGACCGGACTAGGGTTCCGATTGAACCCGTCAGCCGCCGACCACCATCGCCGCCAACAATCACCACCACCCGAACCACCAGTCACCGCCTACCCCCTCCTTCATCACTGTTCAGCAGCGGCAACAACATAGGGTCACGAGGCTGGATGCTTTATTCATGACCCGACGACACCCCTTTATGGTCCGAGTTGCAGGTTCCGATCAGGTATATCGGGGCGTATTCCTTTGCCTTGTTCAGGTCCCTACCCCTACTCTCTCATCTCAGTCCCTCTCCCTTATCCTTTCTCTAAGTAGCGGCCGGCCACCACCTAGCCTGGTGGTGGCGGCGTAAAGGTTTAAGACAAAAGGGGGGAACATCGATGGTCTCGATGTGGACTTGTTTCATCTCGGTATTTGATTGTCATTGGTCTTAGGTCAGATTGGTTATGGTGTAACAGTGGGTTACGGTTTGGGAATCATTCTTCTTCATTTTCTAAGCCTCGGTCAAACACGTGTTGACCAGGTCAAACCCGGTCCACGCCGGTCAATCTCTGTCAAAGTCATGTCTGGTCAACCTAAGTCAAAGCTGGTCAAGACGGAAAGCGGGGCAGAGAACTTTCGTTTTGCGAATAAATATCGGGAAGGTATAACGCACGCCACGACTCTTATTCTTTTCGTGTATAATTTTTGAATAAATATATATTGTAGAAATCGAAAACGAACCGAAACGACTTATGTTCATAAAATTCTTAGAGTAATAACAAGGCTATGAATAAAATGGTTAATACATATACGTGTATATATAAACTTATATATATGTTCGTCTAGCGAAGTATAAAATGGTTCATAAGAATATATGTTGGAATATACACAAGCACGTAATCTAGCGAAACATATATTATCCTACTTTTAAAGATTGAGTAGCTTTAATGGATGAATAACATGTTAACAATACATGAGACATTTGAATAGTCGAAGCTTATAACACTAATGTACATTTTTTTATATATATATTATCAACACGATTAAGCAAGTCTTTGTCGCTTTACCATTTGTCTTCTGACTAATAAATAATAACTTACACTTATACAAACTATTTTGACGACTATCGAATGTTGAACCATAATATATAAATGGTACTTGTTGGAAGTTGTAATTTACTCGCTTTTTATAGCTTTTGAAAGTAAAACCATGTGTCGTGTATTTGGACAATTGATGTTTTGGGATACAATGGACGACGTGTGTTGTCTGGTTTCTTATAAAAACAGAGGAGACTCTGCCCAAATTTTTATAAAATATAAGAAACATATCGGATGGTCAAAATATATTATTTTGTACAAAAGAAGCTATGTTTTTCAAATAAACCCTATTCAAACTTTATTTTGTCATGATATAAAACCGTACATAAATAAACATAATACATTTATTGTCCGGTGTTCAAACAAACTAAAACACGTATCAAGTTACACATATTATTTTTCAATATCTTAAATATTCCTTTCTAATTAGTTTCAAGCGGTGAATCTGAACATTATATATATAACTATACATACGCGCAAACTTTCAAGAAATCAAAACCAAATCCTATCGGTTCGTTAAGTTATAAATACTTTAAGACGAGTATTGTTTACAATACGAGTCTAGGTAGTTGAATCAACTATCTTTACAACCAAGAAACGAAACAAGCGTATTTGCATTAGAATTTAAGGCATCGTTTATTTGTAATAGGATACAAGAGTTCAATTTATCCATGTTCACATTTGTTGCTACTTGCTAGTACTTGCACGGTGAATTTCAGGTGAGTTTACGTAACCATGTTTATGCAATTCTTTATACTTGAAACTTTATACTTAAGCAATTCTACATACATGTCTAGTTGTAAACTTTAATGCCTCATGACTTGGACAACTATTGTTAGACTTAAACTTCAACTTACATAATCATTAGCTATGGCCAAGCCGGCGATACTCAATAATAGATCTATTGGATTGACAATCCCACCTAGATTCGTTGACCATCTTTTATGGGGAGCGCGGGTGATTGTTATCGTTCCAACGTGATATTAAGGTGAACCGTGGATGACGGGATGGACCTAAACTTGTCGGAGGTTTGATTATGTGCATACTATACTTCATGTTTATTCATGTAGACTTAAACTTACGATAGACATATGAATTGCTAAACTTTTATTCATAAACTTAATTGCTTGACATGGCTTATGTATTCTCACCAACTTCTAGTTGACCCCCCCCCCCCCCCCATATTTTCCAAACTCAACAGGAAATACTGATGCTTGAAGTCTAGAGCTAGCATGAGAGGATATTTGAAGTTTTAAGCTTTGTTTAATTATTGGATGTATTAGATTTCATTCAATATATTTAATGTAATTCAATACTGTA
This sequence comes from Ambrosia trifida, assembly GCA_028751855.1. Taxonomy (NCBI): domain Eukaryota; kingdom Viridiplantae; phylum Streptophyta; class Magnoliopsida; order Asterales; family Asteraceae; genus Ambrosia; species Ambrosia trifida. The sequence goes on along the minus strand of CM054130.1, from coordinate 54,144,055 downwards.
ATGAAATAAAGGATTATTTAAACTTATGCATTACCATGAGCTACTGAACAATCATTCATACGTGACACCTCGATGTTTCCGCCATCGGGTGGGGTGTTACAGATTGGTATCAGAGCCAGGCTATAGGGAATTAGGTTATTAGAAAATTAATCTAGTCTATAACCATAGGATTATAACCAGTACTTGCTCCTTTTATTTGCAACTATACTTGTTTCTTTTTTCCATCTGCATTCTACTTCTTATCCCTACTTTAATTCCTACAAGAAGATTGCTCTCCATCACTGGATCTACTCTTAGACTAATAGGACAAGATTCTCAAGTCTTAACCTGAATTGCCTTGAAGATCCCGTTGAAATTCTATATTTTAATAACAAACACGTGCAATCTGGAAGGGTGAACACCTGTATTCTGAGTTTTCTGTCTAGGACTGGCATTACGCATAAATCCCAATCAGACGAGGGACTCGGATGCCTACCTGGGAATTCTCAGGATGAGTGTTCACTTATAGGCTAAAGCATGTCTTCACTATGTTATTAGAATCTAGAAGCTTTGATAAGTCAACGTTTTCGTTTATTCGTTTTAATTAATGAATTAATGATTACACTTACTTTCCTTAAAACTAAGCTCTAAAATCTCAAAATTTTACAGCTTAAATCAATCCCATTTCCTAATCATATATATATTTCACAATCACATTTCATCGTACCATCTTAGCCACATGTTTGATTATTTTCAACACCCTCCCCAAATCATATTATTTCATTTTTCAACATGTTACATATTTCCAAACTGTAACCTCATAACCTGGGTAGACCCTAGCCCAACACTAAAGATTTCTTAATATTGTCAAAATTTTCATCACCTATAAACCATGGAAAATACATATTTTTGTTATAAGATATCCTAAAACTTAATTTCTAAATCCAAATGTTTATTCATTAGCATAACAAAGGATTTTTTATATAATGTCACCTTGATCTATATAACCTAACGTCGTGTTTAAAATCTTCTACTAAACTAAAATATTCTGATCTAAAGCCACTTAGTTTGTACTATTTAGCAACTTTTGTTTTATATAAGAAACCACTTTTAAAAAGAAAAATGATAAGATCTTTCCATCCTCATGAACAAAATTTAATCTCCATTGCCACCTAATTATTTTCAACTTGTTCGAACTTTTACAATTTTTGGTATCTATCACTATCATGTTTTCTCATACGCTAGATTCTAACCTTTGATCCAAACCCCACGATTTACACTACTACATAATCTCCTTACTATAAAATAAACCCTTTATTAACTATTTTCACGTTCACTATCTTTCATAACCTTGATGATGCTTTGAGTTCTTCATCATCCTCTCAAGAACTAAATTCATATTCTTCACCTTCTGGAACATGAACTTGATCCCTATGATAATCAGAATATTGAAAACTTGATTGGTCGTTGCATCAAACTTGATTCTTAGTTATACATGAGGATTTGATTATCTACTTGAACATTTGATTATTCATGATACTTGAAAGCATGGAATATAAACTATTTGCTATAAACACACCTAGAGTCATTAATCTTGTCTAGGACAACTCTATTACAACTCGCATGCTATACTTGATGCATTTACAAACTTACTTACATGTATATATTACGAACTTGCAACTTATGTGTTAAATAAAAAACAATTGTTACACTTAATCAAACAACTGGTAGAGGATGAAGTACTTGCTCAATGGTTAGTAGAGTACCTAACAACCTGCTCAACGATTGGTAGAGGTCATCATGCCTGCTCAACAGTCGGTAGAGGTTCTAATAACCTGCTCAACGACTGGTACAGGCTATCACACCTGCTCAACAATCGGTAGAGGTTCTTACTCACTAACTGGTAGAAGTCTTTTTCCTGCTCAACAGTTGGACTCATTTTTGGATACATTGTATACGATTCAATCACAAGGTTAATTGCATTTTTACATGTGTGTTTAGAGTTATAGAAGGACACAAAACCCTAACGTAAGGTAAATTGGTGATTGCGGTCCAGAACGTAATCATGAATTTACAGGTACGTTAAGGTAGTGATCCATTTAACCTTAATGGTCATCTTGTGCATTCATGTTTTCCATTCCTGAAACTCAAGTTTAGTGCTCCATAAGACGGTTATCATAGAACAATGTCACTTAAAACCTTGATCATGTTACTTATAAGCTTTTACTATACTCTAACAATAACTTCGGGACGAAGTTCCTAAAAGTAGGGGAGACTGTAACGCCCAGCTTTTCTCTAATATTATAATATTGATATTTTATTCATAAAACAATATTAATTCGTTAACAATAATATATCGTTAATGAGAGAATGAATTATTATTTGGGAATGTATAGTCTAAATACTCGTTTTAAGTGATAGTGTATCAGTTAATGGCACCTTTCCATTTAAATTTTAAACACGACTATAAATATATATAACAAATGTATAGTCTAAATACTCGTTTTAAATTGGTTTATATAAAAAAATCGCGTAATATTATTAGTGTCGTGATAAAGGGAATCAACAAGACCGAGTCAGTAACTGGCTCGCATACGCGGTTGACATCCACTTAACCCACCTATCTAACCCTACCTATCTAAACACCTAAACTCCTTCTTCTTCATTTTCATCTTCAAGATAAAACCCAAGCCTACACCCAAGCTTCTCCTCCTTCATTTCTGCACACTCTCATCTCAGTCCCTCTCCCTTCTCCTTTCTCTAAGCAGCGGCCGGCCACCACCTTGCTTGGTGGTGGCGGCGTAAAGGTTTAAAACAAAAGGGGGGGGGGACATCGATGGTCTCGATGTGGACTTGTTTCATCTCGGGATTTGATGGTCATTGGTCTCAGGTCAGATTTGTTATGGTGCAACAGCGGGTTACGGTTTGGGCATCATTCTTGTTCGTTTTCTAAGCCTCGGTCAAACACGTGTTGACCAGGTCAAACCCGGTCCACGCCGGTCAATCTCTATCAAAGTCAAGTCTGGTCAACCTAAGTCAAAGCTGGTCAAGACGGAAAGCGGGGCAGACTACTTTCGTTTCGCGAATAAATATCGGGAAGGTATAACGCACGCCATGACTCTTATTCTTTTCGTGTATAATTTTTAAATAAATATATATTGTAGAAATCGAAAACGAACCGAAACGACTTATGTTCATAAAATGCTTAGAGTAATAACAAGGCTATGAATAAAATGGTTAATACATATAAGTGTATATATAAACTTATATATATGTTCGTCTATCGAAGTATAAAATGGTTCATAAGAATATATGTTGGACTATACACAAGCACGTAATCTAGCGAAACATATATTATCCTACTTTTAAAGATTGAGTAGCTTTAATGGATGAATAACATGTTAACAATACATGATACATTTGAATAGTCGAAGCTTATAACACTAATGTACATTTTTTTTTATATATATATTATCAACACGATTAAGCAAGTCTAATGCTTGTCGCTTTTCCATTTGTCTTCTGACTAATGAATAATAACTTACACTTATACAAACTATTTTGACGACTATCGAATGTTGAACCATAATATATAAATGCTACTTGTTGGAAGTAGTAATTTACTCGCATTTTATAGCTTTTGAAAGTTAAACCATGTGTCGTGTATTTGGACAATTGATATTTTGGAATACAATGGACGACGTGTGTTGTCTGGTTTCTTATAAAAACAGAGGAGACTCTGCCCAAATTTTTATAAAATATAAGAAACATATCGGATGGTCAAAATATATTATTTTGTACAAAAGAAGCTATGTTTTTCAAATAAACCCTATTCAAACTTTATTTTGTCATGATATAAAAGCGTACATAAATAAACATAATACATTAATTGTCCGGTGTTCAAACAAACTAAAACACGAATCAAGTTACACATATTATTTTTCAATATCTTAAATATTCCTTTCTAATTAGTTTCAAGCGGTGAATCTGAACATTATATATATAACTATACATACGCGCATACTTTCAAGAAATCAAAACCAAATCCTATCGGTTCGTTAAGTTATAAATACTTAAGACGAGTATTGTTTACAATACGAGTCTAGGTAGTTGAATCAACTATCTTTACAACCAAGAAACGAAACAAGCGTATTTGCATTAGAATTTAAGGCATCGTTTATTTGTAATAGGATACAAGAGTTCAATTTATCCAAGTTCAGATTTGTTGCTACTTGCTAGTACTTGCACGGTGAATTTCAGGTGAGTTTACGTAACCATGTTTATGCAATTCTTTATACTTGAAACTTTATACTTAAGCAATTCTACATACATGTCTAGTTGTAAACTTTAATGCCTAATGACTTGGACAACTATTGTTAGACTTAAACTTCAACTTACATAATCATTAGCTATGGCCAAGCCGGCGATACTCAATAATAGATCTATTGGATTGACAATCCCACCTAGATTCGTTGACCATCTTTTATGGGGAGCGCGGGTGATTGTTATCGTTCCAACGTGATATTAAGGTGAACCGTGGATGACGGGATGGACCTAACCTTGTCGGAGGTTTGATTATGTGCATACTATACTTCATGTTTATTCATGTAGACTTAAACTTACGATAGACATATGAATTGCTAAACTTTTATCCTTAAACATAATTGCTTGACATGGCTTATGTATTCTCACCAAACCAACTTCTAGTTGACCCCCCCCCCCCATATTTTCCAAACTCAACAGAAAATACTGATGCTTGAAGTCTAGAGCTAGCATGAGAGGATATTTGAAGTTTTAAGCTTTGTTTAATTATTGGATGTATTAGATTTCATTCAAGACATTTAATGTAATTCAATACTGTAATGAAATAAAGGATTATTTAAACTTATGTATTACCATGAGCTACTGAACAATCATTCATACGTGACACCTCGATGTTTCCGCCATCGGTTGGGGTGTTACACCAACTGTTGCAAAAGTCCACTACGCATGCCCGTAGCAGATCTTCCAACGTTTGGATGGTACGCTCACTCTGTCCATCCGTTTGTGGGTCTTTGGAGTAAGTCGGATCAAGAAAACTGTTAGCCTTCTCCTTTGGCTTGATAAACTTTGTGACATGAACCTTTGTTTCTTTTGGAATATCGAAATAAATTTTATTTAAAACCTCTGGAGGTACATCATTTGTTCGCTCATGTTTTGGGAACCAAATGGTACTCTCCTGCCAAATTTTCTCAATCTTGGAATAATTGGCAAATTTGATTAGATATTCCTCGTCATAAATTATCTTATCAGATCCTTCCATCCGATAGAAAACTTTGACGGGTTTGTTACATTGTTCATTTTTCTCAACTGGCTTAACTGATTGATTTGCTCGATGAGCGTTAGCCACGGGATGCATAATCTGAGATGGTGACACTAGTTCGTTTGTGATAATGTGATTTTCAGCAGGAATATCACACACCTTCTCAGATTTGTCATCCTCAGAGTCGGAATCATCAGTTACAGCAATCACACCTTCATCATTTATGTTGGATCAGTGTTTAAGCTACTCTTATATTTGAACTTGCTAGTTGACACTTAAGTGTTTAGCAAGTCCTTGGTGAGTGTTAGCACAGCGGAATGTTTATAAGTTTATAGCTACACTTTGTCAACAGGAGTTATTACTCCCCCTGGAATCAAGAACTAATAAATGAGAAGTGTTTATTGAGAATCTAAGTATTGAATGAGAATGAAATACTTTGAGAGATTCTCAGTAAACAAGAAATGGAAATATAACAATAATAAGAGTTGAAGGATTTCTTGTATTAAAATCAATGTCTAAAACAGAAGGATGAATCCTTCTATTTATAGACTTTACAAATACATGAACCTTGCCAAAAAGCAAGTTCAGAAACAAGTTGCAACAAGTTGCAGTCTTGGAACTTGTACATAAAGCAAAAAGAAATACTAAAGTATTAAACTACTGATATACAAGGGCGGTGGAAAAGATCTTCTTTAAGTACTGATGAATGACAAACTACTGATGAGTAGTTTGTCTTCAGCAGTTCTTCAGTTGAAGTGTCTGGTTTGAACTTCAGAACTTCTGATGACTTCTTCTTCAGTACTTCTGAATCTCTTCTTAAGCAGTTTGATTCCTTGTCTTCAGCAGTTCCATACTTAGAGTATTTTGACAGAAAGTAAATTAGACTAAGGTTTGCAAAAGTGGTTTCACCAATCCTTTTTGTCCTAACAATTTTCCATATTCCTTTGAACATGGAATTCTTGAGCTGGTTGAGTTCATCATCAGTAAGAGACCTTTGTCTTGGTTCCAAGTGTTGGATTGTAAGCAGGTCTTTGGTTGATAGTTTCTTCAGTTCTTTCATCGACCTATATTCCCTGCTTGTTTGATCTCTTCTTGTCACAAGTACTGAGTTGTTTCAGTAATGGACCATCTGATGACTGGTACTTAAGACTTGTCAATGTCTGCAGTGTAGGGAACCATGGTGGTACCCTGGGTTTCTCCTGAGTGTTGAATGTTTTCTACTTCAGTGACTCTCAGGTGGGATTCACCTCCTTGCTGTTGTTCCATCACATTAGGTATCTGAAATGTTGGCAAATGATGTTCAGTTGTTACCTTAGTATGCATTTTGTCTGTGATGGTCCTCTGGATTTGATATGCAAAGGTGGAAGGATCCATGAATTGTGTGAGCAGAGGCTTCTCTTCTATGTTAAAATCAGAATGTACTACTGTACTACCTTCTAGTAGTACCATTCTGAAATCAGTCTTTACATTTTCCTCTGAAACACCTCAACTCTTTAACAAACTTCCAGGCCAATGCACGACCTTTGAAAATCTTATTGTGAAGTTTGTAAAAGCTGCCTTGAATATCAGGTCTCGAACGATTATTCTCCTTTTCTTTCAACTTCTTCAACAACTCTTTTAAGCTTTCTGATTGCTCGAACCGTGGCTTGTTATGTCCTTTAAAGATTTCATCTTCAAAGACTTTGCTCTTATCTTTTGCTAGCTTCTCGACATGGTCTAGCAGTTCGCCTGAGAAAGAAAATCCACAATCTTGATTTGTCCTGAAATATTGTGGATATTCCTCGCTCGTAATATCTTCCATTTCGACTTCCTCGAATGCAGGAACATCACGATCATCCGAATGATTTCCAGCTTCTTTCTCAGGAATCTTAGGAATAAAGTTATCTGCAAGTAATTCTTCCAGCGTCTTGCCCACTTGCTTTGCTAAACTTTTAAGAATTTCTTTCGAAATAGCCGCAGAAACTTCCCCATCCTCAAGATCAGGGTCCTCATACTCCAACTCGAATAGTTTATTGTTAGATTCAAATATTTCTGGGAACCTGCTAGTCATGTCGATCGTCCAGACCCGATCAGTGAGCATCTGGCGATACTTGTTCTTATCTTCTTCAGACAATGACTGCAATCTCTCATTCCAGAAAATATCTTCATCATCAACATTCTCACCAGGAGCTTTAGAGCTCGATTCACCGCCCTTATCTGAGTCACGTTTCTCGTAAGAAAACTTATCAACATCATCATCATCGTCATCACTACTATCATCAAATGTAGAGTCGTCTCTATCACTCGAACCATCATCCGATCCTCCATCATCCTTATCATCCTTTTTCTTCGTCTTTGTATCGTTACCAGCATCTTCATCTAGTTCATCATCTTCTTCTTCATCAGACAATTCGTAATCAACTAGCTCTTCTTCTCTTTCTTTATCCACTTCACCAGCTTGAAGTTGAGGAGCTTGAGAGTACAAGTTCTTTATCAGATCATCCATATGCTTGTTACTCTTTTTCAGCTGTTTATTCTCCTTCTTCAAGACTATGATCCTTCTGGTGTTACATTGCTCATGTTTCAGCAACTTCTTGTTTTCTCTCTTCAATTTCTTGATTGTGTTCTTCAAGGTCTCATTATCATCTGCCGATGTGACTACGACTTCTAACATCTTCTTGTCATTGGACTTTAACTGCTCAATCTCCGTCTGTTGTTTGTTAATCAGACTCATCATCTCAGCAAATCTCTGATTCACAGCAGTCATGATGTCACTGTCCACCGATACTTTTGTCTTCTTTGGTGGTTCAACAACGTCAGGCAGTTTACCTTTTCAGATTTTCTTTAGCACATTATCCAATGCTTCATTCACATCATCCATTGGAATTTCTTCAGTTTGTGGTGTGCTAGAAGTTGTTGCAGTCTTCTGTTTCTTATGAGCAGGTGTAGTAACCGGTGATTTTGAACTTGTAGCTGGTGGCAGTTTCTTTCCAGCTATCAATGATTCTATTTCTTTCTTCCTCTTAATACTTGGCTTCTCCAGTTTCTTCTTCTCTTTTCTAGCAGCTTGCACAGGAGATCCAACAAATGTTTCTTCAGCATTAAAACTCAAATCTTCTACATCAACGGGAATAGGACTTTTGTTCCTTTGATCATCTTCTCTTTGGCTAGCAGACGCACCAGCCTCAGTGGCCTTGGGCATGGTCGTCACTACTGTCTCAGCATCAGAATTCCATTGTTCTTCTTCTATCGTCTCTTCTGAATCAATGGAAGCTTCATCAACAAGATGTAAACCCTTTTTCGCCATCCTCTTATTTCTACCTTGAGTACTTTTCTTCTTCTCTGGTTCAGAAACCTCAATCCTTATCTCTGGTTTCATTGTCTTACCACTCTTAGCGCCTACATTCACAACTTGTCTCTTGTGCTTAGCGTCAGGATCAACATGATGTAATGGATTATCAGCATCAGAATCACTGTTCTCATTCCTTACAAGCCCCTCACCCGGATCTTTATAATCCACCCTAGCTAGGTGTCCAAACAAACGTCTAACAGGAGGACGTTCTTCAACAGACAAACCTTTATAAGCTTTCATCCTAGCTAGTGTATTTAGAGACATTTGTTCCTGAACAACAATGTGTTTAGCATCTCTCTTCAGCTCTTTGTACATGTGATCGAATATCATTTGAAGAAAACGAGGATATAACAGAAATTTTAGGTTCCTCGTTCCATTCACGGGCTCCAGTAAGTGAGACATCAGCATGCCAGAAACATTGAACGGTTTGTTCAATACAAAAGCAACCATCATCGAACTGATGCTCTTCCTCATCAAGTCATAACCTCCCGCAATAGATCCGAAAACGTGAATTAAAACATGTGCCAGATATTTGAACTGTGGGCACAGTTTTCCTTTATGCAACGAACCGTCAGTGATAGGTCCGTTGTACTTAATCCTGAGAAAGCACTTTCGTTGATCCATGAATGTAAACTCCTTAGGATCTTTCGGATCATCATCCAGATTCAGTGCTTCTCTTAAATCTTCTTCACACACAATCACTCGTTGTCCCTGAATTTTGTTCGTCACGCAAGATTCGCACTTCCAGAAATCTAGTTTAGCATTAGACCAGAATTCCTGAATCATGTCTCGGTATATCACTGTCGGCGTAGCAATGGCATCTATTACTCTGCTTCGCTTCAAAAACTCAATAATGCCGAAAAATTCTGTGTGCTTCTTCACATCGCCAAGATATGCGCAACAGTTGTGCGCATTCTCAAAATCAAGCTGCTTAGCGGGCTGTGATGAGGATCCTGCTTGTTCCGTCGTCTTCTGCTGTTCAGACATGGTTAGATCTGCAAAACAAACAAAAACACAAGTTAAAAATCGACAAAAAATCAAAATTGAAAATTTTGGTCAAAAACCCCTCCTTCGCCCAAACGGGGGTACGAAGGTGATTTTGTAGTGGTACGAATGAGAAACATATGGTACGAATGTGTTGATTTTGATAAAAAGTTTCATTCACCCATCTAATCCTCTTTCGCCCATTTCCTTTTCTTCCTTCGCCCATTCGAACTGGTCGAAGGAAGCAGTTCATAATTTTGAAAAATCAATTTTGAATTCTAAAGATCCTGAACATGTCCATTTGATTGTATTCAGGCCTAAACATGCCGATAAACATTCCTAGACTACCAGTTTTAACAATTTTGCATTGTGTTTGTGTTTTCACCCAAAAACTAGGGTTTAAACATCGACTGAACAATCTGACATGATTTAAACTATGTTTTTGATAATTTCTCCCCCTAAAACACACACACAATGAACCCTGAGCATCAATTAGTGTTATTATGTTGATTTTAAACATGTTTTAGACAGTTAGGGCTTGGATAGAAAAACAGGGATTAGATGTTGAAATCCTTGTTGTTTACCTGTAAAAATGATAGCAAACTGATCAGTGATAATGCACGAACACAATAGAATGATTTTAAATGAACAAACAATAAGGTGAGGTTACGATCAAAAATCTGGAAAAATTATGAATGAGGTTCGAATGAGGAACTGGATATATATAGGCCTGTTCCTTCGCCCGTTTTGTTCATACGAAGGAGAAACTTTTCTCTCCTTCAACCCTATTGAAAGGGTTCGAATGAAATAAAAGGGTTCGAATGAAATAATTATCAGGAACACTCTCCTTCGCCCAACAAAGCATACGAATGAACAAAGAAAATCCCACATTCGACCAAACGAATGGGCGAATGAGAATTGGGATTTTTGAAAATTTTCCAAATCTCAAAAACGAGGCCTGGTTCAATTATTTTCCAACTTTTAAGCATCCAACATTCATATTTTCACATTTTAAAAGTTACAAAGCTCAAATGGTGTATCAAGGTTTAGAAAATCGACATCAACCACCATCAGTTATCAAAAATAAGATGAAAATGAAAAATCTTTTTGGATTTTCTAAAGTTTATGCTAAAACACACCTAAAATCTTTTTGAGTTTTGTAATTTTTGACGAGAAAATAAAATGCAGGAATGTAAATGAAAAACTGTAAATATTTTTGTGATTCCGGTAAAGGGATCATATCAGTTTTTGAGAAATCTGATCACACCGTTGATCTTTTTGAAATTATTATCATTAAAGACAATGTGTGATCTGGCAACTGCTGATATTGTGATCCACATAAACTCTCATGCAGACTTTTGTGCAGTGCTTTATACTGATACTGATATTTATAGTATAAACTCAATTGTCTGTGGTTCCCACGCACACTACATACTCCCGTATCAAGAAGTAAATGCACAAAGACTCATTGTAAAGCGTGATTATGCTTTCGTCGTCTGTAATTGTACAAGATATAATGCATAGAGGTATACAAGTCAGCAAATTAATGCAGCAAAGTAACATATGCACTATACTAGGTTGAGGACTGATATTAATCATGATTTGCATCAATGATCAATACGATGTAATAGATAATATTTGATTATCATATAACATGGAAAGTTCCTCAATTCGGTAACTTTAGGATTTGGCATATAGCTCTTTTATAAAGACACCCTGTCTGATCTAGGTCCGTAATGACTTACAGCAGAAGATCAGAGAGGCTATCCCCAGACAACTAATAACATAACGACCCTAAACCTCCGAGTTTTGTACAAATACCCTATCAAACGAAATTACGGTACTAAGACCATATGCCCATGAGGAGTTCATCCACACAACAATTCATTTGATATGTATGTATCAGGCACGCAGTAATAGGTCTACGAAGCCTACCAGCACATCGCACAGACTCAGACACACGCCCTATATAGCATTACATTATTTAGAATGTGTCAGATCCCCACTGATGTACTATCATTTCCCTTTATACTCCAGGAAATCATTTTAAAATTTTCTGATTTTTATAGATTTTCGAATTTACTGTTCCCAAGCATAAGCTGGAGCATTTCAAATATGTGACTGCCCAAATATCGTTTGTTCACAGAAATCTGACGGCATTAATCTAAGGGAATAAGATATAGCAGTCAGCAAAGAAATTTTTCAATTTTTATGGTTTTTGAAATTTTTCTGAAAAACAGTAAAAGTTTAAACTAAAAAAAATGATATACTGAGGTGGTGATCAGTCCTGTTTTTCTTTAATACCATTAGCTTTCAAAAGATAATCAAATCTGGATTTGTCAAAAGCTTTGGTAAAAAGATCTGCGCGTTGATAATCAGTGTGGATTTTGACCATATCGATCAACTCTTTAGCATAACAATCACGGATAAAATGATATTTAATCCGGATATGTTTAGCCTTTGAGTGATTTACTAAGTCTTTTGTTTATGCGATTGCGGCCTCATTATCACAGTAAATAGGGGTTTTAAGAAATTGCAAACCGTAATCCACCATCTGCTGTTGGATCCAAAGAACCTGTGAGCAGCAGCTCGATGCTGAAACGTATTATGCTTCACATGTGGATAGTGCAACTGCGGTTTGTTTCATGCATTGCCAGGTCACGAGCCTGCTCCCCATAAACTGACATCTAGCCGTTGTGGATTTGCTGTCTTTGTCATAGCCGCCCCAATCTGCATCACTAAAAGCGATTAGGTCAAAATTATCATCATGAGGGTACCACAGTCCTTTCGATGGACAACCCTTCAGATATCTAAGGATACGCTTGACAGCTGCAAGATGACTCTGTTTCGGCTTCGATTGATATCGCGCACAAAGACATGTCGCAAACATTATATCAGGTCTTGACGCTGTGAGATACATCAGAGATCCGACGATTGCTCTGTATGTAAATGGATCAGTCAGCTCCCCCTTAAGGTCAACTCCAATCCCGTGATTGGGCTGTATCGGGGTATCCATCGGCTTCGAATCATCCATCTGGAATCGGCTCAAGACTTCAGAAAAGTATTTCGTCTGGTGAATAAAGATCCCCGTTGGTCTTTGTTCCACCTGCAAGCCGAGGAAAAACTGCATTTCTCCCATAGCGCTCATTTCGAACTTTTCCTGCATAACTTGTTCAAATTCCCTGCACAGAAGTTCGTTAGTAGACCAGAAAATAATATCATCAACATAAATTTGTACTAGAAGCAAATCATCTCCTGCTCGTTTCGTGAACAGTGTGCAGTCTACCAGTCCGCGTTTGAATCCTTTCAAGAGAAGATACGTGCTCAGCTCCTCATACCATTGTCTCGGAGCCTGGTGCAACCCGTAGAGAGCTTTGTTTAACACATAAACCTTATCCCGGTGAATAGGGTCCTCAAAGCCTGGCAGTTGACCTACGTAAACTTCCTCTTTGACCACACCGTAAAGAAATGCGCTCTTTACATCCATCTGATACACCTTAAATTTCTTCCATGATGCAAACGCGAGGAACATTCTGATAGCTTCCAAGCGTGCAACCGGTGCATAGATTTCATTGTAGTCGATTCCTTCAACCTGATGAAAACCTTGAACAACCAAACGAGCTTTGTTTCGCACTATGACTCCTCTGTCATCCTTCTTGCATTTAAACACCCATTTGGTACCAATTTTCTTTCTACCAGGGGGCAAGTCTGTTAGGGTCCATACACCAAGTTTCTGGAATTGTAATAACTCCTCCTGCATTGCTTCCACCCAGGCGTCATCCAAAAGAGCATCCTTGTATGTCCGCGGCTCGACCTGCGAAACATAACAAGCAAATGACCAGTCATTTTGAAAACCAGCTTTCTGAATTTTGGCATATAAAGCAAGGTTGCCAATGTTTTCTGGTGCTTGAGCATTTCTCAGCTGCCCTCTTGTCATCACACTGCTACCAGGATCACCAATAACTTGTTCAAGCGGGTGTATCCGATGTATCCGAGATTCCGGATAATCAGGTACTTGTACTCCCGTTTGAGTTGTCAAATTCTCTGTAGAAACCAGATCATTACCCACGTTCGATGTTGAAGCATCAGTATTAGATGGGTTCACTGGTGGTGTCACTGTAGCGTTGTCCAGAATAGCTTCACTTGTTGCATCATCGTCTTCATATTCTGATTCTGATGAATTAAGCGATGTAGAAGCCTCTTGGAACACCTCTTCTTCCAATACAGGAGCAGTAGTATCATTAGAAGCTGTTTGGGGGTTTACTGTGATCGGACGCACTAACGGTGAAGTTACGGCCTTTTCGACCTCGTAGTATAAGCGAAGTACAGCTTCTTCAACCATGCTATCTAGATTGAATGATTCAAAGAAGTCTTTGTAATCAAACATCCAATCTGGTCCTCCACCGTGTACATTTGGTGTATATCTTTGAACTGCGACATTAGCCCACTCCTCGACTTTTCTAGTTCTTTTGTTGAATACCCGTTTTAACGGGGTTGCATATCCAACAAAATAACCTTCTTCAGCCTTTGGTGCAAACTTTTCCGAAGGATTCAGCATTGTACATGGGGCACCAAATGGTTCTAGATACTCCAGATTCGGCTTGCGTCGGTTCAACAGCTCATAAGAAGTCTTTCCAAACTTCTTCACTGTCAACACACGGTTAAGAGTATAACATGCCGCGTAAATAGCTTCGTTCCAGAACATGACTGGAAGATTTGAATCCGCAAGCATAGTTCTCGCCGTCTCTATAAGAGTCCTGTTCTTTCTCTCTGTGACACCGTTCTGCTGGGGTGTATACGGAGCGCTATATTCATGATGAATTCCTTTGTTTGCACAAAGATCCTCCATCTGAGCATTTTTAAACTCCGTCCCGTTGTCACTCCGGATTCTTTTTTCTTCAGACCATATAAATTCTCCAGACGTGTAAACAGAACCTTCAAGTTATCAAAAGTGTCGCTTTTCTGATGCAAGCACAATACCCATGAAAATCTTGAATAATCATCTGTCACCACAAGACAGTATAATCCCCGACATGACTTTTACGTCTGACTGGACCGAATAAATCCATATGCAAACGTTCAAGTGGCAGCTCAACAGAATTAACTTTCTTTGGTCTATGGGATTGTTTGTGCTGCTTTCCCTTCTTGCAACTGATACACTTGTCATTCAGATGGAAGTGTTTGACATTAACTCCCGTGACAAGTTCATTCTTGACAAGCTGATTCATCTTTCGCAAATGGATGTGTCCCATTCTCCTGTGCCACATAATGGATTCTTTTTCTGTAGCCTTGGAAAGGAAACACGTGACTTGGCCATGGGTGGTCATTGCTTTGGACATGTCGAGAATATACAAATTGTTAACTCTCGATGCCTTCAGCATCACCCACTCTTTTGGTAGCTCAAACCCAGGTTTCAAAATGTAACAAGATTTGTCATCAAAATACACAGAAAATTGTTTATCACAAATTTGACTAACACTGAGCAAATTGTAGTCTATCTGTTTCACGTAAGAAATCCGCTCAAATGTTACGACCCCATTGCTTACACTACCCTCCATAGTAATGTTGCCTCCCTTATTACCAGCAAATGCCACATAACCTCCGTTAATGTTTTTGATGTCAAAGAGTAGCGTGAGGTCCCCTGTCATGTGACCAGAAGCTCCACTATCAACAATCCATAGGCTGCTAACAGGGCCAGCTGGAGCTCCCTGCACATTTAAAATAGATCAATTAGTTCTTTCGGGGGACCCAAGCCTGTTTGGTCTTGGGTCTTTGAACAGGTTGTTTCAAAGAGTCTTTTGAATCACAAACATCTTGAGTTACTTCAACCCCTTTCTTCTCACTAACAACCTTCTTTTTCTCATTCTTCTCGCTCTGTGAAGTAGAGGCTCCTTCAGATTCCTTAGATGACCAAGATTGCTTAGATCTTTTCAAGATCCGAATCTGAGATTTTGAAGTCTCAGTTGGTTTCTTTACTTCTTCTTTAAAAACAACCTTCTTGGTTACCTTCTCTGATTTAACAGAGACAGGTCCAACTGCTTGTTTACCATTAGGTTTAGGAGCTACCTTTTTGGTATCAGCAGTTGAGTTCATCATAGGTTTCTTACCAGATTTATCAGTGGTTATCCGGTTGTGCTTATCATACGTCATCGGACGATTTTCCCCCTTGTTATAAAAATTGTTTTGATTATGATAAAATTCTTGTTGGGGAAAATGCCGTCTCTGTTGATAGCCATAGTTGTCAACCGGATACTCATGATATTGCCTCATCTCCACCTCGTGCCTTTTGTGTGGTACGTACGGGCAGGCGGCAAGTAAATGTCCCCATTCCCCGCACTTATAACACGCACGGTATTCCTCATAGTTTTCCTTGATCGGAGACTTGGAAAAACTAGCAATGGGATATCGATCGACCATGCATTGTTTCCTTAAACTCTCAGGAGCTGGGTCCTTCGAGTAAGTCGGTTCAATAAAACTATTTTCTTTATGAACAGGCAAAACAAACTGTGTGACATTGACCTTTGCTTCTTTATCCGAATAAATTTTGTCTAAAATCTCTTGAGGAATGTCGTTGGTCCTTTCAAATTTCGGGAACCAAATCGTACTTTCCTGCCAGATCTTTTCGATTTTTGTAGAATTGACAAACTTAATCGGAAACTCATCATCAGATAAAATCTTATCGGAGCCTTGCATCCGATAGAAGATTTTGACAGGTTTATCACACAATTCATTGCTCACATCATTGGTTTTCTCAGATTTAAACTCATTTTTCTTTTCTACCGGTTTAACCACATTTTTCTCAGTTTTGGTTTCATCTTTCTTTTCAACCGGTTTTCTCACATTTTTCTCAACCTTCTTTACCTCTTTCTTTTCAAAACTCTTACCAACAAACTTTTCATTTTTCTTAACCTTATTTTTACGATGAGCATTTGCCATTGGATGAATGATCTAAGACGGTGAGACTGGCTCAGTAGTGATTATATGATTTTCATCAGGGATATCACTATCACTTTCAACCGTCTCGGGTGACTCATCTTCTTCATCTGAATCATCAGTAGCGACCACACCCTCACTATTTCCCAGTACTGGTCTCACATCAGAATATGGATCCCCGACGCTGGAAGTGTTAGGCTCATTTTCTGGTGTGGAACCAGGATTGATTAAAGTCTCCGGGGGTATTGTGTGTAGAGTGTGATTCTCAAACAATACCGGAGATGGGACTGACTTATAGTTTGCACTATTCGTCTGGGAGGGTTCTTCAATGATATGATCGACTACATATGCTATGTGCTTGTAACTTTCTAATTTCTTGTTATCTTTTTCCGCAAAGCACTTGATGGTTGCCATTTCCAATTTAGTGTTTTCCATTTCATTGATGTAATTATTAATGGCAAGTTGTTTAATAGATAATGTCTTTTTCAGTTCAGACACATCCTTTTTATAACCATCAAGAACATTGTTGAAATCTTTTAAATCCTTTTGATAAATCTGACAGTTGAGTTTTGCACTCTCAAGTTGGACCTTGAGAAGCTTGTTTTCATCAGTCAGTTTTTCAAAATCAGCACATTTATCACATTTAACACAAGATTGAGTTTCAGAACTTACCGGCTTAGAAGGTTCTGTCATGGCCATTAAAGCAAAGTGAGCTTCCTTTCCTGCGAAGAATTTGGAGTAGTCAATCTTGGTGCATGCATCATCCACCATACATGACTTGCGTGTCATCAGGAAGTCAGCTTCAGCTAACAGTTGGTCAATATCATCATCTAGTGAATTCACACTAGTCTCTGAATCAGATTCGCTCTCCATATCCGAGTAAGCTGAATCAAATTGATCTCCAACATCAGTGACAGAATCAAGAATCATCCCCGATCTCTTGTCTTCACTCTCAACAATCACATCCTCATTCACTTCTTCAATCTTCAACTCCGACGCTTTTTCAATCACAACCTCTCCTACAATTTCCTCATTCTCATCCAAACTCATCTGCTGTGCCACACAAGCAACATTCCCAGCAGTGATCTCCTCCACCCCTAATTGCATACCAGTCCAGTCAAAACCTTCATCCTTTTGGATCACACGTGCTTGGTTTTGAGTATCAGTTTGGTTTTGGTTTTGTGTGTTAAGTGTAGAGATAGAAACAATAGTTCGGTTTGGATTTTGTTGAGGTTGGTTTTGGGTTGTGGATTGTCTGGTGTTGTTGTTTTGTTGACGGTTCTGATAAGTGTTTTGGTTTTGTGGTTGAAAGCTTGAGATATTTGGACTGTTGTAAGACACTTGATTCTGGTTTTGGTTTTGTCGATTTTGGTATGTAGAATTGAAAGGATTTCGGTTACCTTGCTGTGCTGGTTGTGTGCACTCCCTTTTAAAATGTCCCTTCTCACCACAGTTAAAGCAGGTAACCTTTGCTTTGTTGAATCCATAAGTGGTGTTAGGAGAGGTTGAGAGATCAGTCCTGCCAGTCTTCTGAATAAAATCAGTGGCTCTCCTCATTATGCTTGCAAAAGCCCACTGAATGTCCATCAACTCCATTTCCTCTTTGTCAATTTGAGCATAGTCCTCATTGGTGAGATTATTGTTACCAATTTGACTTGCTACCAAACCGTTGTAAGAAGCAACCATGGCAGATACAAGATCAACATGCTGTTGAGCAATTTCAACAGTCACATTGTTAAGGTTTGATGTCTCTAACACAATCGGGTTTTGACTTGATTGTTCTTGAGTAATCTGCATCTGATTCACTTGAGGAGGATATTGTTGTTGTTGTTGAGGTTGACTTGATGTATAGCATGTGGCTTGTTGTAATGGTGAAAATGGTGGAAAAAAGTTTTGTGTTTGATAAGGTTGTAGTGTGTATGATGGTGTGTAGGATGAAGTTTGAGCAAGGTAGTTAATGGGTGCTTTTGTTGGTTCAACAATGTTAGACACACATGCTATGTGAGGTGCAACAGTAGAAGTGGTGCTTGAAGCAGAAAGAGAGTTAGATGTACCACTCACATATAAATCAGGATTCTGTGGAATCTGAGCTCTCTTAGCTTTTCTCTTTTCCTCCATCTCTTTGTTTTCCAGCTTTTGGATGAACTCATTAATAGTCCAATACTGGTAAGCATCCTTCACCTTTAACACTTCGCTGTGTTGGTTCCAGTAGGGTGGTAAAGCATCAGCAAATTTATCTACTAATTCCGACATTGGAATGCTGATCTCATAGCTCGACAATTCAGTGAGCAAATGGCAGTACCTTGGAACCAACTCTTTTAGGGTCTCATTACCCATATAACTGAAGTTTTCAAACTCCTTTCGAAGCTCTTCCATCCTAAGCTTCCTGGTCTTCTCATTTCCATCATGTCGATTTCTCAGCATATCCCATAGGTTTTTGGATGTAGTGCACGATCCAAACTGATGTAATAGATCAGTGTTGATCGCTTGGGATAGCTGAGAGAATGCCTTCTTCTCTATTGCAAACCTTTTCTTTTCGTCATCCGCCAAATTCTCCAAAGGGATTGGTTCTCCAGTATTCTCCAGAATAGGAGCAACGTAACCCTTCACAATCATTTGCCATGCCTCGGCTCCTTCAAGTCCTTGTCCTTCAACGTGGATCTTAAACTTCGTCTTCCAAGTATTATACTCCTTCATGTCCATTAGCTTCGGTGGACGATTGCCGCTTCCAGAAGATAGATCATGAATAAGAGTGGATATAGCGTTGGTCGTCTGGGAATGGACTGCTGCTACTGCGACTCCCCAATAGTTGTCAATCGGTTGTGGTAATGATTGAACAACTTGTTGTGGTGCCGAACTAGTCATTGCCATATAATTGATCGGCTGTGATGGTTGACTAGTCTTCTGAGCTGCAATGGACCACGGATCTTGTGTTGTCTACTGTTGTGGTGCTTGAGTAGGTCTAGGCGTTGTTGGAAAGTTCCACATCTTGTCCTGCAAACGATTAAACACGAAAAGATTAAAAATGTTTCAAAACAGAATGTTCCTTCGTATATACGGACGTGCGAAGGAGAAATAAAATTCCCTTTCGCCCGTTTATGATTGATACGAATGTAAACTAATCAACAAAAACTCCTTCGACCACTTAAGACTCTCTTTCGACCGTTTTACAGCTCCTTCGACCGTTCGATCAGGCGAAGGTGAAACAAAGGGTGCGAATGTGAAAAATAAGCAATCAAAGTCTTCCTTCGACCACTAAAACACCTCCTTCGTACACAAAATCACTCTTTCGACCCAAATGAATTCCTCTTTCGACCAAACTCTCTCGTTCGACCCCTGTGATTTCAAAAACGGTTATTCTTTGAAAATCAGTTAATTTTGATCATGTTTTTCAAATGTTGATGGATTTTGATGATCTTAATCAGGTTTTGAATCGGATTTGATTTGGAACAACTTTAATAAAGAGAATTATCCAATTTAAACTCGAAATCAAGGTGTAATCGATCAAAATCTTATCACATCAGTTTGTTCATTGAAAACAGAAACTTTTTGACCAAAATTGGGTCCAAAACAACTGAGAGATTATTAATTTGTGGTTGTTTGATCCGAAATGGCTCTGATACCTCTTTGTATGTGCGTGAAAGGATCGATAACAAACAAAGATTGATCAAACAAGTTAGTTTCAGGTGCGGAAACCCTAAAACTATCACAAAATAATAATCAAACAGATTCAAACACACAGATCATCATTTTCAAACGATTTCATTAATAAAACACTTGTTTACACGTTGAATAATTAATACAATCAAGGTTTAAACGGAAAACAAGTTTAACAATAACTAGAGAGAGTTTTCAGAAAGAGGAGGGAATAATAATCATCAAAGTTACATTCAAAAATGAACTTGACCAATTTATAGGCTTGCACATTCGCCCAAACTGTTCATGCGAATGTGCAGGTTCGCCCACATCAACTGGTCGAACCAAGTTCTTCTATAATCTAATCTTCATTCGCCCAAAACATTCTTCCTTCGCACCTTTCTGTTCTCCTTCGCACCATCTAATTAGCTCCTTCCCACCTTCGATATTACCAAAACAAAATGTGTTTTACAATCCAAAGCTTTAGTCGCACTTTTGCATCTACAAGAACTGTTAAGTCCTGGAAACTTCCTTCCTGACCTTTTGTAAAATTTATTTGTTTTTAAACTTAACATGGCCAGTTGGTGCAAAATATCCATTTCTTCAAGGTCATCACTGCTGAAACTATTTAAGTCATCCATGATAAAACACATGTTATTAGTAGTTTGACCAAAGTCATTATTGTCATAACCTGGGAATGATCTTTCAGATAAGATCCCAGCAGTTATGTCAATGTGGTCAAAAGATCCAAAACAATTTGAACAAGTTGGTGAGTCTTGTCCCAGTAGTGCTGTACTACCAGGTAGATAGTCATCAGCAGTTTTACCAGAGTTTTGTAACTTTTTCTTTTGATCAATTTCTCTCTCAAAAGTAAGTAATCTCCCATGAAGTTTTGTAAGAGTGAGGGAGCTAAAATCTGGTGAAGATCTTAAGACTATTGAGTATGTTTCCCATTTATCAGGTAAAGACCTTAAAAATCTATGAAGCATAGATACAGTTGTATAGGTCTGACCATTTAGTTTTAGCTCAGATATTAATGAGGAAAATCTTTCAAATTGCTGAGTTAAAGTTTCTCCATTAATGTGAGCAAAAGTTTCATATTGTTGAGCCAAGATTTCTCTGGTGTTGGCAATCACCTCTTCAGTTCCTCCAAACTGTTCTTTTAGGCAGTCCCAAAGCTCTTTGGCACTATCACAATGTAATAGGCCAGAATAGATTTCATTTGGGAGTGCCATTGCCAACATAGAGAAAGCTTTTGCATCAAGCTCAAGTTTTAGGAAATCATCATCAGTATAGTCTTTTGGTTCTTTTGGAATCTCTTCCTTAGTTTCAAGATTTATGGTTACTGGTTTATGAGGACCATATATCACAGATCTCCAACAACCTGCGTTGGTTTGTGACAAGGTATGTGCCATTCTCTTTTGCCATATGTTATATTCATTTCTTACAAGCATGGCAGGTTTAGTGGCAGAACCAGTATTATGAGGATCCATTTTAAAGAGTATTGATTTGTCAAATATCTCTTAAAGTGATCGATGTTGAAAAAAGTGAGCTTATAATCCTTTATTGAATATCAACAAGAGCCTGTGTGTGATTCTCAATTTGTTAGATTGATATGTGATCAGATAAACCAGTGCTCTGATATTAATTGTTGGATCAGTGTTTAAGCTGCTCTTATATTTGAACTTGCTAGTTGACACTTAAGTGTTTAGCAAGTTCTTTGTGAGTGTTAGCAGAGCGGAATGTTTATAAGTTTATAGCTACACTTTGTCAACAGGAGTTATTACTCCCCCTGGAATCAAGAACTAATAAATGAGAAGTGTTTATTGAGAATCTAAGTATTGAATGAGAATGAAATACTTTGAGAGATTCTCAGTAAACACGAAATAGAAATATAACAATAATAAGAGTTGAAGGATTTCTTGTATTAAAATCAATGTCTAAAACAGAAGGATGAATCCTTCTATTTATAGACTTTACAAATACATGAACCTTGCCAAAAAGCAAGTTCAGAAACAAGTTGCAACAAGTTGCAGTCTTGGAACTTGTACATAAAGCAAAAAGAAATACCAAAGTATTAAACTACTGATATACAAGGGCGGTGGAAAAGATCTTTTTTAAGTATTGATGAATGACAAACTACTAATGAGTAGTTTGTCTTCAGCAGTTCTTCAGTTGAAGTGTCTGGTTTGAACTTCAGAACTTCTGATGACTTCTTCTTCAGTACTTCTGAATCTCTTCTTCAGCAGTTTGATTCCTTGTCTTCAGCAGTTCCATACTTAGAGTATTTTGACAGAAAGTGAATTAGACTAAGGTTTGCAAAATTGGTTTCACCAATCCTTTTTGTCCTAACAATTTAGTCCCAAAATAGGTCTAACATCAGAATTTGGGTCTCCCACACTAGAGGTGTTAAACTCATCATCCGATGTCGAGTCAGACTTAACTGAGCTCTCTGGTGTTATTGAATGCAAAGTATGATTTTCAAATAACACAATAGTGGGACTGCCTTGTAGTTTGCACTACTTGACTGTGAAGGCTCCTCAATGATATGATCAACAACATATGCAATATGTTTATAGCTTTCAAGCTTCTTGTTGACCTTCTCTACAAAGCACTTGATGGTAGCCATTTCAAGTTTTGTATTTTCCAATTCATTGATATAGTTGTTAATGGCTAATTGTTTCAAAGATAAAGTCTTTTTAAGATCAGAAATGTCTTTCTTGTAACCATCAAGCACTTTATTGAATTCATGTGCTTCTTTTTTATACGATTGACAGTTGATCTTAGCACTCTCAAGCTGAACCTTGAGTTGCTTATTATCCTCTGTCAATCTATCGCATGCACCACAATACCTCTCACTATTCATATCTAAATTAGATTCAGAACTTACCTGCTTTGGAGGCTCAGTCATCGCCATCAATGCAAAGTGTGCTTCCTTTCCAGCAAAGAATTTAGAATAGTCGATCTTGGTAAAAGCATCATCCACTATGCAAGATTTGCGTGTCATCAGAAAATCAGCTTCGGCAAGAAGTTGATCGATATCATCATCTAGTGAGTTAACACTAGCTTCAGAATCAGAATCGCTCTCCGTATCAGAATAAGCTGAATCACACTGTTTAGGAATCTCAGTAACAGAGTCAAGGATCAATCCCGCCTTCTTCTCAACACAAACATCACTCTCTTCACTCAACTCTTCAATCTTCACCTCAGACATCTTCTCAGTCATCAAAACTTCTTCAACAGACACTGGCTCATCCAAATCCATCTTCTGGGCAACACACGCAACATTACTAGCAGTAATTTCCTCAACACCGAGTTGCATACCAGTCCAGTCAAATCCCTCATCTTTCTGAATCAACAAGGCCTGGTTCTGGTTATCTGATTGGGTTTGGGTATTTGGTGTAGAATAGGAATGATAGTTCTGGTTGGATTGTGTGGTGTTTGATTTTGGTTCTGGTTTAGTGTAACGGTTTGTTTAACATTATTGTTTGGCGAGTTATTTTGGCGGTTTTGGTAATTGTTATGTTGTTGAAAATTGGAGTTGTTTTGACTTTGGTATGATACCTGATTTTGACGGTTCTGGTAGTTGGTTTTGAAAGGATTCCTGTTCCCATGCTGTGCTGGCTGTGTGCATTCTCTCTTGAAGTGACCTTTCCCACCACAGTTAAAATATTTCACTTTGGCCTTTTTGAAGCCATATGTGGTGTTTGGAGATGTAGAAAGATTAGTTCTGCCCGTCTTCTCGATGAACTCAGTCGCTCTCCTCATAACACTAGCAAATGCCTACTGGATGTCAATGAGCTCCATCTCTTCTTTGTCTACTTGCGCATAGTCCTCACTGGTTAGATTATTGTTACCAATTTGACTAGCGACTAAACCGTTATAAGAAGCAACCATAGCAGAAACCAATGCTACATGTTGTTGTGCAACTTCAACAGTAACATTGTTCAAATTCAAAGTCTCCAACACAATTGGGCTCTGATTAGGTTGACTTAGGTTCATTTGGGTTTGATTCTTGTGAGGAATATAGGATTGTTGTTGAGGTTGGTTTTGACTTGCAGAATAACAGGCAGCTTGTTGCATCGGTGAAAATGGTGGGATGTAAGTAGTAGTAGGGGATGATGATGGGGTATAAAATGAAGTTTGAGCAAGGTAGTTTATGGAGGCTTTGGGTGGTTTAACAATACTTGATACACAAGCAATGTGTGGAGCAGCAGTAGTACTTGAACTTGAACTAGCTAGAGATGAAGATGTACTGCCATGGTATAACTCTGGATTCTGAGGAACTTGTCCACTTTCCGCCTTCTTCTTTTCTTCCATCTCTTTGTTTTCAAGCTTCTGGATAAACTTATTGATGGTCCAGTATTGGTACGCATCCTTCTCCTTGAGTACCTCGATGTGTTGATTCCAGTATGGTGGCAATGCATCAGCGAACTTGTCCACCAGCTCAGACATCGGTATATTGATCTCATAACTTGAAAGTTCGGTCAATAAGTGACAATACCTTGGAATCAACTCCTTCAGCGTCTCATTTCCCATATAGCTGAAGTTCTCAAACTCTTTTCTCAACTCCTCCATTCTAAGCTTCCTCGTCTTTTCATTCCCATCGTGACGATTCCTTAACATATCCCACAATTGTTTAGAAGTGGTGCACGACCCAAACTAATGTAAGAGATCAGTGTTAATGGCCTGGGACAGTTGGGAAAACGCCTTCTTTTCCACCGCAAACTTCTTTTTCTCGTCCTCAGCAAGACTCTCTAAGGGAATTGGTTCACCTGTGTTCTCCAAAACCGAAGCAACATAACCTTTAGCAATCATTTGCCAAGCTTCCGTTCCTTCTAATCCCATTCCCTTTAGATGAATCTTAAACTTGGTCTTCCATGTGTTGTAGTCTACCATTTCCATCAACTTTGGTGGACGGCTCCCACTACCCGAAGATAAATCATGAATAAGTGTTGAAATCGCATTGGTAGTCTGAGAGTGTACCGCAGCTGCTGCAACTCCCCAGTAATCAGCCATAGGTTATGGTTGTGGTTGTGCAACTTGTTGGGGCATAGATCTAGTCATCGCCAAATAGTTAATTGGTTGGGATGGTTGACTAGTCTTCTGAGCAGCTACCGACCAAGGATCCATAGTTGTCTGCTGTTGTGGTGTTGTATTACGTCGTGGTGTTGTAGGAAAGTTCCACATATCGCTCTGAAAATGATAAAACACGAAACGATTAGAAAAATTTAACAACAGTTTCTACGTTCAACCCTTTTGAAGTATCGTGTGGTCGAATGTAAAATTTAATCCAGATTCGACCGTTTGAGAAGGTTCGAATGTAGAAAATAACAGACTCGTTTCTCTTTCGACCAATTTAACCCACGTTCGACCACCCGATTGGTCAAATGTACCACTTATGGTCGAATGAACAACAACACAATAAAACGTTCTAGGTTCGACCAAATAACACTCCACGTTCGACTAAAAACTCACTGGTTCGACCAAAAAACTCCACTCTCGACCAAATCTCCCTAGGTTCGACCCTTTCATTTTGAAAAACGATAACTTTGAAAATCAGTTCTTTTGATGCAAAATTTTCAAATGTTGATGAAATTTGATGATCTTATGCAGGTTTTGCATCGGATTGGATTTGGAACAAGTTTAACAAAGAGAATTTTGAATTTTATCCATGAAAACAAGTTCAAATCAATCAATTTAACATCAAATTCAAATGTTCAAAATGAAAAACAGAAAGTTATGATCAAAATTGGGTCCAAATCAGCTGTAATATTATCAATTTGTGGTTGTTTTATCCTTATGGCTCTGATACCACTTTGTATGCGTAAAGGATCGGCTAATCAACAAAGAATATGATCAAACTAGTTCAATTCAGGTGAGGAATCCCTGAATTGATCACAAAATTATAATAAAACTAGGAAAACACACAAATCATCATAAACACATTCATTTCGTTCATTAACATAATCATTTACACTTGGAAAGCTTGTTTATAATGATATTAATCAATTACAGAATAGACAAAAATCCTAGGGAGAGACACACTCTGAGAGGGAAACAAAATGACCAAAAGTTAAACATTCAAAAATGATTCAGCCGTATATAGACCTGCACATTCACCCAAATAGCTTGGTCGAATGTGCAGGTTTGACCGTTCATATAGGGCGAACCTGGACATATACACATATAAATCTTCATTCCACCTCCCAGAGACTCCTTTGACCGTTCACTTCTACCTTCGACCATTCAAAAGCCACATTCGACCACTCGATAATCAGTAATACATCTTGAAATTCGCAATTCAACAGCACTAGTCGCACTTTCGTGTGTCTACAGAATTATCCTTTTTGTACCCTTCAAGTGTTTTGTTAAATTCATATGAATCCTTACGATGAGATTGAATGTTGATTCTAGCACTCTCAAGGTTAACCCTAAGTTTCTTGTTTTCCTCAGTCAATCTATCGCAAGTACCACAATACTTATCCCTATTCATATCAATAGTAGAATCAGAATTTACCAGTTTTGGTGCATCAGTCATTGCCATAAGTGCAAAATGAACCTCCTTCCCTGCAAAGAACTTCGAGTAGTCAATTTTAGTGAAGGCATCATCCACTATGCATGATTTCCTGGTCATCAGAAAATCTACTTCAGCTAACAGCTGATCAATATCATCATCCAAAGAATTCACACTTGCTTCTGAATCAGCTTCACTCTTAGAGTCAGAATAAAGAGATTCAGGTTCATCAGGAACTTCAGTGACAGAATCAATAACAAATCTTGAAACCTTCTCATCAGTAAGATCTTCAATCTTCTCAACAACAGAAACCTGAGGATCATCAACTATCTCCTCAATCACCACCTCAGAAATCTTCACATAATCCAAAACATCTTCAACTATCACTGGCTCCTCTATATCCATCTCATTAGAAAAACATGCTACATTCCCAGTGGTAATCTCCTCAACTCCCAATTGCATTCCCGTCCAGTCATAACTTTCATCCTTTTGTATCACCAAAGCCTGATTTTGGGTTTCGGTTTGAGTTTGGTTGTTTGGTATAGAAATAGGAATAATGGTTCTGGTTGGGTTATTTGGAGTTTGCGTTAGAGTTTGGTTGGGTGTAGTTGTTTGTCTAGTAGAGGTATTTTGTGAGGTGTTTTGTCAGTTTTGGAAGTTGTTTTGTTGTGGATAGGTGTTGTTGTTTTGGCTTTGATAGGTTACCTGATTTTGTGATTGGCGATTTTGATAGTTAGAGTTAAAAGGATTCATGTTACCTTGTTGCATCGGTTTTGTGCATTCTCTTTTAAAGTGACCTCTACCACCACAATTGAAACATGTAACTTTGGCTTTGTTGAAGCCATATGTGGTATTTGGTGAGGTTGCCAAATTGTTCTACCGGTTTTCTCAATAAACCCTGTTGCTCTTCTCATCACACTAGCGAACGCCCATTGAATATCAATTAATTCCATCTCCTTATCAATTTGGGCATAATCTTCATTTGTCAGATTCTTATTCCCAATCTGACTTGCCATAAGTCCGTTATAAGATGCAACCATTGCTGAAACCAAAGCAATGTGTGGTTGAGCAACTTCTACTGTGACATTATTCATGTTGGAAGTTTCCAACACGACTGGACTTTGTCTTAAAGAAGCTTGTGTTGTTGTGGGAACATATGGTTGTTGTTGAGGTGTGTTAGATGTATAATGTAACATTACGCATTTATAACTTGTACGTTACATTTTATCATGAATAAAAACGACAAGTTTTAGTACTATTGTTCACATTTAGTTATTATTGTGGCATTTTTGGAACCCTAATATTATAATAATTATACATAACATACATATATATGGAATATATGTCAAAAAAAATAAAAGCTTGGGCCGGGACTCGAACCCGCGCCCAAAGCCGGTTCATATGCACACACAACATAACCAACTGCTCTACACATACTCCTTGAATTAAACCCAACACCTTATTATTATATAACATGATTTATTCATCACAGTTGACTTGGAAAGTCAACTGTGGAATCAATCTTCCTTATTTAGCTTTCTTGAACGCGTAATTGTTCCGGGATTGGTATGTCATCGTGATTACCGGCCTGTTATGAGTCAACACACGTTCAATCATCATTTAAATCATACCAATTTTGAACATGTACGCGTCACTCATTAAAGACGAGGTCAACCTTACCAATTCGATGATCCAGACCATCACACTATAAATTGAACATCTCTGGACAATCACAACTCGCCAATCAATCTTTCTCAACCTCCAATTTCTATTCACTGTCTTGAGTTTTGATCGTGTTCTTGACTTCGAGCATTGACTGACCAATTCTCATCCTAATCGTGTTTGTAAGTCTGATTTTTTTGATGGGTTTTATTGTTCGGCATACACACAACATTAACCCTAAGGTTAATTGGGTTAATGTTGTGTGATTTGTTCAATTGTAAAAGTTAGGGCTCGAACATACGAATTGGGGAAGAACACTGATTTCACATATGTTATATAATTTAAACAAACTGAAACAAACACAACCACTGGTCTGGACCAAGTGGTTGTGTCTGGTGCCCTTGAACCAGTCCACGCGGGTTCGACCCCCGACATCACCAAGGTTTTCTTTTCTTTTTTTTGAAACATTCCAACTTTATATATATAATTACTAGTATTTTAAAAATTCATTTTAAAATACCAAAACACTTTTAAAAATTCTACAAAAATTATTTTGTGTTAATCTAATGAAAAAGTTTAACATACAATTTTTAGTTTTCAAAAATTTATTTATTTAATATATATAATAAATAATCCAAGTTTATTCCATTATATTTATAAAATTCTCTTAAAATATCAAAACAATTTTATAAATTTCCACAAAAATTATTCTGAGTTTTTATAGTAATAAACTTTTCTGAAATGATTTTTATTTCAGAAAAATCATTTATTTAATATTTTTAATCAATTTTTGTTAGTTTTAATCATAATTAAATCATAATAAATTCATTTTTTAATATTTTTGCACCAAAGTTTTATATAAATTAATTCTGAGTATTTGGAACAGAAATATATTTTTTAATCTAATAATTCTTTAATTTTAGTATTTTTAAATATTAAAGTTAAATTTTGACAATTTGTAATAAAGAGATTTAATATTCTATATTTAAGAAAATAATTTTATAAAAATTATTTTTATACTTTAAACTCATTATTGTGACCATCTTTGATTCAAATTTTATAAAAAGATTTTGTTTAATTATTTATTAAATTTCTCTCAATTAATCAAACATTTTATTCATTAATCAAACGAGCATTTATCCCCAAATTCGAAGCCCTAGAATATTATTGTAGACTAGATAGACTTAGACATATTTATTACCTTGATTATAGGGTAATACTTGGCATTGTTTGGGCAACACACTATTCAATTTTTTTCAAGAAATATAACATTTTGCTAAGGTGAGTTTTACATAGCCCATTTTCTATTTATCACCATTTTTGGGGTGAAACATGTTACAACATTCAATATGCAATTCAATCATCAAAGTGTCTATGTGTTTTTCTATGTTGCATTATGTCTTGAACATGACTAGGGTAAGCACATTTCTAGCATAATCATTGATCAGCCGACGGTATACATTGATTGATCTATTGGACCGACAATCCCACCCGGATACGTGCCTCCTACAAAGGTAGCGTGGGTGTTTGTTATCGCATAACATATTCGAGTGAACCATGAGCGTATGGGATGTACCACATTATAACAGTCACAAGGGTTGATTATGCACTCGATTTACTTCTAGTATGTTTTCACATATGGACTAGAATTGCCCTGACACTTGAATTGTACAACATTTTTATTCGATTATCAAAACCTATGTAATTCTCACCAACTTTTGTTGACCCAAAAATATTCTCAACAATGAAGCTGAGGCTTGAGTTTGCATGAGGATTTATCATGAAGTTATTATTTGAAGTTTTTGTTTATTGATATCATGTATTGAATTTCTAGACATCAATTTATATTGGATATTTATGTTTTGAATAAATTATTTAAAATTCAATTTATACCATGTGCTACTGAAACAATCATCAATACGTGACATCCCGATGTTTCCGCCATCGGTTGGGGTGTTACATATAACATGCGGTAGACATTCGAGGTTGTGGTGGAATGTAAGAGTTTGCTGTGTAGTTTGGTGGATAGGTGGGTGTTTGTGCAAGATAGTTAATTGGGTTTCTCGGAGGTTCAAGGACACTCGAAACACAAGCTATAAGTGGCGCAACATCACTTGCCACACTAGAACTGGACACATAAGTGGATGAAGATGCATGTTACAATTCCGGATTTTGTGGGAATTATGATCATCTAGCTTTTCTCTTTTCTTCTAACTCTTTATTTTACAACTTCTGAATAAGCTCGTTGATAGTCCAGTATTGATATGCATCCTTCTCTTTCAAAACCTCAAGATGTTGATTCCAATATGGTGGTAAGGAATTAGCAAACTTATCAACCAACTCGGACATAGGAATCTTGATGTCATAATTCGACAACTCGGTCAACAGATGGCAATATCTAGGTATTAGTTCCTTTAGTGTCTCATTCCCAACATAACTAAAGTTTTTGAATTCTTTCTTTAGTTCTTCCACCTTCAATCATCTCATCTTATCATTCCCATCATGTCTATTCTTCCACATATCCCAAAGTTGCTTAGATATGGTACACGGTCCAAACTGGTGAAGTAGATCGGTCGTCAAGGCTTGAGATAGTTGTGAGAAAGCCTTCTTTTCCACTGCAAATTTCTTCTTCTCATCTTCAGATAAACCATCAAGTGGAATCGGTTCACCTGAATTCTCCAAACACGGAGCATCATACCCTTTAACAATCATCTGCCACGCCTCAGTTCCTTCCAATCCCATACCTTCAAGATGTATCTTGAACTTCTTTTGCCACTGATTATACTCTGCCATGTCCATCAGCTTAGGAGAGCGATTTGCACTACCCGAAGACAAATCATTGATTAGTTTTGAAATAGCATTAGTAGCTTGAGAATGTACCGTTGCTGCTGCATCGCACCAATAATCAGTCGTCGGTTGCTGTGGAGGTTGAGTAATAGGTGGTACCAAACTACTCATAGCAAAATACTCAATCAGTTGAGATGACTAACTGTTCGTATACTGAGAAGCTACAGCCCATGGATTCATCGGAACGTGCTGTTGCTGTGTTGTTGCAGGCCTTGGTGTCATAGGAAATCCGCACATGTTGTCCATGATGTCTGAAATGCAAACACTTAGAAAAATTTCCTAAAAACAGCTTCGTTCGACCTCTGATGTGTGTACGTGGGTTCGAAGGTAGAATCTCTTAGGTTCGACCTCCAAAATGTGACATCAGGGAACCAAGAACACATTTTTCTAGCTGGCTTTATTGTTTACTTGCTGAATTTCGGGACGAAATTCTTTTCAACTTGGGGATGATGTGATACCACGCATTTTCAGGTTAACACTTTTACTGAACTCTAGTTAACTTACATATTCATACGTGGTTAAATACTTATTTAGGGTTAGTTAAGGAGGCCTAACATATGTTAGATGATATTAACATATGTTATAAGGAGGAACATCCTTGTTTTAACACACACACGGGTCCTGTATCCCGAACGTTGGTGATTTGTTTGGCGTATATAATAATGTGTACAATTGAATTATGATGAACGTGAAGTTACATGTTTATGTGGATTACATGTTTATGTGAATTACCACTTGACTGAAAGTTAATATGTAAACCATGCAAATTACGTGTACCTTATGATTAATATGTTATGGGATGATAAAAATAATGGTTTTTATGCAAGTTAGGGTGGTTGATGTTATCTGGTCCGGTATTGGGCTAAAACATGATTAACGGGTCCAGTTAGTAGACTAAAAGCGCCCTAATACCTAATTACTTGGGCAACAAGCCAAGGCTTGTTATAATTATAGATAAAAAAAAAATAAAACCCTAACTCCTGCCCCTTTGCGCCGTGAACAACCCCCCACCCCCTGTCTCTCAATTTTCAACAAATATCAATTTTATTCACTTCTCAAGCTAGTTTGGGTGTAATCTCTAGGCTTTGAGGACTCTTGCATTGAAAGGTATGATCTTTACATGTTATATGATGATTAATAATGCTTGAAAAGTTTAAAAATCATAAGGCATGCATATATATATAAATCACATAACATGTGTTAGTAGGATTTCTTGAATGTTCATTGTGATTTGATGATGATACTTGTTGTTAGTAATCATAATTAGGGTTTTTGTATGATAATATATGTGTTTTATCATGATAATATGGGTTATGCATGTGTTAGAGATTTTTATGCATGATTAGGGTTTGTGAATAACTTGGGATGCAAGTTACAGTTGCTGGCAGATTCGTTAGGGTATTTTGTAGGGTCTGTATTGTGATGTTAAATTGATTGTTTAGATGCTTTATTTTCATGGTTATATTGTGCATGATCTTATATTTTAATAATGGGAAACACCATCAGATTTGGACATTGTTTGAGTGGTTTTTGGAATTTTATTTGATTAGGGGTCATATCAGATTTTCGGAATTATAAATTGGGTCAACTTTAAACGGACATAACTCGAGTTTTACAAAGAGTTAAGTTATGAAATTTGGATAGAAAGTCAACACTGGAATAATTTGGCTTTTCCAAGTGGATTTACCTTGTTTGGGTGAATACACAAGTTTTGGGAATTTTTCTACTAAACTGACCTGTTGTGGAATGTTTCTGGACATAGCTGTGTTGTGCGAATGTTAATAATTTTTGTGTTTGGTTTTGAGATAAAATAAAAATATGGGTTATAAAGTGAATCCCAATGAATATTCAGTAAAACTTTGGGAGTTTAATTCTTTCATTTAGTATTTTAAATAATTTGTTTTTCACAGCACACAATCTGCCCTAAAAACGCAGATTGTGTGAGGGATGTTTATGTGACTATTTGGAGTCTTATATGGTATGTATTTGACATGAACATGTATGGACACTTATATGAGATGTGTATGAGGTATAAAACTGATAATAATCAGTATGATCACCAACGGTATTCATAGGAATTACTTGTGCATGTAGAGTCATTAGGTGTCACTACACGGTTTGAACTTTTAAAAGTCTTGGACAAACGAGTTGTATGGTGTATTGGTTATGCACATATACTCACCTAGTGACATTTGTATTAGGGAGTCGGTAGCTCATTACTATTT
Source organism: Ambrosia trifida (assembly GCA_028751855.1). Lineage (NCBI taxonomy): Eukaryota > Viridiplantae > Streptophyta > Magnoliopsida > Asterales > Asteraceae > Ambrosia > Ambrosia trifida. The sequence goes on along the minus strand of CM054130.1, from coordinate 54,110,639 downwards.
GAGGAATTTGGATTATTCACGTGCAACCTAAGGTGAGTTTCACCACTTTTTCTCAAAAGCATGCGTCTCAGGGTGAGACAACTTTAGCAAACGTTTTCATGCCCGGTTTGGGACTATTGTTATATCTCGGGTTGAGATGGTTTGACTCCTGTGGTGGGTCAGGTTTTCATTACGAATCCTCGAGGAGGATTTCGCTTTGATCAGTTTAAAACTTATTAGTCCTTTGTGAACTACACTTTATCACTGTAAAAGTCCTTACATATTATTGGGTTTATCGCTGGGAGCGAACGGGGTATTAGTTAATAACGCTATTAGGTTGTGCAGCAACCTCATGTTTGCGATGCTGGGAGCATGGGCATGAACTTCTGACCACATTTGTTGGCTAGTGTTGATAGACACTAGTTTATGAGGCAATTTATTATTTTACTTAAGGTGTCCCAATAATCCTGTTTAGTTGCAATGAGTGGGCTAGCTACCCCTGACATGATTAAACTGATAACACTTTAACTTTTGGGGTCTGGGAGACCTACGCTTTTATTTGGTTACGTGGTTTGGGAAACCAGCGCATGTACTTACTCATCTTCTTTACTTTGTGAACTCACCAACATTGTTTGTTGACCCATGATATGCATGCTTTTGAAGGTAGTTAGCTTCCGGTGCCACGATTAGAAAGCACTGCACACTTCACTGCATTTGGGGTCTTGGGCATACACCTAAATTATATATCATGCTTTTATGTTTTCTTTCATGTGGTTATGGCGCACGTACACAGGAAGCTTCACGATGCGCATGACGTGATACCATTAAACCGAATCAAGTTCGAAGAAAGTCAAATGTTGAGACTTATCCTTTTTCTTTGAGCAAGGAGACAATTAGTTCCTGTTCCTTATCGCTTGATATTCCTTACTCTCATTTTGAAACTCAGACGAGACTGGGTTACACATATAGAATTTATTTCTTTCTTTAGTACCTTACACCTAGTACGAGCGGGCGAACGTATGACTGCATATCCCTATTTCTCATAAGTATATGGTAGATTCATGGGAACACATTAGATCGGGGCTTGTTACACACACTCTTGGGGAGTTATGTAAAGCCTGCGATGTAGTGCAACATATCAAGGGAAGACGAAACCAACTAATGGCTAATAGCCATGATTGGAGGAACGAGTGGTACAGCTTACCACTAAACTGGCTTACATAGGACTAGAGAAGGAGATTGTACGTGATGAGATCCATTTAACACTGACACCGAGAAAGAGGAAGAAGAAGGGATGAAAGGGGAACCTGAGCAGGACGAGCACATGGAAAGTGAGGATGAAGGCTCTACTATCTAGACAGAGCGTGGCGACAATTGGCTCTTACCTTTTCTTACCTGTATTTTCTTTCCCTTCCCTTTGTTAACTTAGATAAGACTGAGTTCTTATAATCAACGATAGGGTGGTTGAGGCCCCCGCATCTTTCCAAGCTACTTTTTTTTTAATGGAGAAGGAGATATTTTATTCCACTGAAAAAAAACATTGACGGGTACAAAGAAAGTTCCCTAACCAGTGGTTAGACAACCGTTATTCAAGAAAAAAAGGCACCAAAAAAAACTAGTTTACGCCTAACGACTACAAATACATTAATCTTCCAACCAGGAACCTATGATCACCATAAGTGTAGTCGCATGAGCCAAAACAGTAAGAAATTCTGCAGTTGTAATTTTCGATAGAGATATCAGCCACAAATCAATCAACCAGGACGCCACATATCCACAAAACAATATCCATAATGTCTATGATTTAGAACTGCTTTGATACTTCACTTGATTCGTACTTGCTAGCCCACACTGCTTGTTCAAACCTCCCGCAATTTTTAAAACTAAATCTGCAGCCACGAGAAAACCTTCCTACAATGCATATCTAATATCGACATCCGAGCATCTTTAAGTATGAATCTGCACATAGAAACCAAGACAAGGTGCCTACAATGACTCGCCAATAGTTGTGTTGTAGTGCAGCAAAATAGGTCCCACAAAACTTCTCACATATCAGTGATTGTGCAGAAAAACCCAGGGTCAACCGATTACCAAGAGGATCCCTCATTTTGCAATGTTTGTGCAGAAAGCTAACAGGACCGGGAACACCTTCTTTTGTTCCATCATATTAATATCAAACTGGAACATGAAAAGGATAGATATTTTGAACGCAGCTAGGTAGTAAAACATCAGTACCAATTATATAACTTAGCAGCACCATTAGGACAGTCTTCGTTAATCAATCAAAAAACAAAGTAAGTTAAAAACTCTCCACGATGACCCAATCCCCCAATAAGAGACCAAAAAAGAAAAACACACACCACGAAATGATTTAACACGAAAGGAAAAATATGTAGCCAGGGAGAGTAGCGCCAAAAAAAACACACTATAACCCATTTACCCAATTTTCAATTAACACACGCCAAAACGCACACATGGTGCTACCCTATCCATCACCCCCCCCCCCCCCCCCCAGCTAACATAACCACCAAGACAAAAAAACTCACCCACACCAAGTAGAGTACTGAACACATAAGAATGAAATACACTGTCCGAGAATCATATATATATATATACTTCTATAATAATTTTTTTCTTTTTTTTCCTCTCTTTTTTTTCTCCAGGAATTCATCAAATATGGACATGAATGTCACCTGTGACAGCTTATACCAGGCAGCCCTCAAAATAGATATCAAAATCAAGATTCCTTCACTATACTTCATTGTTACACACATAATGCTAATGCTTCACCATAGGATCCTCCCAGGACAGGAGAAAAAACATTCACCATAGGTTTGTCTAGCTAGCCTCATGAAAAATAATAGCTCTTCCATCTTATAAATAATAGTCTTAATCAGTTATTACTCAAAAAAACAGTCTTCAGCCGAGGCCATTGTGTCCTCAGATCTTCAATTCTGCATTATACACCCTCCTAAGAAAAAAAAAATTGACACACACCTCTGAATAAATGACACGAAACAAAATATGAATAGCCGGGGATAATAGCGTCGTTCACAGTTTTTAACCCATTTGTCCACAAACACACGCCAAGACACACACATGACGCTATCCAGAAACCCACCCCACCCGGCTATCATAACACCAAAAACATACACACACACACCGAAAACACAAACATGATACATCATCATTACATCTTAACACTATAAATACCATCACTCAGCCAATCTTGAATCGATGGAATCTCCTCTTTCGTTCTATATTTCATCCTTAGATATGACACTTCCTTGATTTCCTCCACGATTCTTTAGTAGGATAGCGGTTTGCCTCTGAATACCCGATCGTTTCTGTGCAGCCATATTTTCCAAAAGGTCGCAATTATTATTGCAAGGGCTGCCTTCCTATGTTTTTTTGATGTCTGCATTTGTTTAACTTGCGACAACATTTCGCCTACAGAAGAGACATTAGTAAGGGACATTAATCTGAGCCATACGCCAATGGACCACCATACGGATTTCGCCATAGTACATGAGACAAGGACATGATCAACAGTCTCATCATAAATCCCGCAGCATGGACATAGTGAACTGCCAGTGTTTACTCCCCGTTTACCGAGTTCCACTTTGGTTGGTATTCTTCCGGAAAATGACCTCCAAACCATCATATTCGCCTTAGGCACGGCCCAATTACACCACTTCATTTTTTGTCATGAATCTGCAGCGGACACAGCTTATAACAAATCATTCGAAACCTGTTTAACAGTGAACACAGCCCCATCGTTCGCTGCCGAAACCCAAGAGTCGTGACCGGGCTTCATAGACATGTTTCTCATGAGTTGAATTATGCCTATAAACTGTTGCCAAGCATCAACTCCTACTGGCCTATTTCTCCATTGCCAATTCCATACGATTTCTTGACCCATTCTAGAATAATTATTCACAACAAGAGATCCTTTATTTGCAGCCAACTTATAAGCCAATGGATACACTCCTTTGAGGCTTTGAGGAAGCAACCAATTGTCTTCCCAAAACCTACATTTACTCCCGTTCCCCACCCTGCAAATCAACTTTTTGGTAATGTCTATATTCCTTTTGCAAAGATCCGACCCCAACCCCGCGATATTTTTCCATACCCCGGTGACTTGTTTATTGACTGGAATTATCCCATTAAGCCATCGACTACCATGAATGGCATTGATGACCTTAACCCATAATTGGTCCCCGTCTTCTCTGAACTGCCACCACCATTTGAGAAGAAGCGCCAAATTTGCTTCCCTAAGTCCCCCTAAACCCAAACCTCCCAACTTTTTAGATGCAACAAGTTTTTCCCAACCCACCCATCGGATTTTTTCCCCGTAGACCCAACCCCCCAAATAAAGTTCCTTCGAATCCCATCCAAAGTTTTAATTACCTTAATCGGAGCCTTGTATAATGACAAAAAATACGTTGGTAGACTCCCCAGAACCGCTTCGGCTAATAAAACTCTTCCAGCAAAAGATAAACACTTACCTTTCCATCGCGAAATCCTCGAGTTGAATCTATCAATGACTGGTTTCCAGTTCGCCACTCTATTCATGTTCGCCCCCCACCATCATGCCAAGATATTTGAGCGGAATGTCTTGTGTCTGGCAGCCCAAACTGTCCGCAATCTGCCTCAGTTGGTTATCGCCCAATCCGACTCCAAAAAATCTTGCTTTTTGAGTTGTTAATGCTGAGGCCGGATACAAGTTTAAAACAACGCAACAATCTTTTCAAAATTCTGGCTTCATCTACATTACCTTCACCTATGAAAACGAAGTCATCTGCATAAAACAAGTGTGTAATTCGTGGCCCATCATGAGGTAGTAATAAACCACCATAAAGCCCATTGGAAATTGCATTTTCCATGATAACATTTAATGCCTCCATAACTAGGATGAATAAGAATGGTGATAGCGGGTCACCTTGGCGAAGACCTCTTTCAACTTTGAAACTTCCTGTATTAGAACCGTTAACCAAAATCATGGACGTTTGTGAGTACAAGATCCCCATAATCCAACATTTCCACCGAGTAGGGAAGTTCATGTGAGATAAAACAGAGATGAGGAACTTCCAGTTTAACATATCATAGGCTTTGTTGAAATCCACCTGAAAAAAGGAAACCGTTTTTTTTTGTTTTTCTTAGCCCACGCAAAAACCTCATTAAGAATAAGTGGTCCATCAACAATATTCCTTCCCCCGAGAAAAGCGGACTGTGATGGTGATATCAGATCATCCATAACAGTAACTAGTTGATTAACTAGCACCTTGGATATTACCTTTTGCACAACACCGATTAACGATATGGGCCTGAAATCATTGTATGTTTTCGGATCTGCATTCTTAGGGATGAGAGATATAAAAGAGGACCCACTAGCATGACACACCGAACCATGAGTATGGAACTCATCAATCGCCTCAATGAACAATGGTTCGAATTCAGCCCAAAACTTCTTAATGAATGCAAAGGTGAAACCATCCGGCCCGGGGGCCTTATCATTATCGCAGTCCCATACAACATTTTTAACTTCTTCTTTAGTGAACTTTCTGATCAACGCCTCACCTTGACTACCCAAGAGTCTTTTGAAACCGTTTGGAAGGATACGTGGCCTGTTTTCATCATTCTCCTTGAATCTAGCTTTGAAAAACTCAAGGAACGACTCCTTGACTTTTGGTGAGTTTGAGATCCATTCTACATCAATGAGGATACCATTAATTCTATTTTTGACCACATTGTTATTAGCCACTTTGTGAAATAGCCTTGAGTTTTCATCACCGCTTCTAGTCCACACGACTCTAGCTTTCATCCGAAGATCTTCGGCCTTATCATTCCCCCACCTAGTCACAATGCACAAAGTGTCCAATCTTTCCTTCTTCTCAACTACATCAAGAGGTCTCGATTCAGCCAAGATTTCTAATTTTTGAATCTTATCTCTCGCTTCACCTACGACCTCCTTATCCACCTTCTTTCTTTTAGTTCTCCATTCTTTAATTTTGACTTTGAGATTCTGTAGACAGCTTGCAAGGGTTTTCCCTTTGGTGATGTCTTCGACTCGGTTATTAATTGCTTCCTTGACCACATGCTTTAACTCGTCTTCTTGTAACCAAGTATTAAAAAACCTGAATGGTGTGGGCCCATAATTACTAGTAACAACCGAAAGAACTAAGGGTCTATGATCAGATTTCTCCCGGGGATGAGCAATAAGACAAGCGTTTGGCCATCTATCAATAATCTTGTCGCAGACGAGGAAACGATCAATCTTACTACTTTTAGATGCATCATCCGAAATGTAAGTATGTTTTGCACCACCCATATTAAACTCTTCCAACCCTGTGGCTGCAATAAAATTATTAAAGGCTAGGGCGTTAGTGGGGTTGAACACCGAATTGGTTCTGTCATCCACACACCTAACTTCGTTAAAGTCGCCAAGAAAAATGAAAGAACCATCATAAGAGTTTCTTAAAACCAATAATTCATCCCACAATTCTTTCCTTTTAGATTCATCATTTGGAGCGTGCACATTAACCAAGAAAAAATCACCAGCTTGACCTGCAATGTTACCGCCAACAACTAGATAATGGTGCTTCGATATGACAAGATTTGACCTGAGAATTTGCAGATTCCAGATAGATAGGAGACCGCCTGCTCTACCATTCGTGTGAGACACCGCCTTTTCCATTTGTGACTTGTCCCAAAATCTCATAATCTGCTCATCAGTAATCTGTGCTAGATGTGTTTCCTGATAGCAATAAACACAATACCATACTCCTTTTTAATTCGTCTGACCCAGTTGGATTTTTCCGATCTGGCCGCGCCCCGGATATTAATAGTTAACATATTCATTGGATAACAATTACCTCCTCTTGACGAACAGCTTCTTCAACTATGTCTTCAAAACCATCCAAAACCACACCAATTTTCGAGCCCACCATTCTAGTCTGAATCGATTCCTCCACAATCGTTTGATTTGAGGCCGACAGCGTTAAGCTATGTTCCTCATCCTCTTCTGATTCACCGTACCATTCATCATTGTCAGAGCTTTGTTCCTCCCAAAATCTATTAACTTGGCCATCTCAAATGAAATCATCAAACTGATAGAGATCGTCTTCATCGTCCAGCATTTGCCTACGGATCCTGTTCTTGGCTGCCTCTTTCCTTGCTTTGAGAAAAGGTTTTTTCCTTCTGTTGACGGAAGAGTCGAAGTTGAGGTCAGGGATCTTCTTAGTCTTTTTCTTGTATGCCTTTGTGGTAAACTCCTTATTGGGCCTGACAGAATCACTAGAGTTATTGGGCTCATTATTATTTAGATCCTTCATTAACCGAGATAAGTGGGCCTTAATAACCGGATCATCTTTTTTCACATTGGGTTTGGCACATGGACCATGGGGGGAAAGAGATGGGGGACACATGAATTCAGATGACTTTTGTGATGAGTCATTGGAACCATGTGGGACAGGTTTTGTATTATTATTCTTCAAATTCCCATGCAAGCATTCTTCCAACTTTTCATGTGTTCCAAGACCTTTTGGCGATTCGTTTACCGAGTGGAGCTGGCCGACTAGGGGATCAGACGTTTCATCTTCTCTGCCAGTTGGGGAATTCCTACCCATGTTTTCCGGTGGTTTAGTCGGCTGGGGTACTCCGGCGTCTTCCTTACGCAAATTCTCCTCCTCCTGAATGCAACTAGGAGCCCACTGTTGGACGATTTCATCAACCCAAATCATAATTTTTTCCATTAAAACATACTTTAATTTTTTTGCTAATCCTATCACCACCCTTAACGAGAATGGCAATGCGATCAAAAGAGAAATCCACATCAAAAACATCGGCCGTTGACGGGAAAATAAATTTACCGAATTATTAAGCGATCAGGTTAGACGTTTTTGCATCCCAAGCATGAAGTGGAATGCCCCTGATGTTGATCCATGCGATCCTGTCAAAATATACTTCTTCTCCTCTCCATTCTTCAATGCTTTCGAAAAAGTCGCTCCAATCACTTGTGTTACCTGTTAAAATCGTTTTCGCATCTTCAGTTGTTTGGAAAGATAACAAGGCATACAATCCGCCAACATATCGAACTTTTGTGGAGCTTGGGATTTTGGGTTGCATGATGGTTCTAAGTTCATCCAACGTTTCAAGGTATTTAGCCTGCACGAGCAAACTTCTCCCCATCAGTGATGTAACATTTCGAGCATTATCTTTACTTGAGTTTATGTTCATGATATATTCAGAGTTGCCCCAAGCTCCCTTCTTGTTGTAGTCATATTTCACAGGTTCAGCCTTGTCTCTCCCAATGGTGTTTGGTACCACTTTGTTCCATGTTTTAGGAGGTTGTCTCCGATGGTCGTTGAACTGAGCCTGAGTGTTTTCCACCGGTTGTCTGTGATACGTAGTATGTCTCCTCTTCTCAGTGTTTTTCTCCTCCCTAGCAAACTTTGAATATTTGCGAAAATATTCTGACCCATCACCCTGACTTTGACGACATGTTGGAGTAGAACATCAACATCTTCCACCGGACTAAATCTAAGAAAGCCGAACCTCCTACCCCTGTTGTCCTTCTTAACAGGTACATACGCATCAACCAGGTTTATGAAGCTTAAGAAGCAACACAAAAGCTCCTGGCTTGTGCATCCCCCTGGCAATCCTGATACATAGACGGTAACGTCTTTCCCAGATCTTCCTCCAAAGCTTCCATACGGTCTTCTGTTTTGGTCCTTATATCTTCCTTCGTGCACCATTCTTCTTTCCCTTTGGATTCTATCTCTTAGATCTTCAACTGGTTGCGGATTTGTCGGTCTTCTATCTTCTTGTCTCTGTCTCCGGTTCATCTTGGTTTGTGGGGTGACTCTTCTTGTCTTCTGTTTGGGTATATTTATTAAAGTTAAAGAAATGATATATTTAATTAGAGACAAGTCCTTTCCAAGCTTGTGAAGATCCATTTTTCTAAATCAGTCGTTTCCCCTGACTTCCACATTTGAACTTTCTTATACCTTGAACGCACATGCCACAACAACAACCTGCCATCGTATTTTCAAGGCTTTTATTGGTTGTAAACCTTGATAACTCCAAAGGAACTGAAGGAGACCGTTTGATTGCTTCGATAGTATAAGCCTTTTCCATGTGCAATTGCCCCAGGCAGGATGGGGTAATGTATGCTACATGCACACTCGATGAGTTACATATACTTGGGTGGAGAATGTAACCCCCATGACAAAATTTAGAAATTTGTTATTTAGAGACGGTTAGGTCTGAGATCGACGCCTACACTACCAAGCTACAGGAGTTAGCTACTATATGCTCAAATCTATTTAACCTACCTTACAAACGGATCGAGCTTCATACCAAAAGGGTGGGTCCCTCAGCTGATACGTGGCTTGGCCACTGCAGCTCACCTACCCAGAATCTAACAAATATTTCACCTGACTCGCAAACTCACTAATGAGGCTGTTGAGCATAGTACTTTTCCAAAGCATGGTGCTTCATCTTCTACTTTTGGTGATAGCAAGAGAATGTGGGATAGTGTGAGGTATAAGACCTTCAGCAACAACAACAACGGCAACAACAAAAATGGGGCTCGTGGAAGAGTAGTTGTGATTGGCTCTGGGGAAGCTAGGACCGATAACAATGACGTGTCGGGTACGCGTTCCTTAAACGACACTCTCGCTTCTGTTTTAAATGATACTGGTGCAGACTATAGTTTTGTGTCATCGAAACTTAGCAAACAATTAGGGATGGTTCCTACTCTTCTTGATACCCCGTACACTATAGAGTTAGCTAATGGGAAGCCTGTTGAGGTAACCCATATTCATCGTGACTGTAAGCTCGAGCTAGATGGGCAATTGTTTGCCATTGACCTTCTACCTATCACCCTAGGAAGCTTCGATCTCATGGTTGGCATGGATTGGTTGTCCAAGCAACACGCTAAAACTCTCTGTCAGGAGAAGATTGTTCATATCCCCCTCCCAAGTGGAGAAGTTTTATCTATACAGGGTGATCGTGGTGGTGGCATGGTGTGCATCATCCCCTTTTTGAAAGCCCAGAAGTGTATTCGTAAGGGCTGTCCAGCCATTTTGGCTAACATATCTGACACTCGAGCTGAAACTGAAACTAAGATTGAGGACATCCTAGTAGTCCGAGATTTCCCAGATGTTTTCCAAGAGGAACTACCTAGACTTCCACTTGTCCATCAAGTGGAGTTTCAAATTGATCTTGTACCTGGAGCAGCTCCAGTTGCACGCGCACCATAAAACCTAGCACAAGGCGAACTTCAAGAACTATCTACCCAACTCCAAGAGCTAATGGATAGGGGCTTTATTAGACCTAGTTCTTTGCCATGCGGAGCTCCAGTTCTGTTTGTTAAGAAGAAGGATGGGAGTTTCCACATGTGTATTGATTATCGGGAGTTGAACAAAGTAACGGTTAAGAACCACTACCCTTTCCCTTGTATTGATGGGAGTTTCAAGGGTCGAGTTTCTATTCTAAAATTGACTTGAGGTCAGGATACCATCAACTGAGAGTCCAATAGGAGGATGTGGCGAAGACAACCTTTCGAACTCGTTATGGACATTATGAGTTTCTAGTGATGCCATTTGGGCTAACCAATGCACTGGTGGTGTTCATGGATTTGATGAACTGCGTGTGTAAGCCCTATTTGGACAAATTCGTCATAGTGTTCATAGATGACATACTGATTTATTCTAAGAGCAGGGAAGGGCACGAGCAACACCTACAGCTGATCTTGGAACTCTTGAGAAATGAGCAGTTGTATGAGAAATTCTCTAAATGTGACTTCTGGATTCGAGAAGTCCAATTTCTTGGACATGTGGTTAACGAGGCAGGAATACATGTCGATCCCGCCAAGATTGATGCAATTAAGAAGTGGGAGGCTCCTAAGACTCCTACAGAGGTGCGTCAGTTTCTTGGTCTTACGTGATATTATCGCAGATTCTTTGAGGGATTCTCTAAGATCGATCAACCCCTCACTGCTTTAACACAGAAGGGTATTACTTACAAGTGGGGAGATGCCCAAGAATCTGCTTTTCAATTATTGAAGCCGAAGCTTTGCAGTGCACCTATACTATCATTTCCTGAGGGTACAGAGGACTTCGTGGTGTACTGTGATGTGTCTATCCAAGGGTTGGGGTGTGTGCTGATGCAGCGTGATAAGGTGATCGCGTATGCCTCACGCCAATTAAAGGTTCATGAGAAGAATTACATCACCAATGACTTGGAACAGGGAGCAGTGGTTTTTGCTCTAAAGATCTGGAGGCATTATCTCTATGGGACGAAGTGTACGATCTTCACTGACCACAAGAGCCTCCAACACATATTCGATCAGAAGGAGCTGAAAATGCGACAGCGTCGATGGGTCGAACTTCGACTGTGCCATCAAATATCATCCAGGGAAAGCTAATGTAGTAGCTGATGACCTCAGTCGTAAGGAAACAAAACCCAAACGGGTGCGAGCTTACAAGTTAGACCATTCGAGATTGTCGAAAGGATTGGTCCGGTAGCTTTCAAGTTAAACTTGCCTGATGAACTTAGTGAAGTGCACAACGTATTCCACGTATCAAACCTAAAGAAATGCCTATCGGATACGACACTGGTAGTGCCACCGGAGGAAATCCAGGTGGACAACCAGCTACGATTCGTGGAAGAACTGGTGGAGATTCTTGAGCAGGGCGTCATGAAACTCAGACAAAGCACTATACCTATTGTCAAGGTAAGATGGAATTCCCGTCTAGGACCGGAATAACGTGGGAGCGCAGAGATCATATGCGGCTCAAATATCCACACCTCTTTATTGAACCTGAACCTGTGCATAGATCAAACGCCGAATATAAAGCAGTTCGCTCAAAGTGAATTTCGGGGCGATATTCCTTTTAACTTGGGGATGATGTGACATCCGAGAATCAAGCACACATTTTTGTATCTGGCTTTATTGTTTACTTGCTGAATTTCGGAACAACATTCTTTTCAACTTGGGGATGATGTGATACCCCGCATTTTCTGGTTAACACTTTTACTGAACTCTAGTTAACTTGTATATTCATACGTGGTTAAATACTTAACTACTGCCTAACATATGTTAGATGATATTAACATATGTTATAAGTAGGAATATCCTTGTTTTGACACACACACGAGTCCTGTATCCCGAACATTGGTGATTTGTCTGGCATATATAATAATGTGTATAATTGAATTATGATGAACGTGAAGTTACATGTTTATTTGGATTACATGTTTATGTGAATTACCGCTTGACTGAAAGTTAATATGTAAAACATGCAAATTACGTGTACCTTATGATTTATATGTTATGAGATGATAAAAATAATGGTTTTTATGCAAGTTAGGGTGGTTAATATTATCGGGTCCGGTTTTGGGCTAAAAAACATGATTAACGGGCCCTAATACCCAATTACTTGGGCAACAAGCCAAGCCTTCTTATAATTATAGATCAAAAAAAAAATAAAACCCTAACCCCTACCCCCTTTGTGCCGTGAACAACCCCCCACCCCCCTCTCTCTCAATTTTCAACAAACATCAATCTTATTCATCTCTTCAAGCTAGTTTAGGTGTAATCTCTAGGCTTTGAGGACTCTTGCATTGAAAGGTATAATCTTTAAATTTTTTATGATGATTAATAATGCTTGAAAAGTTTAAAAATCATAAGGCATGCATATATATATATATATATATATATATATATATATATATATATATATATATATATATATATATATATATATATATATATATATATATAAATCGCATAACATGTGTTAGTAGGAGTTCTTGAATGTTCATTGTAATTTGATGATGATAGTTGTTGTTAGTAATGATAATTAGGGTTTTTGTATGATAATATATGTATTTGATAATGATAATATGGGTTATGCATGTGATAGAGAGTTTTATGCATGATTAGGGTTTGTGAATAACTTGCGATGCAAGTTTCAGTTTCTGGCAGATTCGTTAGGGTGTTTTGTAGGGTCTGTATTGTGATGTTAAATTGATTGTTTTGATGATTTATTTGCATGGTTGTATTGTACATGATCTTAGATTTTCATAATGGGTAAAACCATCAGATTTCAATATCGTTTGTGTGGTTTTTGGAATTTTATTTGATTAGGGGTCATATCCGATTTTCGGAATAATAAATTGGGTCAACTTTAAACGGTCATAACTCAAGTTTTAGAAAGAGTAAAGTTATGAAATTTGGACAATAGGTCAACATTGGAATAATTTGGCTTTTCAAAGTGGATTCACCTCGTTTAGGGGAATACACAATTTTTAGGAAGTTTTCTACTAAACTGACCTATTGTGGAAATTTTCTGGACATAGTTGTGTTGTGCGAATTTTAATAATTTTTGTGTTTGGTTTTGAGACAAAAAAAAAATTATGGGTTATCAAGTGAATCCCAGTGAATATTCAGTAAACATTGAGGAGTTTAATTCGTTCGTTAACTATTTTAAATAATTCGTTTTTCACAGCACACAATCTGCCCTAAAAACGCAGATGGTGTGAGAGATGTTTATGTGACTATTTGGAGTCTTATATGGTACGTATTTGACATGAACTTGTATGGACACTTATATGAGATGTGTATGAGGTACAAAACTGATAATAATCAGTATGATCACCAATGGGATTCGTAGGACTTACTTGTGCATGTAGAGTCATTAGGTGTCACTACACGGTTTGAACATTTAAAAGTCTTGGACAAACGAGTTGTATGGTGTATTGGTTATGCACATACACTCACCTAGTGACATTTGTAATAGGGAGTCAGTAGCTCATTACTATTTGAGGAATTTGGATTTTTCACGTCCAACCTAAGGTGAGTTTTACTACTTTTTCTCAAAAGTATGCGTCTCAGGGTGAGACAACTTTAGCAAACGTTTTCCTGACTAGTTTGGGACTATTGTTATATCTCGGGTTGAGATGTTTTGAATCCTGTGGTGGGTCAGGTTTTCGTTTCGAATCCTCGAGGAGGATTGCGCTTTGATCAGCTTAAAACTTATTGGTCCTCTGGGAACTAAACACTCTATCAATGGAAAAGTCCTTACATATTGTTGGGTTAATCGCTGGGAGCGAACGGGGTATTAGTTGATAGCGCTATTAGGTTGTGCAGCAACCTCATGTTTGGGATGCTAGCAGCATAGGCATGAACTTCTGACCACATTTGTTGGGTAGTGTTGATAGACACTACTTTCTTAGGCAATTTATTATTTTACTTAAGGTGTCCCAATAATCATGTTTAGTTGCAATGAGTGGGTTAGTTACCCGTGACATGATTAAACTGATAACACTTGAACATTTGGGGTTTGGGAGACCTACGCTTTTATTTGGTTACGTGGTTTGGGAAACCATCGCAATTACTTACTCATCTTCTTTACTTTGTGAACTCACCAACATTGTTTTTTAACCCATGATATACATGCTTTTGCAGGTAGTTAGCTTTCGGTTCCACGATTAGAAAGCACTGCACACTTCACTGCATTTGGGGTCTTGGGCATACACCTAAATTATATATCATGCTTTTATGTTTTCTTTCATATGGTTTTATCTTGGGCGCGTTGCCTTGCGCATGGTTTTAAAAAGGTTTAAACTTAGTTTATGCTTCCGCAGCTTAACTAATCTTATCCAAATCAATCAATTTCCATTAAAACTCAATGTTCTATCAAAACAGAAATTTTTTGGACAATTTTGGATCAAATTCAGTTCAAAACATAACAAATTGTAGTTGTATGATCTTGTAGGCTCTGATACCACTTTGTAGATAGATTGGTTTTGACAAAAACGTTTAGGTGATCATACAAGTCTACCAAATCCTGATGCGGAAACCCTAGATTGTTTACAATATGATATGAATCAAATCAAACACACACAAATACCTTTTCAATTATCATTCTCATTAATAACTTGACAAAAAGTGTTTACAATTAGGTTTACAAGTTTATAAATCACTTTAAGAAAGATCAAAACCTAGAGAGATAATCTAGACCAGACACGAGATACAAAATGGCAAAAGTTATAAGTTTAACAAAATTTATGGTCTATATAGGAACCCACATTCGACCCTACGACTAGGTCGAATGTGCCCCTTCCACCAACTCTGTAGCTCGAACTAAGTATCTGTCTAGCAGCTTCTCCCTTCAACCACAAAAACCTTCCTTCGACCTTTCTATTCCTTCCTTCGACCTCTCGTAAAAACACAAAATACTTTATTTTACCAATCCAAAGCACTAGTCGCAATTATGCATCTACAAGTTACTGAACACTTTGTAATGCATTCTTTTTGAAATGCAAAAATAAAATTAAATATTTGTAGTAAGAAAGGAAAGAGATGGATGGTTACCATTTCATTGTCTTGTTTGGGTACCACATAAGAAGATAATGCATCATTACTTTTTATTGTCTAGTAAGTAGGAAAAGACGAAGAGATAAAATCGACGGTGGTGAGTGGCAACGTTTGGTGGTGATAATAGCGGTGACGGTGGTCGGTAGCGGTGAGTTGTGTCAGGGAGTGATGGCGACAGTGAGTGTTGGGAGTGGTGCTCGGGGCGATGGTCGGTGACTGAGAATGTTGGTGAGGGTGGTCGGTGCTCAGTGGTGGATGGCTGTGGTCGGTGGTGGAGGTCGCCGTTGGTGGTGGATGGCGGTGGTCTGGTGGTGGTCGGTGGCGACGGTAGTCGGTGACGGAGTGTGCGATGGTGGTCGGTGGGTAGCAGTAGTTGGTGGTCATTGGCAATGGCGGTTGGTGGTGGTGGTGGCAATGGGTGGTAGTGATAGAGGGGTGGGGGTGGTGGTTGGTAATGATGAAGGGTGACAGAGGGAATTGAACGGAAAAAAAATAAGGGGGATGGATGGAATGGATTTTGAGGTTTCAGAGGGAAGAGAATGGAGGGTATAATTGCTGATTCCATTACCTTTACTTACCAAACACATTTTTTTTTGATTCCATCGTAATGCTCCATTCCATTCCGCCTCTCATTCCTATATACCAAATGCTACCTAAGGTTGAGTGGTGAAGAGGAAATAAATTACCTCCTGGTTGGTTCAGAATGAGAGATCTGATTTAGGATGTAATAAGGTTGATGGTTCAATAAGAGATCTGGTTTAACTTGCAAAGTAAACACCGTTAGGCTCACCACATGGGAGAGGGAATGCCTCTTTGTGATCAAACTCAGGCGTGCAAATAAGTATGGTTTTAAGAAGTGATAAAATTGAGAGGCCCTCAAATGAGGATTTTTTTTTTGGAGTATTTATACTTTAGGTAATGGGCTTCAGAGATTGAAAGCCTATGGGCCTTTACTCCGAAGCCCCATCATTGAAATATTTGGCTTGATTCGGACCAGCATATTGGTCCAACCTTCGGCTATAAATCACATATTCTCTTCAAGTCCCCCAAAGTCCTTTAAATTCCTTCGGAGTTAAAGTGGACTTTTAATTCATTGGACGTTTATTACTGTTCGGCTATTCCAAGCTTTGGCATGTAATGGGTGACAGCTAATGTTTCTCATTCTGGGTAATAGAAGACAACTGTTTGTCATTCATGTACTTTTGCAAAGTCACAGTCAAGTGGTTTTAGCGAACGCCTGTGGACGTGACTTGCTTGATTGGCTTGAGAGGCACGTGCACACGTACTGATTGGACGGCTTCAGAACTGTCACTTTACATCCACATATTTGACTTATAAACAGAGTTTTTACTCTTTTATTTTTACCATTTATCTTTTCCATCCGTTCCTTTGAGAAAACATCTTCTTCTTTATCACATTTTACTAGTCGTTCGGTCCTTCAGTTTCAGAACCGTTTAGTTAAAAGGTGCATTTTTTCGTTCCTTTTTCTGTTTGTAATCATGCCTAAAGATAATATGTTTTCTTCGTATAATGTCTTAAAACAAAATAAATTTGAAGAATTTCTAGAGGAATTTGGGATTCCTTTCGATCTCCACCCGATTCTTCTCCACTTATTATGGGTAAGTTCTAGTCATCAACGTGTTTTAGTAAAAGGTTAAAGACCTAAAAGAGAAAATAAATTGGTAGAAAAATAAATAATTAAGACGCACATTATTTATAATATAAAAAGTGAAATTGAAACTTGAGAAAAATATTAAAGTGACATGTTATAGATGTCAGATTACTATTTAATATTCACTAGTATTTTACCGTCGCCGCGCGTTGCCGCGGCGCGCGATGGACATACTTAGCGGGTTTTTACCTGACGCCGAAGTTTGCGGCGCCAACACAATGCGTTTAACGGGTAGCAAACAATCAACCAAATGGGTACATATGGCAAATACTATCCTAAAACAAACCTATGAATGTAAATCAAATAATGAAGCAGTAAGGACATGGTAGTAAGATATATATGCGCGTAAAGTAGAGCAGGAAATAAAGGCATACCGATTCGAGGTAATGAGCGAACCGCTATCACTGTTGCGGCTGTTGCCTCTTTGCCTCCGCTTGCATGAGCTAACAGATCAACCTGTAATTGCATGATGGCACAAATACTAATCGTAGATAAGGCTCAGACATAGAGCTGTGAAACGGTTGAGGCGGAGCAATACGTTGCCGGAACATTTCACGTACTCTAAGCACGTCATCATCGATGAGAGGACAGGTGAAAAAACACTATAATGCATCAGAGGCAGGCGTTGATAGAAAGGCAACTTACAAACGTGAAGCACATGATCCGTAAAATAGAAGCATGGGGTCGTTATGTGGCGCAGAGTTTAAGTAAAGAAATTGGTTACAAAGCGACAATATGGGCATTCAACAGAATCAGATGGTTCAGACATCGAAGAAAAGCAAAGCGCGTATGCAATATGGCAAGATATCGTCTGGTTGCGTTGCCAATGCATTACTATTGGCATCGCCTTCACAGCCGATATGCGACGCCAATACACATTTTGCGCACTCTTAGCATGCCATCATCGCCTAGAGGATAGAGTATATTGCATCAGAAGCAAGCCTTAATAGGAAGGCATCTCACAAACGCAAAGTAGTTGATCCGTAAATTGGTTGCAAAGCGACAATAAGGGCACTCAGCGGTATCAGATGGCTCAGACATCAAAGAAAAGCAAAGCGCATACGTAATATGGCAAGATATGAGCTGGTTGCATTGCCAATGCATTACTATTGGCATCGCCTTTGCAGCCAGTATGCAAAGCCAGTAGCAAACGCCATAACTGTGGAAAACCGATGTTGTCATCATCACTCGAACGCGCAATAAATACCACAATTATCAGCAGACATCCGACCATAAAAGGTGGCCTCAAGGCATCCCTCTTACATACTACAACTGTTTCCAAGGGTCAAAGTATCCCAACAAATTATGGCTTACATCCCAATCATAAAGTAGACCAACATCAGAGAGATGATAATAAAAAGTAAGCTTTTACAACAAAGACAACAACCCATAATCGAAGCAACATACATCTAAAATTGAATTTAATAAATTCTAAATTCAATTTCATACCTTTTTTATTTTATAAAACCAGCAGGTAGCCTAGCGTCTACAGTCGTACCACCGCCACCTAAGGCGCTTGTCAGATGAACCCGCGGGTGGCATCGAGTCATTGCTGGCGTATAGAGCGTAACAACTGGAACAGAAGAACCCTAAAAAACCCCAATATACAACTACCTAGAAAACATTCATTTCATCTCCCACTACGAAGCTCGGCCTTTAGTTGTCGAATACCATCCCTCTGACCGCCGCCACCTAGGATTTCATATTGAAACCAACAACAACGGTCGGGAACATAGACAACCACTAACCGCGAGCAAATTTAGGGCTCATAGGAAGGCGGTGCAAGGCAGGGGGACAGGTGGAGTGGAGCAAACGCTTCATTAAGGAGAGCAACAGAGAGAGACGAACAGATGTAGAGGGTAAAGGGAGAAACCGCTCCAACAGGTAATTGAGCTGCATAAAGGACCTGTACCATGACCTAGAAGACGCTTCGAGCGGTTGTATTGAGGGGAATAGTAAAGGTCTCTCACAAAGAATGTTGTCTTTTAATACTATTTATAATTGTTAGTAAATTGTATATATGTATAAATAGAAAAATAATGTCTTAATTTCAGTGACCTAGGGTTTCGACTATGGTGGTGGCAGGTGGTGATTTGGTGTTTTTAGGTGGTCTCGTGATTGTAGTGGTAGTTACCAACGAAGTGGTAACGACGTCTAAGTGGTGGTGGCGTAGGGTTGTAATGGTTGTTACCGGCGAGGTGGTGATGGTGGTGGTGGAAGGGTTGTTGTGGCGATGATGGCATGGTTGTGACAATCGGCAAAGTTAAGGTGATTCCGTACTAATTAATTATGCGTAATTAACATAATTAAGTGCAAATTATTGCTAATTGTTTTAACTAAGCCTTGGAGAATAGAAAATTCCCCATAAGATGCATAGGAATGCACATGTTTAATATTGAAGCACGACGAAACCGCGTGCCAATAAACTTGTTCGGAACGGACGTTGGAGATTTCCCAATAACGATTAATTAACCAAAAATGATCCCGAACACCCGGGATATGAAATAAAGGGAATTTCTATGAAATATTATGTGCTTTGGAGCTCCAAAACCATTTGTGGAAACTCCAAACACAAATCACCCGGTATTGAATAAAGTTCGCGTATTGCACCCGAGTGATAGGCATTGGAAAGTTATTTAGACTCCCAATTAACATGTTTCACACACGTGTTTTCACACATTTTCCACCCAAAATCGTGCTTTTATCTTGGTTTTATCATGACTTACCTTACTTCGTTGATAATTGCAGGTTTTGAGGCCGCGAAAAGAAGAGAAAAACGGCAAGAAAGACAAGGAATTGAAGAATTTTGAAGATGTTTCTTACCCCCCATAAATGCGAAGAATACATCTCTCCTTGTCTTCCCACTTTGAATTCTTACCTTTGTGAACCTTCTCCATATTCACCTCCACCTGAACCTCCTCCACCTTTACCTTCCTACGAACCACCTCCATATCACCTGTCACCATTTACATACTCTTATATACCACTACTTTTTAATTCTTCAACTTTCTCCCCTTATCCTTTTGAAGAAAAACACCCCCCTGAAAATTCACCACCATTTTTGCCATCTCCATCACCAAATCCTTTCTTCGAGTCCGAACCCGAGCTTATGCCCAAGTCCGGACCTCCTCTCATCGACTTGGAGAAGTTTGTTGAAAATCTCGAGATAGCCAAAAACTATCTTCTGAAAAAATTTGAAATGGAAGATGAAGCAAGGGCATTGGAAGTACCACAAAAGGAAGCGGGGGTAGGAAAGATTGAAGAAAACGTGGGTGGAAGCGGAGTGGTGGACCAAGAGGTGCAAGAAGGACGGAAAGAATCAGATTGCGACAACTCAGAAAAGGAAGTGGTATTGTCCCACTTGCCACTTTTCACGAGTGATAGCCCCCCAATGGTTGAACTTGTTGACGACTCATGGGTTAAAGATTATAACTCGGAGGCTCACTTCACTAGGAAGAAGTGGCGTTATTTCGGCAAGCCACTTGTGGTGTGTCGGGGTGACCGACTTCTTTACTACTTACACATAGTGAACTTTGAACCAGGAAATTTCAAGTGGTGGTGCCGCGACTCATCTGGTTTCACTATCAATCTCAAAATCTTACATTGCGGGGTTGAACTTGGTTAAAGTAGTTTTCCGGGACTAGCCCAATGAAGAATAAGTAGAGAGGTTGGTGCATACGGTAAGAAAAGGCATTTGAGGACCCTTAGATATGATCGTTCACTTTTATTTCTTTCCAACCGCCAGGTATGCCCTCTCGGCACTAGGATCTAGTATTTCTTTTTTAGTAGTTTACTTTTCTTTTTTAGTTCTAGCTATTTAATTCATGCCGAGTAATTTCTCTCAAAAAGGCTCAGTGGTCAGGTAGTTGTGGGTGTCATCCGAACAATTTTCTTCTAAAAAACTAACTAGGGGAGCGTTTGTCTTTGTCCCACTTATTTCTTTAAGCATAAAATATATCATAAAACCTATAATTTTAAAAATATGCTAAGGAACTAAGTATCAGGATCAACTGGTTGTAAAGGATAATCAGTATCAGATGCACTATCATCATTTCTTGCTTTGTTATCACCTAGATTCTTGTATCCTGGATTAATCAGATGGCCAAATAAGTTCTTGTGTGGTGGTCTTTCGTTCTCTGGAACACCCTTCTAAGCTTTTATTATGCTAAGTGTACTCAAATTCATGTGATGCTGAACGAAAATCTCCTTTGGATCTTTCCTTAGATTTGGATACTTTTTGTCGAAAATCATCTGTAGGAATCTTGGATACATCAAAAAGTTATCAACTTTCAACCCTTTCAGCACCTCCACTCTAGCATATGATCAAATATCATCCTAGAAACATTGAATGGTTTGTTCAACACCAATGCAACCATCAACGAACTAATACTGCTCCTCATCACATCATAGCTGCTTCTAACTGGTCCAAAGACATGTAGAATCACATGTGCCAAATACTTAAACTGTGGACACGGTAAAGCTTTATGCCGTAAACCATCTGTGATACGACCGTTATACTTCATTCTGAGAAAGCAAAAGTCTCTGATCAATCCACGACAGTTTTCTCGGATCAGTAGGAGAATCTTTTATATCCAATGCTTCCCGGATATCTTCTTCTGTAACAAGTACTAGTTCTCCATGAATCTTGCTTCTGATTGCCGTCTTATTATCCCAGAAATCAATAACAGCGCTCTTCCAGAATTCCACTTGGTGATCGTTATAGATAGATGCTGGAAGAGCTATAGCGTATATTTAAGTTGTTTACTCATCCCTTCTGTCGGAGATGCGCTCCTTCCCTTAACTGGGCGGGTCGTGCCTCCGGCGTTGTTACTTTGAAGAAATTAGAGTGCTCAAAGCAAGCCTACGCTCTGATACCACTTTGTAGACTGGTCGTTTTTGATAAAAAAAACGTTTAAGTGATCATACAAGTCTAACAATCCAGGTGCGGAAACCCTAGAAGGTTTACAAAATGCTACGAATCAAATCAAACACAATCAATTACCTTTTCAACTTCCATTCTAATTAAAAACTTGTTAAACTTGATTACAAATAATGAGAAAGGTCAAAACCCATAGAGAGAAACTAGACCTGACACACAAACACAAATGGCAAAAGTTATAAAATAAACAAAATTTTCAGCTTAATAGAGGTCCACATTCGAACGTGACTTATGTTGGTCGAAGGTAGAAGAAACAGGTCGAAGGGAGAGGTTTGTAGAAATGTGTGCTGATTCCCCCAAACTTTGGGGCGAACCTGCACATTCGACCTTACGAAGGGGCGAATGTGCAGGTTTATATATATATATATATATATATATATATATATATATATATGTTGATTTTCAATTTCATTTTATGTTTTGGTCATTAGTTTCCCTCCTTCGATCTGGTTTTCTCCCTAGGGTTGTGTTTGAGTCTGAACTATGTTTATTTCATTGTAAACATGTTTTTGTAAGCTTAATCAAGAATGTTTATTAATAAAATGGAATGTTTAAAGTGATTTGTGTGTTTTGCTGATTGTATTATCATTTCGTAACTAATTCAAGGATTCCACACCTGAATTGGTATACTTGTTTGATCAATATCTTTGTTTGTGACAATCTGATCCTCATACAAAGTGGTATCAGAGCCATAAGGATCAAACAACTATGAATTGATAATATTTGAGCTGATTTGGACCTATTTTTGATAAAAAAAAAAAAAATTCTGTTTTCATATAACAATAGTTTTTGATGCACATTGATTGATTCGGACTAGTTTTCATGGATAAAATCTAGAATTCTCTTTATTAAACTTGTTCCAAATCAATTCCGAAGTAAAACCTGCAAAACATCATCAAAATTCATCAACTTTTGAAAAATTGAGGTCAAATTAACTGATTTTCAAAGAATAACCGTTTTTCAAAATGACAGGCTCGAACCTATGGGACAACGGTCGAAAGTGTGAGTTTTAGGTCGAATCTGAGAACTTTAGGTCGAACGTGGTCATTTTTAAGGTCGAACCTAGAAGTTTTAAGTGTGTTGGTGTACATTCGACCAGATTGTATACATTCGACCATACGTGAGGTCGAAAGTTGGTTTACTTTGGTCGAAAGTGAGATTGTTTGTTATATTCTACCTTCAAGTCATCATAAAGGGTCGAACCTGGAATATTTCCACATTCGAACCCACGATTATAAATAAACGGTCGAACGTAGAATCTGATCAAAAAAAATTTCTAAGTGTTTCGTGTTTCAGGTTTCGTGGACGATATGTAGAACTTTCCAACAACACCGAGGCCTAATACTACACAATAACAGCAAGTGACGATGGATCCTTGGACTGTAGCAGCACAGAAGACGACTAGTCAACCATCTCAGCTGATCAACTACTTAGCAATGACTAGTTCGATGCCACAGACAGTTGCACAACCATCACAACAACCCATAAATGATTATTGGGGAGTTGCAGCAGCTGCGGTACACTCTCAAACTACCAATGCTATTTCTACACAAATTTATGATTTATCTTCAGGTAGTGGGAGTCGTCCACCAAAGCTGATGGAGATGGTAGATTAAAATCAATGGAAGACCAAGTTCAAGACTCATTTGGAGGGAATAGGAATGGAAGGCACTGAGGCATGGAAAATGATAGCTAAGGGTTATGTAGCACTGGTTTTGGAGAACACTGGTGAACCGATTCCATTGGAAAGCTTAGCTGAGGATGAGAAGAAAAAGTTTGCGGTGGAGAAGAAGGCGTTCTCACAACTATCTCAGGCTATCAATACTAATCTTCTACATCAGTTTGGTTCTTGCACAACTTTAAAGCAGTTGTGGGATATGTTGAAGAATCGTCATGATGGGAACGAGAAATCTAGGAAGTTAAGGATGGAAGAGCTAAGAAAAGAATTTGAGAATTTTAGTTACATGGGAAATGAGACGTTAAAGGAGTTGATTCCTAGGTGTTGCCATTTGTTGACTGAATTGTCAAGCTATGAGATTAATATACCTATGTCTGAATTGGTGGATAAGTTCGCTGATGCATTACCACCATACTGGAATCAACACATTGTGGTCCTAAAGGAGAAAGATGCCTATCAGTATTGGACCATCAATGAATTCATTCAAAAGTTGGAGAACAAAGAGATGGAAGAGAAGAGGAAAGCAAAAAGGGCACAAGTTCCTCAAAATCCAGAGTTATATCATGGTGGTACATCTTCTACTCTGACTAGTTCAAGTTCTAGTAGTTATGTTGCTCCACACATTGCTTGTGTTTCAAGCGTTATTGAACCAACCAAAACCCCGATAAACTATCTAGCTCAAACCTCATCTTATACACCACCATCATACCCTACCACTTACATTCCACCTTTCTCACCAATGCAACAAGCTGCATGCTATTCAGCTAGCTTGAACCAACCTAAACAACAATCATACATTCCTCATATGAACCAAAGCCAACCAAATCAAAGCCCAATTGTATTGGAGACATCTAACTTGAACAATGTCACTGTGGAAGCTGCTCAGCAACATGTAGCTTTGGTATCTGCTATGGTTGCTTCGTATAATGGTTTGGTAGCTAGTCAAATTGGTAATAACAATTTAACCAGTGAAGACTATGCTCAAATCGACAAGGAGGAGATGGAGCTCATTGACATTCAATGGGCATTTGCTAGTGTCATGAGACGAGCGACCGAGTTTATAGAGAAAATTGGTAGAACTGATCTTTCCACATATCCTAACACCACATATGGCTTCAACAAAGCCAAAGTCACATGTTTTAACTGTGGTGGGAAAGGTCATTTCAAGAGATAATGCACACAGCCAGCTCAACAAGGATCCCGGAATCCATTTAACACTAATTACAAGAACCGTCAATCTCAGAATCAGGTATATTATCAAAGCCAAAACAACAACAACTATCAATTACAAAATAATTACCAAAACCGACAAAACACCTCACCAAACAATTTTGTTAGACAAACTACTACATCAAACCAGAACCAAAATCAAACACCACATAATCCAACCAGGACCGTCATTCCAATTTCCACACCAAATAGCCAAACCTAAACAGATAATCCAAACCAGGCTTTGGTAATTCAAAAGGATGAGGGATTTAACTGGACTGGGATGCAACTAGGTGTTGAAGAGATTACAGCCGGTAATGTGGCATGTTTTGCTCAAAAGATTGATTTGGAGGAGCTGGTGGTAGTTGAAGACGTTTTGGAGGTGGAGAAGAGATCTGAAGTAAAGATTGAGGAAATGGTAGAAGAAGCTGATATTCCTGTTAAGAAGACTCCAGGATTAATTCTTGATTCAGTCACTGATATTTCTGAAGAGCGTGACTCAGTTTATTCTGATTCGGAGAGCGAGCCTGATTCTGAAGCTAGTGTTAACTCACTAGATGATAACATTAATCAACTTCTAGCCGAAGCTGATTTTCTTATGACTCGCAAGTCTTGCATAGTGGATGATGCTTGTACCAGAATTGATTATTCCAAATTATTTGCTGGAAAGGAAGCACACTTTGCTTTGATGGCGATGACAGAGCCTCCGAACTAGGTAAGTTCTGATTCCACCATAGACATGAATAGTGACAAACATTGTGGAAAATGTGATAGATTGACAGAAGAGAACAAGAAACTCAGGGTACAACTTGAGAGTGCTAGACTTAACTGTTAATCTTATCGCAAAGAAGCACATGAATTCAATAAAGTGCTTGATGGTTACAAAAAGGATATTTCTGATTTGAAGAAAACACTTTCTTTAAAACAATTGGCCATTAACAGTTATATCAATGAATTGGAAGAACTAACCTTGAAATGGCAACCATCAAGGGCTTTGCTGAAAAGGTCAACAAGAAGCTAGAAAGTTACAAACCTATTGCTTACGTTGTTGATCATATTATTGAAGAACCCTCACAACTGAGTAGCGCAAACTACAAGGCGGTTCCATCTCCCATGTTATTTAAAAATCACACTTTACATTCAATAACACCGGAGAGTTCAATCAAATCTGACTCTACGTCGGATGATGAATCCAATACTTCTAGTGTTGGGGATCCAAATTCTGATGTTAGACCAGTTTTGGGATTGAACAATTAGGGGGTAACTACTGTAACTGATGATTCTGATTCGGATGATGAGATAACTGAGAAAGTGAGTGATATTCCCATTGAAAATCACATTTTCACCAATGAACCGGTATCACCTTCTCAGATTATTCGTCCAATGACTAACGCTTATCGAGTGAATCAGTCAATTAAGCAAGTTGAAAAGAATGAACGGAGTGACAAACCCGTCAAAGTATTTTATCGAATGGAAGGACCCGATAAGATTATGTCTGACGAGGAATATCTAATTAAGTTTGCCAGTTACTCCAAGAATGAGAAAATTTGGCAGGAGAGTACTATTTGGTTCCCAAAACACGAAAGAACCAATGATGTACCTCCAGAGATCTTAAAGAAAATTTATTTGGATGTTCCTAAAGAACCTAAGGTTCATGTCACCGATTTTATCAAGCCAAAGGAAAAGGCGAACAGTTTTCTTGAGCCGACTTACTCAAAGGACCCAGCTCCTAAGAGTTTAAGACGAAGGTGTGTGGATGACCAATATCCTATCACTACTTATGCAAAGTCGAAAGCCAAGAATGTGTTTGAAGAATACCGTCCATGCTTTAAGTGCGGGGGGAGAGGGCATTTACTTGCTCACTGCTCGTACGTAAGGCATAAGAGGCACAAGGTTGAAGTGAAGCAGAAATATCAAAGTCCAGTCGACAATCACTGTTATCCACAACGACGTTTTGTCCCTCAGCCAGCACCGTTTTATAATCAAAGCCGATATTTTCAAAAGTGGGATAATTGTTAGATGGCATATGATCATCGTAACCGGATAGCAATGGAAAAACCTTTAAAGAAACCAGTGGTGAACACAACTGTAGATAAATAGAAGGTTCCACTAAAACCTACTGTTAAATCAACGGTTGGACCTATCTCTATTAAATCAGAGAAGGTAACTAAGAAAGTTTCCTTTAAGAATGAAGTAAAGAAATAGACTGAGACCCCAAAATCTCATATCCGGATCTTGAAACGTTCTGAACAATTCTGGTCACCGGTGGGTTCACAAGGTGCTTCAACTTCAAAAGCGAATTCAACTAAAAGTGAAAAGAATTTGATTGATCAGAAAAAGGTCAATTTAAATTCAATTGAAAGTTAAAAAGAATCTTTGAAACAAAATGTTCAAAGACCCAAGACCAAGCAAGCTTGGGTCCCCTGAAAGAACTAATCTTTTTACTTGATATATGCAGGGAGCTTCAGCTAGCCCTGTTAGCAGTCTCTGGATTGTTGACAGTGGAGCTTCTGGTCACATGACAGGGGATTTGTCGCTATTGTTCGACATTAGAAACATCAATGGCGGATATGTAGCATTTGCTGGGAACAAAGGAGGTTACATTACTATGGAGGGTAGTGTGAGTAATGGGATTGTGAGTTTTGAGAAGATCTCTTATGTGAAACAGATTGATTATAATATGCTTAGTGTAAGTCAAATCTGCGATAGGCAGTTTTCTGTATTCTTTGATGACAAGTCTTGCTACATACTCAAACCCGGCTTTGTACTTCCAAAAGAGTGGATCATGCTGAAAGCACCGAGAGTGATAATCTTTACATTCTCGACATGTCAAAGGCGATGACAACCCAAGGCCAAGTAACGTGTTTCCTCTCCAAGGCTATTGAAAAAGAATCCATTATGTGGCATAGGAGGATGGGACACATTCACCTTAGAAAAATGAACCATCTGGTGAAGAATGGACTTGTCGAAGGCGTTAATGTCAAATCCATTTGAATGACAAGTGTGTGAGTTGCAAGAAGGGAAAGCAGCACAAACAATCCCACAAACCAAAGAAAGTAAACTCTGTGGAATTGCCACTTGAGCGTTTGCACATGGACCTGTTCGGACCGGTCAAGCGTAAAAGTTATGCTGGAGAGTTGTATTGTCTTGTGGTTACTAACGACTATTCCAGATTCTCGTGGGTAATGTGCTTGCATCATAAGAGCGACACTTTTAACAATCTGAAGGTTTTGTTCACTCGATTAGAGAATGTTTATGGTCAGAAGATCACGAGAATTCGGAGTGATAATGGGTCGAAGTTCAAAATGCACAGATGGATGCTCTTTGTGTAGATAAAGGAATTCATCATGAATACTGTTGGGATCAGTTTTGCTCTTTTTGCTAAGTAAGAACTTGCTATCTTGACACTTAAGTGTTTAGCAAGCCCTTGTAAATCAGATTATAAGCACAGCGGAATGTATAAGTTAAAGCAACACTTTTTATACTAAGGAAGAGTTATTACTCCCCCTTGATGATTGAAACTAATAAATGACAAGTATTTATTATGAATCCAAGCAGTAAATGAGAATTAGATACTTAGACAGATTCACAATAAATACAGAAATGGAATAGAACAGTGAAAGTGTTTGAAGGATTTTTCTATTAAAAATCAATGTCTAAAATAGAAGGTTGAAGCCTCCTATTTATAGACGATTACATACATGTAACTTGCCCAAAAAGCAAGTACAGAAACAACAGAAACAAGTTGCACAAGTTGCAACATTGAAACTAACAAATACAGCTAAAAGTAATAATAAACAATAAACTACTGATGCAAAAGGCGGTGGAAAATATCTGATGCTAAGTGCTGATGAATGACAAACTACTGATGAGTAGTTTGTCTTCAGTACTTCTGAAGTGAACTTGTCTGGTTTGGACTTCAGAACTTCTGATGAAGTTTCTTCTTCAGCACTTCTCTTATCTTCTCTTCAGCAGTTCTTTGTTTTCTTTTCAGTACTTCTATACTTATCCAAAATGACAGAAGTGAATTAGACTAAGGTTTCCAAAAGTGGTTTCACCAATCCTCTTTGTCCTAACAATCTCCCCCTGGATTGATGAAGCCAAAACCTTACTAATTCCTTATGTTTTTCTTCTGTCTTGAACAATCTTCCATATCTCTTTGTACATGGTGTTCTTGAGCAGGTTTAACTGACCATCAGATAGAGATCCTCTCTGTGGTTCTAGATGTTGAATTGTGAGCAGGTCTTGTGTTGACAGTTTCTTCAGATCACTGATCTTCTTGTAAGCCCTGCTTGAGAGGTCTCTTCTTGTCAACAATACTGAGTTGTTATCAGTAAGTGACCATCTGATGATAGGTATCTTTGACTTGTTAAAGTCAGAAGAATAGGGAACCAGACTTGTCCCTTGGGTTGATGGTCCTGAGTGCTGGATGCTTTCAGTTTCAGTTAGCCTCAGGTGGGAGTCTCTTCCTTGTTGTTGTTGCATATCAGGCATCTGAACAGTTGGGAGATGGTGTTCAGTCACTACTCTGGTATGCAGCTTTTCTTTGATGGTCTTTTGTATTTGGTAGGGAAAAGTGGAAGGATCCCTGAATTGTGTTAACAGAGGTTTCTCCTCAATGTCAATATCTGAATGGACTATTGAACTTCCTTCAAGTAGTACCATTTTAAAGTCAGTTTTGACATTGTCCTCTGCCTTCTTTCTCTGAGTAGCAGTTCTTCTTGATACACCAGATGTTCTATCTACTGATCTTGAAGGATCAGCAGTTTCAAACTTCTCTGGATTTGCAGCCTTGGCAGCCAAATATTTCTTGTAAGTATCCATTAGTCTTTCTTCTTTCCATCTGGATACTGAGGCTTTTGAACCATAGCCTCTCGCTACTAACTCTTCTATTATCTGGGCTCTCTTGGCCTTTCCTTCTTTGCTTGTGGCCATTTTGTCTGCAAGCAGTTGTGCTCTTCTTGTCAGCTCTTGCATGGAAAGTCCTTTGAGTGTATAGGCTTTAGTCTTGCTGTTCTTGGTAATGTAAGACACCAGTTGTTGTCTTTTATCTTGTTCAGCAATCTCATCAAGGCTAGCCTGCCTTTGTAGTTCAGCTTCATAAGCCTGAAGTTTTTCTTCATGGCTTAAATCTAGATCATCCCTTTCTTCCAAAGTTTTCCAAATCAGATCTTCTCTGGCCTTCTTGTTGGCTGCAACTAAGCTCTTCTCTAATAATTCGGCTGATTGAGAGATAGGAGAAGGGTTTAGTACAGTCATTGTTGTAACAGTTGTAGGCCTGATGGGATCAGATGTTGGTTGAATGGGAGCAGTGGTTCTGGAAGGTTCAGTGGTTTGAGGTTTGGAAGTGTTAACCTCTGATGGGTTGACAACTGCTGATGGTTTGTCAACTACTGAAGGATTGTCTTCAGTACTTTCTGATTCTTCATCAGAACTTTTGCCATCAGAAGTTTCTTCATTGTGCCTTAGGGATTCTTCAGATGTTTGGGTCTCATCTTCTATTTCTGCTGCTTCAATCTCTTCTATTGAGGCACCAAGCTGTTTGGCCAGTTTCTCTTTCCTAGCCTGATCTTTTTGATCTCTTTCAAGGATGGCCACTCTTGCCCTTATCCTGGCTTGGAATGACTCCTTAGGTTCCCTGATCTTCTCCCCCTTTTTGGATTCATCAATTTTAACCCTTGAAGCAGAGGGTTGGGAGAATTGTCCTTGAAGATAAGCAATCTGTTTGCTGTTAATGTCTATTTTGTTGGACAGATCATTCATCTTGGTCTTGATCACTCCAAATTGATTCTTGATAGACAGCTCCAAGTTAGCTGTGTATGTTTGGAAGTGATTTCTGATGAGAGTATTCATCATATGGTACAGGGGAACCTCTGGGCTGCATAGCTGGTTCAGGTCTATGCTTGTTTGCCTAAGGAATTGGGTAGGCATTTGTTGTGAAGGGGGTGTTTTTGGGAGATCCTCATGTTGTACAGAGGATGCCACTCTAGGGGTTTTAGGGATTGAGTGGGCTTTAACCTGTGCAGGGGTGACTGGCTTCTTGAGCCTGGATATCCCTGAAACAGGACCTTCAGAAAGTGCCGTCAATTCAGTAGTTTGTGTTTTTGAAACATCATCCAAATTAATGGAATCATCTGAATCCCTGATGTTGCCCTCAATGAGGACTGTCTCAGTTAAATCATGAGCTGAGCCCAACTCAGTTCTCTCATGAACCTCTTGTTCTTGGTTCTGAGGATTTCCTACTTCAGGCATTAAGCCTTCATCAGTAGTTGCCACATCTGAGGTCTTAGCTATGTTACTTCTATCCTCAGATCCACCACTGGGTGGTAACTGAGTAGTAGCAGCCTCAGATGCCCCAAGAGTCTCTAAAATTGGGCTTAAAGACTCTGGTCCACCCTCATCTCTTGGGATAGGGCTAGAGATGTCCACATCCATGTCTGATGTAGTGGTTATGTCCCCTGTTTGTTGTGGTTGTAGGGGACTGACATGATCAGATGGGACCTTCTCTTTTAGCCCAGAGAGAAGTTTGGCAATTTCTATTGCCTCTTGTTCAGAAATTTGTGGGGATGGTTTAGTAGTTTGGGCAATAGGTGAAAGTTGTTGTTCAGCAGTATCAAAAGAAGAGTGTGTTTCATATGTTTTTCTAAGTCTTTTTCTTTTGAATAAAATGGTTATGGGTGCTCTTGGTGGGGTTTGAGATGGATGAGACTGAGAGGGTGTTTCAGTCTCACCTATTTGAAGAGCAGACTGCTCATGAGCATGTTCAGGCATCTCAACCTCCTGAACAGCTTTTCTTTTGGGTTGGTGGGTTTTAGTCTTTGTTGGCTTGGGCTTTTTGGCTTTTGGTGGTGTGAGTTTGGAAGATGTGGGCTTCAGGGGGACTTGTTGTTCTCCCTGATCATCTTCTGGCCAGGCAGCCGGTTTGTTATGCCTTGAGTATGCTTGTGATGTTAAAGGATTTAGAGTTGAAATTTTTCCCACAAGCACCTCATTACCCAGTTCCCCTATTATGCATTGCATAATGAACCTTGGGTACAACAAAAACTTTTTCTTGGTATTATTGTGATGTAACACCAACTCATTGAAAAATAGTTTTGATGCCCTGAATTTAGTTTCATTCACAATGGAATGAAATATTGGTTGAAAAGTGGAGGGCATCTGGTCATAAGACCCTGTTTTTGGACTCAAACACATAATAATATAATGAAACAAAAGCTTGTATTTTGGTTCAAAATATTTTTTGAAGATTGTAGCATGGGAGAGAGTACCTTGATAACCACACTCAGTCATGGTTAGGTGAATATCAGAATTAGCAACATGGTCAGGGGCAGTTACATCATCCAGACCCAGTCTTGTTGCCAGTGTGGCCGGTGTGATGGTCAGTGGTTTCCCTTTTATTCTTGAGTTGAGGGAAATGACCTCATCATCCGTTGTCACCGTCTCAGCATTTGCCCAGAACTCATTCAGAGTTTCAGTGTGAATTGGTGGGTTTATTGTGAGAGCAGTAAAATATTGGGATTTTACGACAAGATCAATGATCTCATCGTATTGGGACCAGCCTTCTTGTTTTTCAAGAAAGGCCCTTTGATTGTGTCCCTGTTTTAGAACTAGAGCCATGTGGTTTGGGTTTTGATCGAACAGTGGATTTGCAGGTTTAGTTTATTGAGAGAGTTTTTGAGAGAGAAGGAGGGATATTTTGAGTTTGAAAGGATAAGTGTGGAGAAAAGGTATTTATCAGAAGTTTTAACCGCTTGAATCTTCTTTATTAGAAGTTTTTAAACCGCCTTAGGTTAAAAATCTTTTTATCAGAGGTTTTGAACTGATTAGGTCAAACCTCTGATGATGGGAAAAGTCAGATTTGCCCTTTTGACTTAAACTGCTGATGAAGGATTACTTCATCAGTAGTTCCCATTTCCTCTTCAGTAGTTTTAACAGCTGATGAGAAATGTTTTTATAAATACTTTTATTCATAACTTCTGAAATTTATTTTATCAGAAGTTACACACTTTTCAGAAATTATCCCCATACTGATGTTTTGTTCATCAGTAGTTTCTCTCTTTTTCAGAAGTTTTGTTTCAGACTTTTGTCTGTTTTGTATGTGAAAAATGAAAATTTGCAAAATAAGAAAATAAACACTTACAAATTTAGCATCCCAAGCATGGATACTAACTTCTGAAATGTTGATGTGTCAAGGGGTTTTGTGAAGATGTTAGCTATTTGATTAGCTGTTGCTACATGCTTCACCTCAATCTTGCCTTTATGAAATGGTACCTGATCTCAATATGTTTGGTTTTTGAGAACTGTACCGGATTTTGAATGATGCTAATGGCAGATTTGCTGTCTACAAACAAAGGTGTCTTGGTCTCTTTGATTCCATAATCAAGAAGTTGATATTGGAGCCATTGTATCTGTGATGTACAACTTGCAGCTGCAATGTATTCAGCTTCAGCAGTTGAAGTTGCAACAGATGTTTGCTTCTTTGATTGCCATGACACTAGACAGTTACCCAGGAATTGACAACCACCAGATGTTGACTTTCTTGTCATCTTACACCCTGCATAGTCACTATCTGAAAAAGCTGATAACTTGGTATTGCTTGAAGCAGGATACCAAATTCCAAGTGTTGGAGTTCCTTTCAGATATCTGAAAATTCTTTTGACTGCTATAAGGTGTGATTCCCTTGGTGCTGATTGATATCTAGCACAGACACATGTTGAAAACATAATATCTGGTCTAGAAGCAGTTAAGTATAAAAGGGAACCTATCATGCATCTGTACATGGTTTGATCAACCTGTTTTCCTTGATCATCAGGTTCAACTTGTGTGATTGGTGTCATGGGAGTGGAACATGATTTACAGTCATTTAAAGAAAATTTGTTCAATAATTCTTTAACATATTTTGATTGATGTATAAAAGTTCCATTTGTTTGTTGCTTGATCTGCAGTCCTAGAAAGTAATGCAGTTCTCCCATGGTACTCATCTCAAATTTTGATTGCATGAGTTTCTTAAAATCATCACACAGTTTTGTGTTAGTTGAACCAAAAATGATGTCATCAACATAAATTTGAACAAGTAAGACATGATTTCCAACATGTTTAATGAAAAGAGTTTTATCAATGGCACCTCTCGTAAAGTTATTTTTGAGTAAAAAGGTGGAGAGTGTATCATACCAGGCTCTTGGAGCCTGTTTGAGCCCATAAAGAGCTTTGTCTAGTCTGTACACCCACTCAGGATGAGAAGGATCCTCAAACCCAGGTGGCTGACAGACATACACCTCCTCTTTTATTTTTCCATACAAAAATGCACTTTTCACATCCATTTGATAAACTTTAATTTTGTTGGAAATGGCATAGGCCAGAAATAACCTGATGGCCTCAAGCCTTGCAACTGGAGCAAAGGTTTCATCATAGTCAATTCCCTCTTCTTGAGAGTACCCTTGAACTAGCAGTCTTGCCTTGTTCTTGATTAACATACCAGCTTCATCTTGTTTGTTCCTGAAAACCCATCTTGTGCCAATTGGTTGCTTGTTTGGAGGTAAGGGACAGATTTCCCAGACCTGTTGCTTGTTGAACTGAAGCAGTTCATCTTGCATAGCTTGCACCCAATAATTGTCTTTGAGGGCTTCCTGGTACTTCTTTGGTTCCAACTGTGAAATAAAGGCTGAAAATAGGCAAAAGTTGGAGAGCTGGTTTCTGGTAAGAACACCTGAAGCTATATCACCCATGATTTGATCAAGTGGATGATCTCTGTGTTCAATCAGTTGTTGTAAACCACTGACAGGTGTAGGTGGCTCTTGTTCTTCAAACAAACTACTTAGGTTAATAATATCTGGTTCAGCAGTTTTAGCTTCTTCAGTAGTTGCAGGTGCTGAAGCAGATGTTTGAGTTTGGCCTTCAGTATTTGTTTGATCAGAAGTTTGTGAAACTTCTGATGGTGTTGAAGTTGACTTAATGACTGTTTGAGGAGTCCATGGTGTAGGATCCTCATCTTCAAACGTTTGATCACCATAATAAGTAGGTTTGGAAGAAGTAACAGTCTTTTCAGGTCCAAAGTGGAAGTTGTCAAGGTCAAAGAGTTCAGCAGGATGTGCTGGAATAAGAGTGTGTTTTGACTCATTGAACTTGACATTCAATGTTTCTTCTACTATCCTGGTGTGAGAATTAAAAACCTTGTAGGCTTTTCTAGTTGAAGAGTAACCAAGAAAGTAACCTGAGTCAACTTTGGCAGCAAACTTTGAAATAGATTCCTTGATGTTCAAGATGAAACATTGACACCCAAAAGCCCTGAAAAAGGAGATAAGGGGCTTCATGCCATGAAGAACTTCATAGGCAGTCTTGGAATATCTCTTGACCACAAGAACTCTATTCTGAACATAACATGATGTGTTAACTGCTTCTGCCCAAAAGTACAAGGGCAGTCCAGAATCAGCTAACATTGTTCTTGCTCCTTCTATCAATGTTCTGCTCTTCCTTTCTACTACACCATTTTGTTCAGGAGTTCTGGGAACACTGTATTGTCTAATAATCCCTTTAGACAAACAGAATTCATCCAGAGTTTTGTTCCTGAACTCTGTCCCATTGTCACTTCTAATGGCTTTGACAGATAGAGAATATTGTTTCTCTACTTGTAGAATGAAGAACTTGATGATTTCAGCAGCCTCATCCTTGGAAAATAAGAAGAATACCCATGTGAATCTTGAGTAGTCATCAATGATGATTAAGCAATACTTCTTCTTACCAAGGCTCATAATCTTGACAGGTCCAAATAAGTCCATATGGAGTAGTTGAAGACATGCAGTTGTTTTTGATTCTTCAATAGACTTATAGGAGGACTTATGTTGTTTTCCCTTTAAACAGGATACACAGTGTTCTTGACACTGGTATACTTTCAAAGGTAGACCTCTGACCAAGCCCATTTTTGTGACTTTATTTATGGTTTTAAAGTTCACATGGCCAAGTCTCCTGTGCCAGAGATCTGTTTCTGAAGTTGATGCCCTTGAGAAGAAACAGGCAGTGTTGTTCAATACTTTGTCTTTCTCAATGTCCACTGCATAGACATTGCCACATCTTTTGGCAATCAGCAAAGTATGATCTTCAATAATCTTCTCTATCAACTTCTGGCCTTCTGGTGAGATGATCTTGCATGCTGTCTTTGTGAAAAAGGAAGAATATCCTTTATCACACATTTGTGACACACTCAGCAAGTTGTATTCAAGGTTTTCCACCAGATTGACCTTGTCAAACTGTATTTTGCCAGAGGAGACATTGCCATGTCCTAGTACATATCCCTTAGCATTGTTCCCAAAGGATACAGATCCTTCTCTTTGGCTGATAAAATTGTTTATCAGGTATCTGCATCCAGTCATGTGCATAGAGCCTCCACTATCAACATACCATATGCTGTTTAAGCCACTGGAAACTCTCTGCACATAAAAGCAAATTAGTTAGATCTAGGAACCCAAGCCTGTTTGGCTTTGGGTTTGCTCTTGAGAACAGTTATAGTTTGTTCTTGACCAGGTTGAGAAATCCATGTCTTTTTTGGCAATGGATTTTTCATTAAGAACCATGGTGGTATCCTTTTCAGGACCACCATCAACCTTGGTCACCAGTAGTTGTACCACGTTCATGAGATTTTGTATCTCAGCAGTTTGTGAAACTGCTGATGATTCAGGTCTAACTACTGACAAAGAATTTTGAGAAAAAGATTTTGGTTGAGATCTTATCTTTTTCTGAGAAAAGGTGTTTTCAGGTTGTTGTTTCTTGGGTTTAAAGATTCTTTCATAATCATTTCTGATTTGATTTCCCACAACCTGTTGTTTAAATTTTTTATTGAACTGAATTCCTTTTCTGTATCTACAAAATTCAGTTTTGTGGTTGAACAGACCACAAATTTCACACTCTTTTGCCTTTTGTTTTTGATCTAAAGGCAAATTTCTGACATTAGTGTAAATATTTTGCTCATCAGTAGTTTTCAGGGTCTCAACTCCTGATGTAGATGAAACTACTGATGGCTTATTGTCAGATTTTGTTAACATTTCTGAAGTACTTTCTTTAAAAATGCCAGTATTTCTGTTTAGAAAGTTTTCATGGAAAGATGTGCAGTCTTTCCCTTCAGAAGTTTCATTTGAAACAATTCTTCTCCCATCTTCAGTAGTTTTGGGAGAGAAATCTGTTGGTGTTTCAACATGATGGTATCCTATGCCAAACTTAACATTTGAAGCACTTTGTTTGTTTAGCAATAGTTGATACCCCTTACAAAATTCCACCCATTTTTCACATGTGATCCTGGTGTCAGCAAGCTCTTGTCTGACATCTCCCAGGTCATTTAGCATGATTTTAGTTTGTGCTGGGGTTTCAATAGCTGAGTCAGTTAATTTAGAAACTTCTTTTGTTTTAGCACACAGTTTTCTTTCTAAATCACATTTTATCTGTGTGTATTTTCTTTCTAAATCATTGGCTTTACCTTGTAAGTGCACATTGGTCTCTCTTATGAGAGCAAAAGTTTCTTTGCAAGAATTTGAGCAAAGTTTTGTCAAAGATTCTTTTGATACCTGTGACAATGCAGATTTTGAAGTACAGCCTTCAAATGCCATTAAGGCAAAGTTCTTTCTGCCATTGTCTGGTTCTCCCCAGTTGATGTCAAACACTTTGTTGTCTGCATCAGGATTGCACTCTGTGGTGTCAAAAGGTAGACTGCTCCAGTCAACATACCCTGAGGTGAAAAGACTTTGTTGAGAGGGTTGTTGAGGCTGTGGAGGATGTTGAGCAGCTGGAAAGGGAGGGATTGATTGTTGGCTCTGCATCTGTTGAGCAGGCACTTGAACATATTGTACTTGTGGCATGTATTGCTGTTGAGGAGCTTGTGCCTGTACAAAATGAGCACTCCCTTGAGTTCCATTATTCCTATTATAATTGGGGTTATAGTTATTTCCAGATTGTGATTGGTTAAAGCTAGAGCTTCTACACTCTCTAGCAAAGTGTCCCAACTTCTGACACTTGTGACATCTTAATTTAGATTTGTCAAAACCAATTTTTGTATTACTGGTCAATCCTGGAAATTTCCTTCCTGACCTTTTATAAAACTTGTTAGTTTTAATGCTTAGCATGGCCAGTTGGTGTAATATGTCCATTTCTTCTAAGTCATCACTGCTAAAGTTTTTCAAATCATCCATGATAAAACATAGATTATCAGCAGTTTGACTTTGGTCATTATTGTCATAACCTGGGAAAGATCTTTCTGATGAGATCCCAGTGGTTATGTCAATATTGTCATAAGATCCATAGGAACATGTTGGTGAATCTTGTCCCAAAAGTGTTGTACTACCTGGTAGGTAGTCATCAGCAGTTTTACCAGATGATTGTAATTTCTTCTTTTGATCAATTTCTCTCTCAAAAGTAAGTAATCTCCCATGGAGTTTTGTAAGAGTGAGGGAGCTAAAATCTGGTGAGGATCTTAAAAATCTATGTAGCATAGACACTGTTGTATAGGTCTGACCATTTAACTTTAGCTCAGATATTAATGAGGAGAATCTTTCAAATTGTTGAGTTAAAGTTTCCCCATTAATATGAGCAAATGTTTCATATTGTTGAGCTAAAATCTCTCTGGTGTTGGCAATCACCTCTTCAGTTCCTCCAAACTGTTCTTTAAGACAATCCCAGAGTTCTTTGGCACTTTCACAATGTAAAAGGCCAGAGTATATCTCATTTGGGAGAGCCATTGCCAACATAGAGAATGCTTTTGCATCTAGCTCAAGTTTTAGGAAATCATCATCTGTATATTCTTTAGGGTCCTTAGGGACCTTAACATTAGTTTCAAGATTAACATTTACTGGTTTGTGAGGACCATATATCACAGATCTCCAACAACCTGTGTTGGTTTGTGACAAGGTATGTGCCATTCTCTTTTGCCATATGTTGTATTCATTTCTAACAAGCATGTCAGGTTTAGTGGCAGAACCAGTATTATGTGGATCCATTTTAAAGAGTATAGATTTGTCAGATAACTCTTTTAAGTGATGGATGTTGATAAAAAGTGAACTTTTGATCTTTTTATTGAGTATCAATAAGAGCTTTGTGTCTGATTCTCAATTTGTTAGATTGATATGTTATCAGATAAACCAATGCTCTGATACCAATTGTTGGGATCAGTTTTGCTCTTTTTGCAAAGTAAGAACTTGCTATCTTGACACTTAAGTGTTTAGCAAGCCCTTGTAAATCAGATTATAAGCACAGCGGAATGTATAAGTTAAAGCAACACTTTTTATACTAAGGAAGAGTTATTACTCCCCCTTGATGATTGAAACTAATAAATGACAAGTATTTATTATGAATCCAAGCAGTAAATGAGAATTAGATACTTAGACAGATTCACAATAAATACAGAAATGGAATAGAACAGTGAAAGTGTTTGAAGGATTTTTCTATTAAAAATCAATGTCTAAAATAGAAGGTTGAAGCCTCCTATTTATAGACGATTACATACATGTATCTTGCCCAAAAAGCAAGTACAGAAACAACAGAAACAAGTTGCACAAGTTGCAACATTGAAACTAACAAATACAGCTAAAAGTAATAATAAACAATAAACTACTGATGCAAAAGGCGGTGGAAAATATCTGATGCTAAGTGCTGATGGAAGACAAACTACTTTCAGTACTTCTGAAGTGAACTTGTCTGGTTTGGACTTCAGAACATCTGATGAAGTTTCTTCTTCAGCACTTCTCTTATCTTCTCTTCAGCAGTTCTTTGTTTTCTTTTCAGTACTTCTATACTTAGCCAAAATGACAGAAGTGAATTAGACTAAGG
The DNA here is from genome assembly GCA_028751855.1 of Ambrosia trifida. NCBI lineage: Eukaryota > Viridiplantae > Streptophyta > Magnoliopsida > Asterales > Asteraceae > Ambrosia > Ambrosia trifida. The sequence goes on along the minus strand of CM054130.1, from coordinate 54,070,969 downwards.
TTTCCAAAAGTGGTTTCACCAATCCTCTTTGTCCTAACAAATACAGTGCTCCGTATACCCCTCAACAGAACAGTGTCGCAGAAAGGAAAAACAGGACTCTAATAGAGGCGGCGAGAACAATGCTTGCGGATTCTAATCTTCGAGTAATGTTATGGAACGAAGCCATATACGCAGCATGTTATACACTGAATCGTGTGTTAACAATGAAGAAGTTTGGCAAAACTTCTTATGAACTGTTGAACAGATGAAAGCCGAATCTAGAGTATCTAGAACCATTTGGAGCACCGTGTACTATGCTTAATCCATCTGCGAACTTTGCGCCAAAAGCTGAAGAAAGATTCTTTGTTGGATATGCAACCCCGCTCAAACGGGTATTCAACAAACGAACTCGTTAGGTAGAGAAGTGGGCTAACATTGAAGTTCAACGGTATACTCAGAACGTACAGGGTAGCGGTCCAGATTGGATGTTTGATTACAAAGATTTCTTTGAATCATTCAATCTAGATGGCTTGGTTGAAGAGGCTGTATTAAGATTATATTACGAATGTGAAAACGCAGTGACATCACCGTTGATGCGTCCGATCACCGTAACTCCTCCAGCAGCTTCTAATGATGCCAATGTTCCTGCAGCAGAAGAAGAAGTGTTCCAAGAAGCTTCCACAACTCTAAATTCATCAGAATCGGAAGATGATGATGATGTCACTAGTGAAGCTATTCTAGATTTTGCTATAGAGACACCTCCAGTGAACCCAAATCCAAATGGTGCTACATCATCTAACTTGGGTAATGATCTGGATTTGTCGGAAAATTTGACTACTCAAACGGGAGTGCAAGTAGCTGATTATCCGGAATCTCGGATTCATCGTATTCACCCGATCGAGTAAGTTATTGGTGATCCTGGTAACAGTGTAATGACTAGAGGACAACTTCGGAATGCAAAATCACCAGAAAATCTTGGCGCTCTAGCTTTATATGCTAAAATACAGAAATTAGGTTGTCAGAATGACTGGTCTTTTGCTTGTTATGTTTCGCAGGTTGAGCCGCGGACATACAAGGATGCTCTTTTAGATGACGCTTGGGTAGAGGCAATGCAAGATGAGTTATTACAGTTTCAGAAACTGGGAATGTGAACACTAACAGATTTACCTCCAGGAAGGAAGAAGATTGGAACCAAATGGGTTTTCAAGTGCAAAAAGGATGACATAGGCGCAATCGTGAGAAACAAAGCTCGACTGGTTTTACAAGGTTTTCATCAAGTGGAAGGAATCAACTACAACGAGATTTTTGCACCTATGGCACGTTTAGAAGCAATTCGCATGTTTTTGGCGTTTGCCTCATATAAGAAATTCAAGGTGTATCAAATGGACGTTAAGAGTGCGTTTCTTTATGGTGTAGTCAAGGAAGAAGTTTACGTAGGTCAACCACCAGGCTTTTAAGATCTGATTCACCAGGATAAGGTCTACGTTCTGAACAAAGCGTTATACGGGTTGCACCAAGCTCCACGACAATGGTATGAGGAGCTGAGCACATATCTTCTATCCAAAGGATTCAAACGAGGTATGGTAGATTGCACACTGTTCACAAAACGAACAGGGGATGACTTGCTTCTAGTCCTGATTTATGTTGATGACATTATTTTTGGATCTACTAATGAACTTTTTTGTAGAGAAATCGAAAAAGTGATGCAGGAAAAGTTCGAAATGAGTGCGATGGGAAAGATGCAGTTTTTCCTCGGCCTGTAGGTGGACCAAACACCAACGGGGATCTTTATTCACCAAACAAAATATGTTTCTGAAGTCTTGAGCCGATTCTAGATGGAAGATTTGAAGCCGATGGATACCCCGATCCAACCTAATCACGGGATTGGAGTGGACGCTAAGGGGAGTTGACTGATCCTTTTACACACAGAGCAGTCGTCGGATCTCTAATGTATCTCACCGCATCCAGACCAGATATAATGTTTGCCATATGTCTCTGCGCACGATATCAGTTGAAGCCGAAACAGAGTCATCTCGCAGCTGTCAAACGGATCCTACGATATCTGAAGGGTTGTCCGTCGAGAAGACTATGGTACCCTAATTATGATAATTTTGACCTAATTGCTTTTAATGATGCAGATTGGGGCGGTTGTGACAAAGACAACAAATCCACAATGGGTGGATGTCAATTTTTGGGGAGCAGGCTCGTGACCTGGCAGTGCAAGAAGCAGACGGTAGTCGCACTATCCACATGTGAAGCAGAATATGTGTCAGCTTCAAGTTGCTGCTCACGGATTCTGTGGATTCAACAATAGATGGTCGAATACGGTTTGCAATTTCTTAAAACCCCTATACACTGTGACAACGAAGCTGCAATTGCATTAACTAAAGACACGATCAATCACTCAAAAGCTAAACATATCCGGATTAAGTATCACTTTATCCGAGATTTTTATGCCAAAGAGTTGATTGACATGGTCAAAATCCACACTGATTACCAACGTGCAGATCTTTTTACCAAATCTTTCGATTGATCTCGATTCGAGTTTTTGTTAAAAGCTAACGGTATAAAAGAAAAATAAGACTGATCATCACCTCTGTTTATCATTTTTAGTTTTTAGTTTTACTGTTTTTCAAAAATTTAAAAAAAAAAAACCCAAAAATATGTTTAACATTGTAGGGGAAGTTTTAGATTTTCGGAAAAACTCAAAAACATTGAAAAATCCAAAAAGCCTTAAAAATTAGAAAAACCCAAAATGATTTTCAGGAGAAAAAGAGGAAATGATAGTACATTAGTGGGGATCTGACACATGCTAGAGATTTGAAATGTTATATAAGCTGTCACACCCTCAAATTTCCACTGCGGGGTTTATACCGCGAGGCGCATGACATACCAGGATCCCATAGCCATAAGTCATATGAACGAACTCTAAATGCCCAAACCATTTAGTTCGTTTTCAAAAAAAAAAAAACTAAGTTTAGTTAAGCTGCGGAAGCGTAAACCAAATTTAAACCTATTAAAAACCATGCGCAAAACAACGCGCCCAAATTAAAACCATATGAAAGAAAATGTAGAAGCATAATATGTAATTTAGGTGTATGCCCAAGACCCCAAATGCAGTGAAGTGTGCTGTGCTTTCTAATCTTGGCATCGGAAGCTAACTACCTGCAAAAGCATGTAAATCGTGGGTCAACAAACAATGTTGGTGAGTTCACTAAGTAAAGTAAATGAGTATGTAACTGCGCTGGTTTCCAAAACCACGTAAACAAGAAATTGAGTTGGTTCCAAGAACCGTGTAAACACCGCATGTCAAGGGTAGCTAACCCATTCATGATAACTAACACCGATATACCGAACTGCTGATGTACGTGTAGCCACAAATGTGAGCCGCATGCCTTACATCATTGCCTATCAACAATGATAAAATCTATTAAGTTATAGTTCACTCCCGCACTCCCCGAGCCGATGTGAGGTTTGTAAGACCTAATAGCGCTATCAACTAATAACCCGCTTGCCATAACCCAGCAACTCATTCGGTATGTGAAGGACTTACAGATGATAGAGTTGGTTTAGTTCATCAAGGACACAGTTTGCGAACTAGCAAAAACTGACCCACACAAGGATCCATAGCATCCCAACCCGGGATGTGTAGGTAGTCCCAAACCGGACTAGAAAATAGTAGTCCCAACCCGGACTAGAAAAAGTTAAGTACGTTGTCTCAACCCGAGACGCATGCTGTTGAGAAAAGAGTAGTGAAACTCACCTTAAGTTGCACGTGAATAATCCAAATTCCTCAAACAGAAATGAGCTACCGACTCCCTATTACAAATGTCACTAGGTGAGTATATGTGCATAACCAACACACCATACAACTCGTTTGTCCAAGACTTATAAAGTTCAAACCGTGTAGTGACACCTAATTACTCTACATGCACAAGTAAGTCCTACGTATCCCGTTGGTGATCATATTGATTATTATCAGTTTTATACCTCATACACATCTCATATAAGTATTCGTGCAAGTTCATGTCAGATACATACCATATAAGACTCCAAATAGTCACGTAAACATCCCTTACACAATCTGTGTTTTAAGGGCAGATTGTACGATGTGAAAAACAAATTATTTAAAATACTTAACGAACGAATTAAACTCCCAAATTTTTACTGAATATTCAATGGGATTCATTTGAGAACCCATATTTTTGTTTTGTCTCACAATCAAACACAAAAGTTATTAAAATTCTAACAACACAGCTATGTCCAGAAAATTTCCACACCAGGTCAGTTTAGTAGAAAATTTCACAAAAATTGTGTATTCACCCAAACGAGGTGAATCCAATTGGAAAAGACAAGTTTTTTTCCAATTTTGACCGACTTTCCAAATTTCATAACTTAACCCTTTGTAAATCTTGAGTTATGACCGTTTAAAGTTGACCCAATTTATAATTCTGAAAATCTGATTTGACCTTTAATCAAACAAAATTCCAAAAACCACTCAAAAGATGTCCAAATCTGATGGTTTTGCCCATTATGAAAACCTAAGACCACGTACAATACAATCATGCAATGAAATCATCAAAACAATCACTTTAACATCACGATACAGACCCTACAAAACACCCTAAAGAATCTGTCAGAAATCAGAACTTTCATAACATGATACTCATGAACCCTAATCACTCTCAATAACCTATAATCATGTAGTAAACCCATACTATTACAATCAAATCCATGTTAACAGAATTACATCCCTAAATTCACATACCAAAAACCCTAATTATGATTACCAACAACAATTCTCATCAACCTTTACAATAAACATTCAAGAATTCACATAAAACTCTATCATGCGATTTCAATTATATAGTTTTCAGGGTTTCTAAAACTTTTCAAGCATTATTAACTATCATACAATACGTAAAACTCATACCTTGCAATGCTAGAATCCTTAAAACCTCAAGATAGCACCCGATTCAACTTGAACTAGTGAAGGAAATTGTTGAAAGATTGAAATTGGAAGTGAGGGTGGGTGTTGTTGTTGTTCACGGCGCAAAACAATGTGGATTAGGGATTTTATTTATTTTTTTTCTTTAAATAATAACATAATAGAAGTTGGACCATGGGCCAAGGTTTCGGGTTTATGGGCCTTTTCTTGATAACGGACCCGTTAATAAGGTTCTAGCCCCAAAAATAGTTCCGATAATATTATTGATACTAACTTATATAAAAACTATGATTTTAATCATCTCATTATTATATTAATCACATACTACTCACAGTGTAACACCCCAACCGATGGCGGAAACAACGAGGTGTCACGTAAGAATGAGTATACAGTAGCACATGGTATTCAAGTTTTAATTGAAATTTAATTAAAGTGCAAATATCCAAAATTTAAAATACATAATAAGTCTTGAATGAAATTCTAATACATCAAATAACCAAATAAAGCATAAACTTCAATTTGTCTCCTCATGCTAACTCTCTAGACTTCAAGCATCATTATTTCCTGTTGAGTTGTAAAAATGGGGGGGTCAACTAGAAGTTGGTGAGAATACATAAGCCATGTCAAGCAAATAGTTTAAGTATAAAAGTTTAGCAATTCATATGTCTATCGTAAGTTTAAGTCTACATGAATAAACATGGAATGTTGAATCGACATAATCAAACCTCCGACTAGTTTAGGTCCATCCCGTCATCCACGGTTCACCTTAATAATATGTTGGAACGATAACAATCACCCACGCTACCTATGTAGGAGGTACACGTATCCGGGTGGGATTGTCAATCCAATAGATCTATTATTGAGTATCACCGGCTTGGCCATAGCTAATGATTATGTAATGTTGAAACTCGTTGAAACTTGTTGAAACTGTTGTTGTTGTCTAATTCATGAGGCATTAAAGTTTACAACTAGACATGCATGTAGAATTGCTTAAGTATAATGTTGCAAGTATGAAGAATTGCATAAACATGGTTACGTAAACTCACCTTAGCAAAGTATTAAGTCTCGAGAAATAGAATATGTGTAGCCCCAAAGTTGCCAATTACAAGAGCTTATAATCAAAGCTTCAATTGTAGAAGTAATAGACTATAGAAGAAAGGTATGAGGGAAAGTTTAATCGGATTGAAACAATCGATTTAGAGGTGCAAAGTATAATGGGTCATAGGTGGGTTTTTATACTAGTTTTGGATTCAATTAGCCATTAAAATTGGTCAACACCATAAAGTAAGGTTTTATGATGAATTGAGTATTTGACTAAGACTTTGACTAGGACTTTGACTAATTGACTCAAGGCTTTATTTAAAAAAAATCTTGTATGTGAAAAAAAAAGAATTTAGAATCATATTATTATTATTATTATTATTATTATTATTATTATTATTATTATTTATATACATTTATGTATGTATATAAGTTGTGAGTTAGGATAAATAAAGACTTAGGCACATTTGTATAATATTAATGATAAAGGTGTAATAATATATATATATATATATATATATATATATATATATATAAGGGCTTTTTATGTATTAAAATTTTGGGGAAAATTTTGCGATGTTACAGTCTCCCCTACTTTTGGAAACTTCGTCCAGAAGTTTATTGAAAACACAGGGTTAAAGGTGATTGGGTAGAAATTATGACAAGGGTGGTTTGGGAAGTTTCGAGTTAAGGCATGACATGAATTTATAGGTAATAGAATAATTTGTTTCGAATAATTTGGATAAGAGGTTTGAGATGTGAGTTTTAAGGATTGGATTAGGTTCGTCTGCAGTAGCAAGAAGCATAAGAATCTAGCAAAATACTAAAGTTATGTTTTAGGAATCTTATAAGAAATGCATGAATTGATTGGCTGTATGAAAACTAAATGAACTACTAAAACCTTATTAGAATTTCACACTACCTTAACGTACCTGTAAATTCATGATTACGTTCCGGACCGCAATCACCAATTTACCTTACATTAGGGTTTTGTGTCCTTCTATGACTCTATACACACATGTAAGTAATGCAAAATAACCTTGTGATTGAATCGTTTACAATGTATCCAAAAATGAGTCCAACTGTTGAGTAGGAAAAAGACTTCTACCAGTCAGTGAGTAAGAACCTCTACCGATTGTTGAGGAGGTACGATAGCCTCTACCAGTCGTTGAGCAGGTTGTAGGGCCTCTACCGATTGTTGAGCAGGCATGATGACCTCTACCAATCGTTGAGTAGGTTATTTGGTACTCAACTAACTGTTGAGCAAGTACTTCATCCTCTACCAGTTGTTCGATTAAGTGTACCAATTATTTCACACATAAATTGCAAATTGATAATATGTACATATAAACAATCAAGTATCAAGCATAGCATGCGAGTTGTAATAGTGTTGTCCTAGACAAGGTTAATGACTCTAGGTGTGTCTATAGCAAATAGTTTATATTCCATGATTTCTAGTATCAAATGTTTAAATATGGTAGATAATCGAATCCTCGTGTATAACTAAGGATTAAGTTTGATGCAACACACAATCAAGTTTCAATAGTTTGGTTATCATGGGTAACTAGCTCATGTGTGAGAAGGTGAAGGATATGAATTTAGTTCTTGAGAGGATGATGAAAAATCTTGAAGCAGAATCAAGGTTGTGAGAGATAGTGAATATGAAGATAGTTGATAAAGAGTTTATTTTATAGTAAGGAGATTATGTAGCAGTGTAAATTTTGGGGTTTGGATCAAAGGTTCAATTAAGTGATTTTTAATAGCTTAAAGCAATATATAGAAAATTGTTTGTTACGTCAATAAATAAACAATTGAATTTAAGTTCGAGGACATCTTTTGACAAAAATATGTACTTCGTAAAGTTACTAGGTAATGAAAATACAACAAGATTTAGAAATCTTTAGTTTGTGCTAAGGTATGAAGTTATAGTTTTTAAAAATAAGTAACATGTGGAGAAATGAAATAATATGATTTGGGTAGGGTGTTGAATATTTAAAAAGTGGCTAAGATGGTAAGGTGAAGTGTGATTGTGAAATCCATAGATGGTTATGAAATGAGATTGATTTAAGCTGTAAAATTTTGAGATTTTAGAGCTTAGTTTTAAGGGAAGTGAGTGTAATCATCTATTCATTAATTAAAACGAATAAATGAAAACGTTGACTTATCAAAGATTCTAGATTCTAATAACATAGTGAAGACATGCTTTAGCCTATAAGTGAACACTCATCCCGAGAATTCCCAGGTAGGCATCCGGGTCCCTCGTCTGATTGGGATATATGCGCAATGCCAGCCTAGACAAAAGACTCAGAATACAGGCGTTCACCCTTCCAGATTGCACGTGTTTGTTATTAAAATTCTAGAACTTCGACGAGATCTCAAGGTGGTTCAGGCTAAACCTGGGGATTTTGTCCTATTAGTCTAAGAGTAGATACAGTGATGGAGAGCAATCTTCTTGTAGGGATTAAAGTAGGGATAAGAAGTAGGAGGGAGATAGAGAATAGCAAGTAAAAGGAGCAAATACTGGTTATAATCCTATGGTTATAGACTAGATTATTTTTCTAATAACCTAATTCCCTATAACCATGGCTCTGATACCAATCTGTAACACCCCAACCGATGGCGGAAACATCGAGGTGTCACGTAAGAATGAGTATACAGTAGCACATGGTATTCAAGTTTTAATTGAAATTTAATTAAAGTGCAAATATCCAAAATTTAAAATACATAATAAGTCTTGAATGAAATTCTAATACATCAAATAACCAAATAAAGCATAAACTTCAATTTGTCTTCTCATGCTAACTCTCTAGACTTCAAGCATCATTATTTCCTGTTGAGGTGTAAAAATGGGGGGGTCAACTAGAAGTTGGTGAGAATACATAAGCCATGTCAAGCAAATAGTTTAAGTATAAAAGTTTAGCAATTCATATGGCTATCGTAAGTTTAAGTCTACATGAATAAACATGGAATGTTGAATCGACATAATCAAACCTCCGACTAGTTTAGGTCCATCCCGTCATCCACGGTTCACCTTAATAATATGTTGGAACGATAACAATCACCCACGCTACCTATGTAGGAGGTACACGTATCCGGGTGGGATTGTCAATCCAATAGATCTATTATTGAGTATCGCCGGCTTGGCCATAGCTAATGATTATGTAATGTTGAAACTCGTTGAAACTTGTTGAAACTGTTGTTGTTGTCTAATTCATGAGGCATTAAAGTTTACAACTAGACATGCATGTAGAATTGCTTAAGTATAATTTTGCAAGTATGAAGAATTGCATAAACATGGTTACGTAAACTCACCTTAGCAAAGTATTAAGTCTCGAGAAATAGAATATGTGTAGCCCCAAAGTTGCCAATTACAAGAGCTTATAATCAAAGCTTCAATTGTAGAAGTAATAGACTATAGAAGAAAGGTATGAGGGAAAGTTTAATCGGATTGAAACAATCGATTTAGAGGTGCAAAGTATAATGTGTCATAGGAGGGTTTTTATACTAGTTTTGGATTCAATTAGCCATTAAAATTGGTCAACACCATAAAGTAAGGTTTTATGATGAATTGACTATTTGACTAAGACTTTGACTAGGACTTTGACTAATTGACTCATGGCTTTATTTAAAAAAAAATCTTGTATGTGAAAAAAAAAAGAATTTAGAATCATATTATTATTATTATTATTATTATTATTATTATTATTATTATTATTATTATTTATATACATTTATGTATGTATATAAGTTGTGAGTTAGGATAAATAAAGACTTAGGCACATTTGTATAATATTAATGATAAAGGTGTAATAATATATATATATATATAAGGGCTTTTTATGTATTAAAATTTTGGGGAAAATTTTGCGATGTTACACACAGTGTGCACATAATTCGTAGAACTTACATACTGACTATTTAAGAAGTAATTCGCATAAACGTGTAATTCACATAAACATGTTAATTTATATTCATCATCATTCAATTGCACATATGATCATGCATGCTTAACAAATCACCAACGTTCGGGATACAGGACTCGCGTGTGTGTCAAGACAAGGGTTTTCCTAACCATAACGTACGTTAATGTCACCTAACATATGCTATTGTTACATAACATCCTGAAGGACCAGTTTAACTAACCCTAGCTAAGTGTTTAACCACGTATGATTATGGAAATTAACAACTGTTCAGTAAAAGAGTTAACATGAAAATGCGGGGTGTCACATCATCCCCAAGTTGAAAAGAATTTCGTCCCAAAATTCCGCAAGTAAACAGTAAAGTCAGCTAGAAAAATGTGTGCTTGGTTCCCGGATGTCACATCATCCCCAAGTTGAAAGGAATTTCGCCCCGAAATTCACTTTGAGATAGTTGCTTTACGTTTAGCGTTCGATCTATGTTCAGGTTCAAGTTCATTAAAGAGGTATGGGTATTTAAACCGCATTTTATCTCTGCGTTCCCACATGTATTTCGGTCCTAGACCGGAATTCCATCGCACCTTAACAATTGGTATGATGCTCTGCCTGAGTTTCTTGATGCCCCGCTCAAGAATCTCCACCGGTTCTTCCACGAACCGTAGCTGATCGTCCACGTGGATCTCCTCCAGTGGCACCACCAGTGTTGTATCCGATAAGCATTTCTTTATATTTGATACGTGGTGTACATCGTGTACCCCATTAAGTTCATTAGGCAGGTTCAACCTGTAAGTTATACGACCTATGCTTTCGACAATCTCGAATAGTCTAACGTATTGCGGGTTCACCTTTCCCCATTTTCCAAAGCGTATCACACCCTTCCACGGTGACACCTTTATTAGTACCTTGTTCCCAACCTGGAACTCAAAGGTTTCCTACGCTTATCGGCGTAGCTTTTCTGTCGATCACGAGCAGCAGCCATCCGGTATTTTATTTGCACTATCTTCTCAGAAGTATCGTGCACAAGTTCGGGACCTGTTAGCTGGCTATCCCCAACTTCAGTCCAGCAGATGGGAGACCTACACTTGCGTCCATAAAGTGCCTCAAAAGGCGCACACTGTATCGAAGTGTGGTAGCTGTTGTTATACGAGAATTCAATCAGAGGCAAGTGCTTATCCCAACTGTTACCAAAGTCCACCGCGCACGCTTGTAGCAGATCTTCCAATGTTTGGATGGTACGTTACTCTGTCCATCCGTCTGTGGGTGATAGGCTGTGCTCATATCTAAGCGAGTCCCCAAAGCGTTTTGGAGAGTAGTCCAAAAATGAGAAGTGAATCGCGCATCGCGATCAGATATAATAGAAGTAGGCACTCCATGCCTAGAGACTACCTCCTTCACGTAGAGATTTGCTAGTTTCTCCAGCGAGTCCGTTTTCTTTATTGCCAAAAAGTGTGCCGTTTTGGTTAAACGATCCACGATAACCCAAATCATGTTATGGCCCGTTGGCATTCTAGGAAGCTTTGTGATAAAACCCATAGGAATTCCGTCCCATTTCCACATAGGGATTTCTGGTTACTGGAGTAGGCCTGAAGGTTTCTGATATTCAATCTTTAACCTTCGCACAAGTCAAGCACTTACTAACATAAGTGGCTATCTTAGCTTTCATATTTGGCCACCAATAAAGAGTTTTAAGATCTTGGTACATCTTGTCCGAAACAGGATGTACCGAATATCGAGAGGTGTGAGCTTCATCGAGCACCAGCTGTCTGAGATTCCCAAAATGTGGTATCCAGACTCGATTCATAAAGTATTGAAGACCATCCGTCTTCAGTTCCAAGTGCTTATCAGCACCATGTATAGTTTCAAGCACGATGTTTTCTCCTTTCAAGGCCTCACCCTAGGCTTCACGTATCTTATCAGGAAGATTAGAATGTATAGTGAGTTGTAAAGCTCGCACCCGTTTGGGTTTCGTTTCCTTACGATTGAGGGCATCAGCTACTACATTAGCTTTCCCTGGATGATATTTGATGGCACAGTCATAATCATTCAGAAGCTTGACCCATCGACGCTGTCGCATGTTCAGCACCTTTTGATCGAATATGAGTTGGAGGCTCTTGTGGTCAGTGAATATCATACACTTCGTCCCATAGAGATAATGCCTCCAGATCTTTAGAGCAAAAACCATTGCTCCCAGTTCCAAGTCATGGGTGGTGTAATTCCTCTCATGAACCTTTAATTGACGTGAGGCATACGCGATCACCTTATCACGCTGCATCAGCACACACCCTAACCCTTGGATAGACGCATCACAGTACACCACGAAGTCCTCTATACCCTTAGGTAGTGATAGTATAGGTGCACTGCAAGGTTTCGACTTTAATAATTGAAAAGCAGATTCTTGGGCATCTCCCCACTTGTAAGTAATACCCTTCTGTGTCAAAGCAGTGACGGGTTGAGTGATCTTAGAGAATCCCTCAATGAATCTACCATAATATCCCGCAAGACCAAGAAAGTGGCGCACCTCTGTGGGATTTTTGGAGCCTCCCTCTTTTTATTAGCATCAATCTTGGTGGGATCGACATGTATTCCTGCCTTGTTAACCACATGTCCAAGAAATTTGGACTTCTCGAATCCAAAAGTCACATTTAGAGAATTTTGCATACAACTGCTCATTTCTCAAGAGTTCCAAGATCACCTACAGATGTTGCTCGTGCTCTTCCCTGCTCTTGGAATAAATCAGTATGTCTACTATGAACACTATGACGAATTTGTCCAAATAAGGCTTGCACGCGCGGTTTATTAGATCCATGAACACAGCCGGTGCATTGGTTAGCCCAAATGGCATCACCAAAAAACTCATAATGTCCATATCGAGTTTGAAAGGCTGTCTTCGCCACATCCTTCTCTCGGACTCTCAGTTGATGGTATCCTGACCTCAAGTCAATCTTAGAATAGAAACTCGACCCTTGAAACTGGTCGAACAAGTCATCAATACGAGGTAAAGGGTAGCGGTTCTCAACCGTTACTTTGTTCAACTTCCGATACACCTGCGGAAACTCCCACCCTTCTTCTTATCAAACAGAACTGGAGCTCCTCATGGTGAAGAACTAGGTCTAATAAAGCCCCTATCCAATAGCTCTTGGAGTTGGGTAGACAGTTCTTGAAGTTCGCCCGGTGCTAGGCAGTATGGTGTGCATGCAACTGGAACTGCTCCAGGTACAAGATCAATTTGAAACCCCGCTTGACGAACAGGTGGAAGTCCAGGTAGTTCCTCTGGTAAAACACCTGGGAATTCTCGGACTACTGGGATATCTCCAATCTTAGTTTCAGTTTCAGCTCGAGTGTCAGATATGTTAGCCAAATGGCTGGACAGCCCTTACGAGTACACTTCTGGGCTTTCAAAAAGGAGATGATGCCCACCATGGCACCACCACGATCACCCTATATAGATAAAAGTTCTCCACTTGGGAGGGGGATACGAATGATCTTCTCCTGACAGAGAATTTCAGCATGTTGCTTGGACAACCAGTCCATGCCAACCACGAGGTCAAAGCTACCTAAGGTGATAGGTAGGAGGTTGATAGCAAACAATTGCCCATCCAATTCGAGCTTACAGTCACGATGTATATGGGTTACCTCAACAGGCTTCCCATCAGCCAATTCTATAGAGTACGGGGTATCAAGAAGAGTAGGAACCATCCCTAGTTGTTTGCTAAGTTTTGATGACACAAAACTATAGTCCGCACCAGTATAATATAAAATAGAAGCAAGAGTGTCGTACCCGCCATGACATTGTTATCAGTCCTAGCTTCCCCAGAGCCAATCACAATTGCAATTCCACGAGCCCCATTGTTGTTGTTACCGTTCTGGTTATTGTTTGTTGAAGGACTTGTACCTCACCTTATCCCACGTTCTCTTGCTATCACCAAAAGTAGAAGATGAAGCACCATGCTTCTGAAAATTACCATGCTCAACAGCTTCATCAATGAGTTTGTGAGCCAGGTGAAAGATTTGTTAGTATCTAGGTAGGTGAGTTGCAGTGGCCAAGCCATGAATATGAGGGACCCACCCTTTTGGTATGAAATTCGATCCGCTGGTAAAGTTGGTTAATTAGATTCGAGCACAAAGTATCTAACTCCTGTAGCTTGGTAGTGTAGGCGTCGATCTCAGACCCATTCGTCATTATATAACAAATTTCTAAGTTTCATCACAGGGTGTTACGTTCTCCATCCAAGTATCTGTAACTCATTGAGCGTGCATGTAACATACATTACCCCATCCTGCCTGGGGCTAATGCACGTGGCAAAGACTTATACTATCGAAGCAATCAGACGGTCTCCTTCAGTTCTGTTGGAGTTATCGATATTTACGACCAATAAAAGGCTCGAAAATATGATGGCAGATTGTTGTTGTGGCAAGGTATAAGAAAGTTCAAATGTGGAAGTCAGGGGAAAAGAATGATTTAGCAAAATAGATCTTTACTAGCTTGGAAAGATGAGAGGGCCTCAACCACCCTATCGTTGATCATAAGAACTCAGTCTTATTTAAGTTAGCAAAGGGAAATGAAAGAAAAGATAGGTAAGAAAAAGATAAGAGCCAGTCGTCGCCACGCTCGGTCTAGATAGTAGAGCCTTCATCCTTACTTTCATTGTGCTCGTCCTACTTAGGTTCTCCTTCCATCCTTTATTCTTGCTCTTTCGTGGTGTCAGTGTTATATGGATCTCATCACGTACAGTTTCCTTCTCCAGTCTTGTGTTAAGTCAGCTCAATGGTCAACAACACCATTCGTTCCTCCAATCGTGACTGTCAGTCACTAGTAGATTTTGTCTTCCTTTGAGATGTTGCACTGCATCGCAGGCCTTACGTAACTCCCCAAGAGTGTGTGTATCAAGCCCCGAACTAATGTGTTCCCATGAATCTACCATATGCTTATGAGTAACAGGGATATGCAGTCATACGTCCGCCCGCTCATACTAGGCATAAGGTACTAAAGTATGAAATAAGTTCTATATGTGTAACCCAGTCCCGTCTGAGTTTCGAATGGAAGTAAGAAAGATCAAGGAACAAGGAACAGAAACTACTTGTCTCCTTGCTCAGTGAAAAAGGATAAGTCTCAGTATCTGAATTTCTTCACAGTTGATTCGATTTAATAGTACAGCGTCATGCGCATCGTGCAGCTTCCTGTGTACGTGCGCCACAACGCTCGCAAGGGCTCCCTCCCTTGTGCTATTGTTGTTTCCTCATCCATGAGGTTTGTTAGGATACTACTCCCAGTAATGCGCCACCTGGTGTAACCCTGGGTTCCCACCATTGACGTGTTCAGAATTAGGTCTAGAACTAGAAGATAACATATCTCCTGAAATCATATGTTGTAGATATATGTAGCTAAAAGCAAGTTGTGCACTTAAGTTGTCAGTGTACTTATGCTATGATGATTATAGACTAGACTCAACATGCAATCCTAGTTCACTATAACCAATAGCTCGGATACCAATTTGTCACACCCTCAAATTTCCACTGTGGGGTTTATACCACGAGGCGCATGACATACCAGGATCCTATAGCCATAAGTCATATGAACGAACTCTAAATGCCCAAACCATTTAGTTCGTTTCAAAAAACCAAGTTTAGTTAAGCTGCGGAAGCGTAAACCAAATTTAAACCTTTTAAAAACCATGCGAAAAACAACGCGCCCAAATTAAAACCATACGAAAGAAAATGTAGAAGCATAATATGTAATTTAGTTGTATGCCCAAGACCCCAAATGCAGTGAAGTGTGCAGTGCTTTCTAATCCTGGCACCGGAAGCTAACTACTGCAAAAGCATGAAAATCGTGGGTCAACAAACAATGTTGGTGAGTTCACTAAGTAAAGTAAATGAGTATGTAACTGCGCTGGTTTCCAAAACCACGTAAACAAGTAATTGAGTTGGTTCCAAGAACCGTGTAAACACTAGTTCATTGCATGTCAAAGGTAGCTAACCCATTCATGATAACTAACACCGATATACCGAACTGCTGATGTACGTGTAGCCACAAATGTGAGCCGCATGCCTTACATCATTGCCTATCAACAATGATAAAATCTGTTAAGTTATAGTTCACTCCCGCACTCCCCGAGCCGGTGTGAGGTTTGTAAGACCTAATAGCGCTATCAACTAATAACCCGCTTGCCATAACCCAGCAACTCATTCGGTATGTGAAGGACTTACAGATGATAGAGTTGGTTTAGTTCATCAAGGTCACGTTTGCGAACTAGCAAAAACTGACCCACACAAGGATCCATAGCATCCCAACCCGGGATGTGTAGGTAGTCCCAAACCGGACTAGAAAATAGTAGTCCCAACCCGGACTATAAAAAGTTAAGTACGTTGTCTCAACCCGAGACGCATGCTGTTGAGAAAAGAGTAGTGAAACTCACCTTAGGTTGCACGTGAATTATCCAAATTCCTCAAACAGAAATGAGCTACCGACTCCCTATTACAAATGTCACTAGGTGAGTATATGTGCATAACCAACACACCATACAACTCGTTTGTCTAAGACTTTTAAAGTTCAAACCGTGTAGTGACACCTAATGACTCTACATGCACAGGTAAGTCCTACGTATCCCGTTGGTGATCATATTGATTATTATCAGTTTTATACCTCATACACATCTCATATAAGTATTCATGCAAATTCATGTCAGATACATACCATATAAGACTCCAAATAGTCACGTAAACATCCCTTACACAATCTGTGTTTTCAGGGCAGATTGTACGATGTGAAAAACAAATTATTTAAAATACTTAACGAACGAATTAAACTCCCAAATTTTTACTGAATATTCAATGGGATTCATTTGATAACCCATATTTTTGTTTTGTCTCACAATCAAACACAAAAGTTATTAAAATTCTTACAACACAGCTATGTCCAGAAAATTTCCACAGCAGGTCAGTTTAGTAGAAAATTTCGCAAAAATTGTGTATTCACCCAAACGAGGTGAATCCAAATGGAAAAGACAAGCTTTTCCAATTTTGACCGACTGTCCAAATTTCATAACTTAACCCTTTGTAAATCTTGAGGTATGACCGTTTAAAGTTGACCCAATTTATAATTCCGAAAATCTGATATGACCTTTAATCAAACAAAATTCCAAAAAACACTCAAAAGATGTCCAAATCTGATGGTTTTGCCCATTATGAAAACCTAAGACCACGTACAATACAATCATGCAAAGAAATTATCGAAAAAATGACTTTAACATCACGATACAGACCCTACAAAACACCCTAACGAATCTGTCAGAAATCAGAACTTTCATAACATGATACTCATGAACCCTAATCACTCTCAATAACCTATAATCATGTAGTAAACCCATATTATTACAATCAAATCCATGTTAACAGAATTACATCCCTAAATTCACATACCAAAAATCCTAATTATGATTACCAACAACAATTCTCATCAACCTTTTCAATAAACATTCAAGAATTCACATAAAACCCTATCATGCGATTTCAATTATATAGTTTTTAGGGTTTCTAAATCTTTTCAAGCATTATTAACTATCATACAATACGTAAAACTCATACCTTGCAATGCTAGAATCCTTAAAACCTCAAGATAGCACCCGATTCAACTTGAACTAGTGAAGGAAATTGTTGAAAGATTGAAATTTGAAGTGAGGGTGGGTGTTGTTGTTGTTCATGGCGCAAAACAAAGGGGATTAGGGTTTTTATTTATTTTTTTTCTTTAAATGATAACATAATAGAAGTTGGACCATGGGCCAAGGTTTCGGGTTTATGGGCCTTTTCTTGATAACGGGCCCATTAATAAGGTTCTAGCCCCGAAAATTGTTCCGATAATATTATTGATACTAACTTATATAAAAACTATGATTTTAATCATCTCATAACATATTAATCACATACTACTCACAGTGTGCACATAATTCGTAGAACTTAAATACTGACTATTTAAGAAGTAATTCGCATAAACGTGTAATTCACATAAACATGTTAATTTATATTCATCATCATTCAATTGCACATATGATCATGCATGCTCTACATATCACCAACGTTCAGGATACAGGACTCGCGTGTGTGTCAAGACAAGGGTTTTCCTAACCATAACGTACGCTAATGTCACCTAACATATGTTATTGTTACATAACATCCTGAAGGACCTGTTTAACTAACCCTAGCTAAGTGCTTAACCACGTATGATTATGGAAATTAACTAGAGTTTAGTAAAAGAGTTAACATGAAAATGCGGGGTGTCACATAAGCCGTGTGTTGACTCTATGTGATGTGCTGGTAGGCTTCGTAGACCTATTACTGCATGTTAGTTACATACATATCAAACGAATTGTAATGTGGATGAACTCCTCATTGGCATATGGTCTTAGTACCGTAATTTCGTTTAATAGGGTATTTGTACAAAACTCGGAGGTTTCGGGTCGTTATGTTACTAGTTATCTGGGAACTTTCCATGTATGACGATAATCAAAGATTATCTAATGCATCGTATCCAATCATTGATGCAAATCATGATTGATATTAGCCCTCAACCTGGTAGAGTGTATATATTACTCTGCAACATTGATTTGCTGACCTATACACCTCTGTGCCTCAATATCTTGTAAAATTACAGATAACGAAAGCATAATCACGTGTTACAATGAGTCTTTGTGCAAATTATTCCTTAATACGAGAGTATGTCGTGTGTGTGGGAACCACGGACAATTTTGTTTATGCTATAGATAATCGTATCAAACACTACATAAAAGTCTACATGAGAGCTTATGTGGATAACAATATCAGCAATTGCTGGATCACACATTGACTTTAATGATAATAAACACTAAAGATCAACGGTGTAATCAGATTTCTCAAAAACTGATATGATCCTCTTACCGCAAATCACAAAACATTTACTGTTTTATGTTTACATTCATTCATTTTACATTTTATTGTCAAAATATCAAAAACTCAAAAAGATTTTAGGTGTGTTTTAGCTTAAATTTCAGAAAAACCAAAGATTTTACATTTCTATCTTATTTTTGATAACGGATGGTGATTGATGGTCGTTCTCTAAAATTTGATGAACCATTTGAGTTTTGTGACTTTAATATGACAAATGATGAATGCTGGATGCTTAAAAGATGAGAAAAAGTTTGAACGGGATTCGATTTTGAGATTTGGTAAAAACTTCAAAAATTGCAATCTCCATTCGCCCCTTCGATGGGTCGAATATGGAATTTTCCTTTACATTCGAGCTTTTTAATACAGTCGAATGTCAGTGTTCATGTGTATTTTACAAATTCGAACGTTGTTTCTACCTTCGAGCCATTCATTAGGGTCGAATGTGGAAATAGTTTCACATTCGCCCAAGTAAAACGGTCGAATGTGGAGCCTATATAACCTCATCTGCACTTTCGAACCCTCATTTCAAAAAAATTTCAAATTTATTAGATCACCACACCTTGTTGCTCGATTTTTCTAGACCTTATATAATTGTTTCTTAGCCTTTTCTAATCATTTCCATAACAAAATTTCAGGTATTGGACACGGATTGAAGTCAGAATGATAACTTTTTTGTTCGAACCCTAGAATTGAATAGTTTGATGTTTTAGAGACTGTTTTAGATGAAATTCTTCATTAGGATTCAGTCATTGTGTGTTTTAGGGGGGAGAATACACCAAATTCAGAGTTTTAAACACACTGAATTGATTAAATGATTGTTTAAAACTGAGAAACCCTAGATTTTGGGGAAAAACAAACAATAACTGAACAATTGATGCAATTGATGTTTGTAAATGATTAATCGATCATGTTAGAAAGAAAATGAATGAAAATGACATGTTTAAATGGCCAAAATCAGAATCTGAAAATTTGGCATATGAACAGTCTGGTTCGACCGTTCAAAAAGGGTTGAAAGTGACTTTTTGGTCGAAGGAAACTAGTTCATAGGGTCGAAGGAGGAATAAAGGTCGAATGAACATTGTAATCAAATTTTTTCACATTCAAACCTTAATTTCCACATTCGAACCCTGAAAGTTCCACATTCGAACCCACGTTTGGTCGAAGGTGGACTTCCAAAAACCAAAATTTCAATTTTGCGAATTTTGTCCGTTTTTAATGAATTTTTATGTTTTGTTTTTGCAGATTCTCAAATGGCAGAACCTCAAAATACTGACATTCCAGCATGATCATCGGATAAAGCTGCCGGAAAGAAACCTAAGGAAGAATTACCATTTGAAGAGGCTCACAACTGCTGTGCGTTTCTTGGTGATGTCAAGAAGCATACAGAATTTACTGGTATCATAGATTTCTTGAAGCGTAGCAGAGTTGTTGATGCGATTGCCACACCTGCCATTATTTACAAAGATCATCAGAAAGAATTTTGGAAGAATGCGAGGATAGACTTTTGGGATAATCAAACTGCAATTGTTAGCAACATTCAGGGGGAGCTGGCAATTGTGACAGAGAGTGATATTCGCAAAACTTTGAGATTGAAAGACAAGCCGACTGATCCAAGATGTTTATCATGGATTGAACAAAGGATTGCTTTCTGCGAATGAAATACAACGGACCAATCACAGATGGAGCCTTACACAAGGGTAAACTGTGTCCGCAGTTTAAATACCTGGCTTATGTGATGCTGCATGTTTTCGGTTCCGTTAGTGGTGGATATGATGTAAAGAGGAAGAGTATTAGTTCCTTGATGGTAGCACTTATTCTGAACAAGTCGTTCAATGTATCCGGGGTGATATTGGACCACATGCTTGAACCATTAAGAGGTTTGTGAACAAGAAGTTTCTACTTTATCCTAGATTTCTACAGATGATTTTTTATCAAAAGTATATGAAGTTGAAGAAAGATCCAACACAGATTATCGTTCAAGATCATATGAGTTTGAGTACTTTGGTGAGGATGAAGGGTCATAAAGGGGTTCCTGAAAATGAAAGATCACCTTTGAAGAATTTGTTTGGACACTTGATTAATCCTGATTATCAAGATCCAGGTATTGATAACGCTAGGAATGCGAATAGTGAATCTGACAATGATGATCCTTTATTCCATGTGAGTCGTGAAGCAAAAAAAGAAAGCGACAAGTGGTGAATGTGGGTGCTAAGTCTGGGAAGGAAAAACCTCAAGTTGTTGAAGAAACAGCACCATCTGCACCTAAGAGACATAAGACCATGGCTAGGAAGAAAAAGTCTGGTAAAACCAAGACATTATTGGTTGATGAAGAGTCGATTGATTCTAAAGAGACTTAGGAAGATGAGAGGTGGGATTCTGCTGATGAGACTGTGTAGAAAACCAAGCCCAAGGCCACTGTGGCTGGTGAATCTGAAAGTCTCAACGAGACTTTAAAGAGCAGAGTTTGAAGAGTCCGATTGTGATGGACGATATTGATATAAGTCTTGGCATGGGTACATAAGATTTTGGTGGATCACCATTGACTGTGAAAACCAAAAGAACCCTATGTACAAGAAGAAAGCAAAGGCTGATGAAATTGAAAAGCCAATGAAGAGAAGAGCAAAAGAAGTTGAAATTCTAATAGCAGGAAAGAAAGTTCCTGAGATGTCTAGCTCTAAATCTAATCCCGTAACATCCCCAGCACCACAGAAACAGAAAACATCTGCTGCTGAGAAAACTGCTATTCCAACTGATGATTTCAATGATGCTTTGGATAGAGTCTTAAACAAGTTTAAGAAAAAGATTCCAGTTGCTGAGGCTTCTACTCCACAGGTTACTGTATCGAGTGACGTGATGAATGCAGTCAACCAGAAGCTGACAGAGATGATGAAAATTATTAACCAGCAACAAGAAGAGATTGAACAGTTGAGAAAGAATGATAGAAAGATGTTGGATATTGTTGAATCTTCACAGGAGAGTCAGGAAGAGTTAGAAGCAAAGATTAAACTACTCCAGAATTAGAATCAGAAGTTGTTAAAGCATGAACAGAGAAATACTAGAAGATTCATTGCTTTGAAACTTGAAAACAAGCAAGTGAAGAAAGATAATAAAGGGCTTAGGAAGCTGATTGATGATTTGTATGAAAGAGCTCCTCAGTTGAAAGAAGGAGACGAGGACAAAGAACGTGAAGAAGAGCTTGTTGATTTTGAACCATCTGAGTCTGAGAAACATGAAGAAGATGATGTTACTGTATCGAGTGACGTGATGAATGCAGTCAACCAGAAGCTGACAGAGATGATGAAAATTATTAACCAGCAACAAGAATAGATTGAACAGTTGAGAAAGAATGATAGAAAGATGTTGGATATTGTTGAATCTTCACAGGAGAGTCAGGAAGAGTTAGAAGCAAAGATTAAACTACTCCAGAATGAGAATCAGAAGTTGTTAAAGCATGAACAGAGAAATACTAGAAGATTCATTGCTTTGAAACTTGAAAACAAGCAAGTGAAGAAAGGTAATAAAGGGCTTAGGAAACTGATTGATGATTTGTATGAAAGAGCTCCTCAGTTGAAAGAAGGAGAGGAAGACAAAGAACGTGAAGAAGAGCTTGTTGATTTTGAACCATCTGAGTCTGAGAAAGATGAAGAAGATGATGTTACTGTATCGAGTGACGTGATGAATGCAGTCAACCAGAAGCTGACAGAGATGATGAAAATTATTAACCAGCAACAAGAAGAGATTGAACAGTTGAGAAAGAATGATAGAAAGATGTTGGATATTGTTGAATCTTCACTAGAGAGTCAGGAAGAGTTAGAAGCAAAGAGTAAACTACTCCAGAATGAGAATCAGAAGTTGTTAAAGCATGAACAGAGAAATACTAGAAGATTCATTGCTTTGAAACTTGAAAACAAGCAAGTGAAGAAAGATAATAAAGGGCTTAGGAAGCTGATTAATGATTTGAATGAAAGAGCTCCTCAGTTGAAAGAAGGAGAGGATGACAAAGAACATGAAGAAGAGCTTGTTGATTTTGAACCATCTGAGTCTGAGAAAGATGAAGAAGATGATGAGGATCTAGAACAGGATGCCGGTGATGCTCCTGAGAAGAAAAAGAAGGATGGTGATGATAAAGATGGTTCGGGAGATGATTCTGGAGATAATACTTCTGCTAGTGATGATGATGATGACGATGATGATGACACTGAGAAGTATAAGTGTGAGAAGAGAGATACAGGTAAAGATGCAGGAGAATCTAGTTCGAAGGCTCCTGGTGGTAACACTGATGATGATGATGATATTTTCTGGAACGAAAAGATCAGATCTTTATATGATGAGGACAAAAAGTTATATCGCCAAATGATGACAAAGAAAGTTTGGACGATTGAGCTGGCAGGAAAGTTTCCTGAAATATTTGAATCAGATGATATGAGATTCGAGCTTGAGCAAAATGATCCTGATCTTGAAGACGGTGAAGTTTCTGCAGCTATTTCTTAAGAAATACTTGAAGGATTGGCTAAACAAGTTGGGAAATATCTTGAAGAGTTGATAAGTGAGAATCAGATTCCAAATATTCCTATGAAAGAAGCAGGATATTACTCTGATGATAGAGATACTCTAGTGTTTGAAGATGTTGAGATAGAGGATATTACCAGTGAGGAATATCTAGAGTACTTTAAAGACAATCAGGATTCTGCATTTCCTAAATTTTCTGAAAAGTTCTTATGCCAAGCTGAGAAACTTGCACGTGAAAAGAGTAAGAAGTTCGTTGATGAAGTCTTTAAAAATTCAGAAAGTCAGAAACCAACTGTTGAAAAATCTGACGATCTGAAAAGTTTGTTGAGGAAGCTACAAGAGAAAGAAGCCAACCGACCGAAGACTGAGATTCAGGGAGGTTTCTATAAGTTCCATAATGAACTGTTTAAAGGAAGAGCTCTCGGGTGGAAATATCTAAGACAGCTTAGGTGTGTTGTAGTAAAGTGGGAGAAAGGAATTCTGTATTTCGACAGATTCCATGATATCAAAACACTACCTTATTGGATGTACGCGACGTCTGCAGACATACTTTGTCAGGTGCAACTGTGAACAATGATGCAGTTGGCTACTTTACAGATCGCATGGCGAGAGAGAGCAGAACGAAATGGGACGTGTTTACCCCACAGTATCCAAAGAGGATTGTTTATAAAAAGAAAGATCAGATAACGGGGATGAACAAGGTTACCTTGAAATACAAACCACTGACTGTGTTAAAACATATACCTTTGATGCCTAGTCCACAACATTTTGCAAAAGATTTTATGTGGTGTTACTATGACGGGAAGACAGCAGTAGCTATTATCTTGTTGAAGGATGGAAATAATGATTTCAAGAAGATACACATTTTTGATCCGATGTGGTTGATAAACTGCTCGTATGAATACATTATCATGCTATATTACAACCCAATCTATTTTGAGGAGAACGATAGCGAACAGGCTTCAAATTACCAACGTGTGGTATATTTGTGTTTTGCTTGGGATGTTAATACGGGATGTGATTATGACAAGAAGTTGGGGAAGTTTGTGAAGATAACAAAAGAGAAGAAGAAACCGAAACAAACTTTTGAACCAGTCATGCGAAAGAGCAGAAGAGCTTATTACGCATTAAGTTGATGAATAAACAGATGGACGACGAGCGAAGGCAAAAGCAATCCAAGCAATAGTCGAGGGGGAGTTTGTTGATACACGTTTTGTGACTGGTGCTATTGGATTGCACATAAAAATCTGTTTTGGTATTTACGTAGGGTCGAAAATGGACATAAAGGGTCGAAGGTGACTTATGTTGGTCGAAGGTAGAAGAAACAGGTCAAAGGGAGAGGTTTGTAGAAATGTGTGCTGATTCGCCCAAACTTTGGGGCGAACTTGCACATTCGACCATACGAAGGGGCGAATGTGCAGGTCTATATATATGTTGATTTTCATTTTCATGTTAAGTTTTGGTCGTTAGTTTCCCTCCTTCGATCTGGTTTTCTCCCTAGGGTTGTGTTTGAGTCTGAACTTTGTTTATTTCATTGTAAACACGTTTTTGTAAGCTTAATCAAGAATGTTTATTAATGAAATGGAATGTTTAAGGTGATTTGTGTGTTTTGTTGATTGTATTAACATTTCGTAACTGATTCACGGATTCCGCACCTGAATTGGTATACTTGTTTGATCAATATCTTTATTTTTGACAATCCGATCCTCATACAAACTTCCTTCGACCCTACGATTATGCACAAAATACTTTATTTTGTTAATCCAAAGCAACTTGTCGCAATATGCATCTACAAACTCCCCCTTATCAATTTGGGCATAATCTTCAATAGTCAGATTATTATTTCCAATCTGACTTGGCACAAGTCCATTATAAGATGCAACCATTGCTGAAACCAAAGCAATGTGTTGTTGAGCTACTTCAACGGTAACATTGTTCATGTTGGAAGTTGCCAACACGACCGGACTTTGGCTTGATGAAGCTTGTGTTGTTGGTGGAACATAAGGTTTTTGTTGTGGTTTGTTAGATGTGTAACAAGCAGTGGATATTTGAGGTTGAGGTGGAATGTAGGAATTTGTGGTGTAATTTGGTGGATAGGTTGATGTTTGTGCAAGATAGTTAATTGGGTTTATGGTGGTTCAACAACACTAGAAAGACAAGCTATACGTGGTGCAACATTTCCTACCACATTTGTACTAGACACAAAAGTAGATGAAGAAGCATGACACAATTCCGGATTTTGTGGGAATTGTGATCATCTTGCTTTCCTCTTTTTCTCTAACTCCTTGTTCTCCAACTTTTGAATCAGCTCATTGATTGTCCAGTATTGATACGCATCCTTTTCTTTCAAAACTTCAATATGTTGATTCCAATATGGTGGTAGTGAATCAGCAACCTTATCAACCAACTCAGACATCGAAATCTTGATATCATAGTTAGACAACTCGGTTAACAGATGAAAATATCTCGGAATAAGTTCCTTCAGAGTCTCATTCCCAACATAGATAAAGTTTTCGAACTCTTTCTTTAGCTCTTCCACCTTCAATCTTCTCGTTTTATCATTCCCATCGTGTATGTTCTTCAACATATCCCAAAGCTACTTAGATGTAGTACACGATCCAAACTGATGAAGGAGATCGGTCGTCAAGGCTTGAGATAGTTGTGAGAAAGCCTTCTTCTCGGCTGCGAACTTCTTCTTCTCATCTTCAGATAAACCATCAAGTGGAATCAGTTCACCTGAATTCTCCAGACACAGAGCAGCATACCCTTTAGCAATCATCTGCCACGCCTCAGTTCCTTCCAAACCCATGCCCTCAAGATGTATCTTGAACTTCTTTTGCCATTGATTGTACTCTGCCATGTCCATCAGCTTCGGAGGGCGATTTCCACTACATGAAGACAAATAATTGATTAGTGTGGAAATAGCATTAGTAGTTTGAGAATGTACCGCTGCTGTTGCAACGCCCCAATAATCAGTCGTTGGTTACTGTGGAGGTTTAGTAATAGGTGGTGGTATCGAACTACTCATGGCAAGATAGTTAATCGGGTGAGATGACTGAGTGTTCATCTTTTGAGAAGCTACAACCCATGGATTCATTGGAACGTGTTGTTGTTGTGTTGTTGCAGGCCTCGGTATCATAGGAAATCCCCACATGTTGTCCATGATGTCCGAAACGTAAACACTTAAAAAAATTACCCAAAAACAAGCTTTGTTCGACCTCCGATAAGCTAATGTGGGTTCAAATTTATAAAAGTCTAGGTTCGACCCCTAAAATCAGACTCAAATGTAGATATGTAACACACAAGACTCTCCTTCGACCAAATAAACTCTCATTCGACCTCCCGGTAGGTAAAATGTAACTCAACTGGTCGAATGAACAAACAACACACTAGAAAAGTTTTGGTTCGACCTAAAATGACCTTGGTTCTACCAAAAACCCACACGTTCGACCTAAATCTCTCTGGTTCGACCTGACCCATTTGAAAAACGGTTATTCTTCAAAAATCAGTTAATTTGATCCAAATTTTTCAAAAGTTTATAGATTTTGATTATCTTTATTAGGTTTTGTCAAGGATTTGATGTAGATCAACTTTAATGAATGAAACTTTTTGATTTTATGCGTCAAATCCAGTCCAAATCAAACAATTTCCATTAAAACTCAATGTTCTTTCAAAACAGAAAAATTTTGGACAATTTTGGTTCAAATTCAGTTCAAAACATATCAATTTGTAGTTTTATGATATCCTAGGCTCTAATACCACTTTGTAGAGGGATCGGTTTTGATAAAATCATTTAGGTGATCATACAAGTCTACCAATCCAGGTGCGGAAACCCTAGAATGTTTACAAAATGATACGAATCGAATCAAACACAATCAATTACCTTTTCAACTTCCATTCTCATTAAAAACTTGTTAAACTTGATTACAAATAATGTTTACAATGATATAAGTCAAGTTCAGAAAGGTTAAAACCCACAGAGAGAAACTAGAACTGACACACAAACACAAATGGCAAAAGTTATAAAATAAACAAAATTTTCAGCTTATATAGAGGTCCACATTCGACCTCTCGTCAAGTTCGAATGTGTACCTTCGACATATAAATAAGCTCGAACCAAACTTCAGTCCCAAGTCTTCTCCCTTCGACCTTCTTGATCTTCCTTCGACCCATCAAAAACTTCCTTCGACCCTACGATTATGCACAAAACACTTTATTTTGTTAATCCAAAGCAACTGGTCGCAATATGCATCTACACTAATCATCCCGGCATATACAATTATGGTTAGTGCTATGAATGTGGAGATCCAAACCACTTCCGTAACCGGTGTCCTAACCTAAACCGAGATCAAGACCCTCCACCTGCCTAATGACAAACCCCTATTATTAGAATGTTATTTACTTTTGGATTCTATATAATGACTCATTTGATTCAATTAAAAAATCTTAGTATTGAATATTTTTGCCTCTTACATGAGAATTTAGTCATCTAATATATTTGAACATATGATTATTCATGACACTTGAAAACATACCTAGTTGAAAATGAACTAATTGCTATATTCACACCTAAACCCATTAACTTTGTCTAGGATAATACAATTACAACTCATATACTATACCTGATACTTGTTGCTTACATATGCATATTATCAATTTGCAACTTATGTGTGAAACAATTGTTACATTTAGGGGGTGTTTATTTTTTCTTGAAAAGAGCTTCTAGCCACTTATGTCTGCGCCACGCAAACGCGGGCAGACATTTGACGCGGGCAGACTGTTTGTTTCTTAGAAGACAAACCATTAAAAAACCTCTTCCAAACCTCTTCCCCACACAGACCTATACCCTTGTCTTCTAACCTCTTCTCACAAAACGTAATACCCCACCATCTCATCTTCTCCCCAAAATCCTACAAGTCTTCTACCTCCATCCCTTGCTCCTCCACCTCCGGTGGCCTCAGGCTCCTCTCCGGCCGGCGGTTCCTCCTCCTTCTCCTCCTTCCCTCCTCCTTCTCCTCCTCCGGCGACCCACAATCCATCCGGCTCAAAGGTAATCTTTTTCAACAAATTGACAAATTATTGTGTACGTGGCCACTTTTAGTTCATTGAAAGTGAAAAAAGGTGGTCTTTCTTTTATTTGCAATATGATTTCTCACTTTACAATCCAAACCTAACGTCAAAAATTAAGAAATTATTAGACATATAATTTTTTCAGATTTGTTCAAAAAAAAATTATAATAACTATTATGTTTGTTTAATTTTTTCAGATTTGTATAATTTTTTCTGATTATTATAAAAATTATTGAGGAGGGTTGTTTAATTTTTTTTTTCAGATTTGTTATGTTTTTGTTTTTCAGATTTGTTTATTTTTTTTAAATCAGTTTAGTTTTTTTAAATATTCTTTTTTTAAATCATTTTTTTTTCAGATTTGTTGTTTGTTGTTATGTGACGATTTGTTGTTGTTCATAATGTTCTTATGTGTCGATTTGTTGTTTGTTGTTATGTGTCAATTTGTTGTTGTTCATAATGTTCTTATGTGTCAATTTGTTGTTTGTTGTTATGTGTCGATTTGTTGTTGTTCATGATGTTCTTATGTGTCGAGCCGGTCGTTAATTGTTATTGATGATTGTTGTTGTAGTTCAGATTAGTTGTTAATTGTTGCTCAGATTGTTGTAGTAGTTTATGTTGTTGCTCATATGTCGATTCATGTTGTAGTTGATTTGGAATTGTTGTAGTTGTTCTAATGTATAATGTAGTCGATTTGTTGTTAATGTGTAGTGTAGTTGATTTGGGATTGTTATAGTTGTGTGAGTGGTCATCTTCATGCATAATAGCGAATTCATACCTTTTATGTTGGTTCCTTGTTTGTTAATTAATAGAAATGGGAGAGAAACAACAATGCTCAAATGAGCATATAAAATGCTTATTAGAGACTTGCATCGAAGAGATAAACACATTGGGTAGGAAAGGACTGAGTATGCACAAGGAGTCTTGGAATAAGTTAGGAAAAGTTCTTAAGGAAAGGTTTGGGCTTGATTTGACTCAGAAACAGATGAAAAATGCGTATGACAATCTGAAAGCCAAATACATAAGATGGGTGTATTTGAAAAACAAAAGTGGAAATATATACAATTCTTAGACAAATACTTTTACCTTAACGAATGAGGAATGGGAAGAATTTAAAAAGGTATGTTTGTATGAATATTTTTTCACATCTAACTATAAACAAAACCTATAACTTTTTTTTTATTTAGGTTTAGGGGCATCCAAAGGCTGGATCATTGAAAACAGTCCCATTGCCTTTTCCAGAACTTTGTGCACAATTGTTTGATGGTAATGCTGCCACTGGGATGCACAAGTGGACCTCAAACCAAACATTAGTGGTTGGATCATCTTCTTGTCATCGTCCCAAACGACTTTTGATTATGGACACCGTTTTGCATGACATAGAAGATGATGATGCCGACACTGGTCATGAGACCTTGAGCCTACTCCTGAGCCTACTCCTGATCCTATTTCTGAGCCTACTCCCGAGCATACCCCCAGCCTAATCCAAAGAAAAAGGCAAAATTTTCAAAATCATCTACTTTTGAGGATGAATTAGCACGTGATACGCAAAAGGTTCTACAATATTTGATTAAAGGCAAAGAAGGGCCAACAATTGTTGAGTGTTCAAAGAAGCTAAAGTTGGTTGGGTTAAACCTGGTCGATCCCCTATTTTTAGCTGCTTACCATATTTTTGGTTAGTCACCAGACATGAGGGCGACATGGATGGCATTGCCAGAAATTCCAGATGTATTAAAAGGGTGGATCACGATGACGGCTACAAGTTCAGGACTAATAAAGTAGTGAAGAACATTATTTGCTTATGTTATGGTTAAAACATTATTTGCTTGTGTTATGTTGAAAACATTGTTTGCTTTTGTTACGTTGAAAACATTATTTGCTTTTGTTGTTTATGTTTAATGGTTGTTTGTGTTTAATGGTTGTTTATGTTTAATGGTTGTTTGTTTGTGTTTAATGGTTGTTTTTGTTTAATGATTGTTTATTTTTTGTTAATACAGGATCATTATGGATTATGATAAAAAAAATTACTTATCGTTATTTTTATATACTTTTATGTCCGTTTTTTTTGGAAGAGAGGTTTGAAACGAATGCGGGACAATGATTCGGATATGACGGGACATAAATACACGTTAGAGTTATTGCAAGAAAATCCCAAACAATGCACTAAACTACTACGTATGTCTCGTGAATCCTTTGTCCGACTATGTGCACATTTTAGAATGAATTATTCGTTAAAGGATAGTAAACATGTATCGGTTGAGGAGAAGATGGCAATGTTTTTTATGATAATCGGTCATAATCAACGTTACGTGGTTATCAAGCGTAGATTTCAACACTCAAAGCAAACAATTCATAATTTTTTTATGAAGTCTTGGATAAAATGATGCTTTTCACCAAAGATATAATAGTGCCAACTTCATTCAATCCAAATCCAAACATTCCAGGACATAACAAGAGGCTACGACGGGTTTTTTAAGGTGCGGTTGGTGCACTATATGGAACTTTGATACATGTTATTGTCCCCACTAGTAAACAAGATTTATATAGAGGAAAGGGGAAAGGGGATTGTTATCAAAACATATTAGCAATTTGTGACTTCAACATGATTTTTACATTCATTGTGGCTGGTTGGGAAGGGGTAGCACATGATGCTAGAATATTGTTAGAGGCATTAGCAGATCCACATGCACCATTCCCGATTCCATCACCGGGTATATTTATGGTTTGCTAAATATTTTTATCTTAGTTTAATACCTTAATTAATTGTATTTCTTTACAGAGAAATATTATCTTTGTGATGTTGCGTATGCACATATACGAGGATTTATGGCTTCGTATCGTAATGTCACACCCTCAAATTTCCACTGCGGGGTTTATACCGCGAGGCGCATGACATACCAGGATCCCATAGCCATAAGTCATATGAACGAACTCTAAATGCCCAAACCATTTAGTTCGTTTTCAAAAACCAAGTTTAGTTAAGCTGTGGAAGCATGAACCAAATTTAAACCTTTTAAAACCATGCGCAAAACAATGCGCCCAAATTAAAACCATATGAAAGAAAATGTAAAAGCATAATATGTTATTTAGGTGTAAGCCCAAGACCCCAAATCCAATGAAGTGTGCAGTGCTTTCTAATCGTGGCACCGGAAGCTAACTACCTGCAAAAGCATGTATATTGTGGGTCAAGAAACAATATTGGTGAGTTCACTAATTAAAGAAGATGAGTAAGTAACGCGCAGTTTCCAAAACCACGTAACTAAGTAAAAGCGTACGTAATCAAGTTGGTTCCAAAAACCGTGTAACCACTAGTTCATCGCATGCCAATGGTAGCTAACCCATTCATGATAACTAACACCGATATACCGAACTGCTGATGTACGTGTAGTCACAATTGTGAGCTGCATGCCTTACATCATTTCCTATCAACAATTATAAATCTGTTAAGTTATAGTTCACTCCCGCACTCCTCCGAGCCGGTGTGAGGTTTGTCAGACCTAATAGCGCTATCAACTAATAACCCGCTTTCCATAACCCGGCAACTCATTCGGTATGTGAAGGACTTACAGTGATAGAGTTGGTTTAGTTCATCAAGGACACGGTTTGCGAACTAGCAAAACCCGACCCACACAAAGAGTCAAAACCTGACCCACACAAGGAGTCAAAACCCGACCCACACATGGAGTCAAAACCCGACCCACACAAGGAGTCATAGCATCCCAACCCGGGATGTGTAAGTAGTCCCAAACCGGACTAGAAACAGTTAAGTACGTTGTCTCAAAACCCAAGACGCATACTTTTGAGAAAAGAGTAGTGAAACTCACCTTAGTATGCAAGAAAATAAATCCAAACTCCAAAGTAGGGTGTGCTACCGACTCCCTAGTACGTGTGTCACTAAGTGAGTATATGTGTAATACCATTACACCATATAACCCGTTTGTCCAAGACGTTTAAATGTTCAAAATCGTGTAAGTGACACCTAGTGATTTCTACATGCATAAGTAAACGCTACGGACCCATTGGTGAATATGTTGGTTATCATTAGTTGTACACTTCCTATGCATCTCATATAAGTGTCCATTCAAGTTCATGTCAATAACATACCACATAGGACTCCAAATAGTCACATAAACACATAATACACAATCTGCGTTTTTGGACAGATTATGCATCATGAAAACTAATTTGTTTAAAATACTTAACAAATGAGTTAAACTCCCAAATTTTCACGGAATATTATTTGGGATTCATTTGATAACCTATATTTATGTTTTGTCTCAAAACCAAACACAAAAATTATGAAAAATCGTACATCACATATATGTCCAGAAAGATTCTACAGCAGTTCAGGTTAGTAGAAAAATTCCCAAAAATCGTGTATTCATCCAAATGGGATGAATCCACTTGGAAAAGCCAAGCTATTCTAATGTTAATCTACTGTCCAAATTTCAAAACTTAATTCCTTGTAAGACTCGAGTTATAATTGTTTAAAGTTGACTCAGTTTGTTAATCCGAAAATCTGACATGACCTTTAATCAAAGAAAATTCCAAAAACATATCAAACGACATCCAAATCAGATGGTTTTGCCCATTCTAAAAAGCTAAGA
This sequence comes from Ambrosia trifida, assembly GCA_028751855.1. NCBI lineage: Eukaryota > Viridiplantae > Streptophyta > Magnoliopsida > Asterales > Asteraceae > Ambrosia > Ambrosia trifida. The sequence goes on along the minus strand of CM054130.1, from coordinate 54,037,982 downwards.
CCATTTACAATCCATTCATGCAAATAATCGATTAAAACAATTAATTTCAAGCCACGTAACAGACCCTACAAATTGACATTCAGATTCTGCCCAGATTCTGATCATGCAATATTATCAATTATATCAAACCCTAGTTGCATATTATCAATAAATAACACCTAATAACTATCACACAACATCAATAAGAGCCACATCTGATCAAAACCCTAATGATACATCATAAACATCATCATTCATAAACCCTAGGAGTCTAAAACATCAAGAACATGCATAACCATGCCATCTATCAATTACTAATTTATTTATTTTTTTAAATAAACGGAAATTTATTATGTTTAACCCATTCAATCTCTATGAACTCAAACCGAATACGTTAATACACATCTATCAATTACTAATCGCATAAGATTATGTTTAACCCATTCAATCTCTATGAACCACATGTTTTAATCTTTATGAAAACGTTTCAGACCTGGACAAACTTAGTTATAAGGTTTTATAACATATTAAAGAAGATTAAAACACGAGAGATTGAAGATTATACCGCAAGCTCTTCATAACAATCAACCGAATGCTCTTGAAGCTTCCCGGTCGATGTTCTTGCGCCTTAGCAGGTGTCTAGGGGTTAATATTTCGTAAATAGGGCAGTAGGGGCGATTAGGGATTGAGTTTAGGAGATACAAGAGGCTTAAGGTTGCTTAAATACAAGTTTAAGGCGGTTTGGTGAAGTCTGGTGCCCACGCGCGGCCGCTCGAAGGCTGTGAGCGGCCACTCACAGCTCTTTGGCCCACGCCGGGTTACCTGCTTCATCGTACAACGTGTTTTCATCGTTGTTTTTGCTATTTTGGACCATAATACGTGTAACCCCATGTGTTAAGACCCCAACCATCCTACCGGTCCACCTATTACAATGTTTATTAACGTATTCGGTTTGAGTTCACGTAATCACATACAGTTTGCACATAGTTTCACAGAGTATCATAGAAGCATGTAATTGCAATCGATCTCAATCAATTAATTCACAATTATTTAACTTCATTGTTCACCAACGTCCGAGGTTCACTAATCATGTATATAGTATGGTAATTTCCCGAATTACCACTTCATGCAGTTATTAACCTATAACTGTGCAACGTGTGTCCTATCTAGCTAATCCTAGTTAAGTAGAATGCAAGGAATGTAGCTAGAGTTTAGTTAAAGTGAGAGCCTGAAATTGCAGGGTATCACATCATCCCCAAGTTGAAAAGAATTTAGTCCTGAAATTCATCAAGTAAACGATAAAGCCAGCTAGAAAAGTGTGTGCTTGGTTCCCGGATGTCACATCATCCCCAAGTTGAAAGGAATTTCTCCCCGAAATTCACTTTGAGAGAGCTGCTTTACGTTTAGTGTTTGGTTTATGCCTAGTTTCAGGTTCACTAAAGAGATGTGGGTATTTAAGCCGCATTTGATCCATGCGTTCCCACGTGTATTCCGGTCCTAGACGGGAATTCCATAGTACCTTAATAATAGGTATAGTGTTTTGTTTGAGTTTCTTGATGCCCCGCTCAAGAATCTCCACTGGTTCTTCCATGAACCATGTAACATCGCGAAATTTTTCCCCAAATTTTAATATAAACGCCCTTATTTTTTTTACATTTTATACAAATGTGCCTAAGTCTCCTTTACCCTAACTCATAATTTATATATATATATATATATATATATATATATATAAATGTTAATAATAATAATAATAATAATAATAATAAATAATAACACTAATGTAGAACAATAAACTCATTAGTTGATTTAGTCATAACCCAACCCAACATTAGAAGCCCCAAAGTCCAAAACCCCCCATCCAGGTAGCCCTTTTTTGTTTTCAGAAGCCCTGCTAAGTGGCCCAAGCAACCAGCCCAAATCCCTGAGCCCAGCTCACTTCCCCTTCTGTTTTTAAAATAAAAAAATAAAATGCTGCTCTAGCCGGGTTTCGAACCCTGGCCGAGCAGAACCAAACGCAACAACAGAACCATCTGAGCCACACCAATCCTTGTTTCTATATTAGCCTAATAATTATTTAAAACAAAACAAGTTTGAGCCTGCTTCTCCTTAACAGACCTGCGCAGAAGCCGAACCAAGTCAAGGTCCCTTCTTGACTTTAGATTGAATGTAATTCTTGAAATAACTAGATAATTGGTGCGTGTTATGGTATTGACAAGGTAATACACGCAATTTACCCTTAAAAACGTTCCAATTCATTAATTATTTACGCGTGAATTATAAAGACGGGTCAACCTACCAATTCGAGGATTCAGACACAATCACTATAAATTGGACATCACATCACCTCCTAAACTCGCCGATTACCCTCTCTCAAACCTCATTTTCTGTTAATTATCCAACAATTGAAGCATACGTTCTCGTTTTGACTTTTTTGCGTTGACCAATCGTTTACATCCAAATCGCGATTGTAAGTATAATTTCTGTTATGGTTTTTGTTATTCGGAACATACACAACATTAACCCCATGATTAATTGGGTTAATGTTGTGTAATTCAATTGATTGTGAAACCTAGGGCTCGTTCTTGATTATTTGGGGAAGAAGACAACTCCTCAGCTATGTATTAATAATTTTCAAAAACAAAACTAAACAACCATCTGGTCTAGACCAGATGGTCACGATGACTGTTATCCAACAAGGGGCTGCGGGTTCGAGTCCCAGCAGCAGCCTTTTTCTTCTTTTTTTTGTTTATTTTGTTCAAACCATATATGTATATATATATATATATTGCATTTAATCTTGTAAATTCATTTTTAATTATTAAAACCTTTTTATAAATTCTACAAAAATTATATTATGTTAATCTGATGAAAAAGTTCAACACCCAATTTTTAGTTTTCAAAAATTTATTTATTTAATATATATAATAAATAAATCAAGTTTATTCCATTTTATTTATAAAAATCCATTAAAATATCAAAACGATCTTATAAATTTCCACAAAAATTATCCTAAGTTTTTATAACATTAAGCTATTTAGAAATGATTTTTATTTCTGAAAAATCATTTATTTAATATTTTTAAGGAATTTTTGTTAGATTTAATCATAATTAAATCATAATAAATCCAACTTTTGGTATTTTTGCACCAAAATTTTATACAATTTATTTTTAAATATTTAGAACAGAAATATGATTTTTAAAATGATAATTCTTTAATTTTAGTATTTTTGAATATTAAAGTTAAATATTGGCTATTTGTAATAAATAGATTTAATAATCTATTTTAAAGAAAATAATTTTATAAAAATTATTTTTATACTTTAAACACATTCTTGTAACCATCTTAAGTTTAAATTTCATAAAAAGATTTTTGGTTATTTATTTACTAAATTTCTCTCAATTGGCGAATATTTTTTATTAATCAAACGAGCAATTATCCCCAATTCAAAGCCCTAGAACGTATACATTTGTAGACTAGATAGACTTGGACATATTTATTACCTTATTATAGGGTGATACTTGACACATTTGGGCAACACACTATTTTCAAGAGATAACATTTTACCAAGGTGAGTTTTACATAGCCCCTTTTCTATTTATCACCATTTTTGGGGTGAAACATGTTACAACATCATTTTATGCAATTCAATCATCAATGTGTCTATGTGCTTTCTATGTTGCATTATGTCTTGAGCATGATTAGAGTAAGCACCATTCTAGCATAATCATTAACTCCGTACAAGCCGGCGGTAAACATTGATAGATCTATTGGACTGACAATCCCACCCGGATACGTGCCTCCTACAAAGGTTACGTGGGTGTTTGTTATCGTATAACATATTCAATTGGACCATGAGCGTATGGTATGTATCATATTATAACAGTCATCAGGGTTGATTATGCACTCGATTTATTTCTAGTATGTTCTCACATATGGACTAGATTGACATGACACATGAATTGTACAACATTTTTATTCAATTATCAAAAACCTATGTAATTCTCACCAACTTTTGTTGACCCAAAACATTTTCAACTTAACATGTTTCAGGTTCTATTTGATTGAGGATTTGAATTGATGCTTGAAGATATGTGTATAGTTTTATTCAGTTTGATGTACAAGTTCTAGAACAATTGTATGTAACTCGTTTAAATTATTTAATGAAATTTATTATTCACCATGAGCTACTGAACAATCATCAATACGTGGCACCCCGATGTTTCCGCCATCGGTTGGGGTGTTACAGATTGGTATTAGAGCCATGGTTATAGGGAATTAGGTTATTAGAAAAATAATCTAGTCTATAACCATAGGATTTAACCAGTACTTGCATCTTTTACTTGCTATTCTCTATCTCCCTCCTACTTCTTATCCCTACTTTCATTCCTACAAGAAGGTTGCTCTCCATCAGTGGATCTACTCTTAGACTAATAGGACAAAATCCTCAGGTTTAACCTGAACTACATTGAGATCTCGTCGAAGTTCTAGATTTTAATAACGAACACGTGCAATCTGGAATGGTGAACGCCTGTATTCTGAGTCTTCTGTCTAGGCTGGCATTGCGCATATATCCCAATCAGACGAGGGACCCGGATGCCTACCTGGGAATTCTCGGGATGAGTGTTCACTTATAGGCTAAAGCATGTCTTCATATGTTATTAGAATTCAGAATCTTTGATAAGTCAACGTTTTCGTTTATTCGTTTTAATGAATAAATGATTACACTCCTTATATAATCTCATTCATTTCACTGTGTCTCTTACAGATCATGCCTCCACGTCGCAGTGCTCGTCTTAACAGTGGTGAAAATCATGATGAAGGAAGTAGCAATCACAACCACAACCACGATACTAACCACAACAACAACAACAACAACAACAACAATGGTGTCGATGCCCAATTGGCTGCAATCATTTCTCAACAAATGGCGCAGCAAATCGCAACTCTGGTTCCCAATTTACTAGCTCAAGTCATCCAGTTGAACGGCAATGGGAACGGCAACGGGAATGGAAATGGAAATGGACACCACAACGGGAATGGACTTCCAGCCTGTACCCTTAAGCACTTTAATTCTTGCAATCCCCCAAAATTCAGTGGAGAAGAAGGAGCTTCAGGACTCCTACAATGGTTTGAGGGTATTGAAAATACCTTCATTAACAGTGAATGCCCCGACAACTTTAAGGTCCGTTATGCCATGAGTGTTCTTCATAAGAGAGCACTCACTTGGTGGAATGAAGAAAAACGCACTCGCGGAGCCGAAGCTGCACTAGCCTTAACCTGGGATCAAGCTAAAGACATTATGAAGGCAGAGTTCTGTCCTCGTAATGAAATTAAGAAGCTGGAAGATGAATTTCATGATCTTGCTCAAGACAGTGGGGAAAACCTCGCTTACAACACTCGTTTTCACGAACTTAGCTTACTGCTACCCCACAAAGTCACCCCTTTGCCTGTTGCGATCGAAAAATACATTGGTGGCTTACCGACGCAGATTCAAGACACGGTGTGGGGAAGGAACCCTGCTACTTTGGAGGAAGCAAAGCGTTTGGCTGCCACCCTAACAGATAACCATGTGAAGGCAGGAACCCTGACTCGTAAAGGGGAAAAGAAAAAGGATACTCCCCAACCTGCCGTTGATATCAAAACTGAGGCCTCAACCAACGGGAAGAACAAGGTCAGGAATTTTGCAATAGACACCACTGCCCCACCCACCAAGAAACAATACAATGGGAACCTACCTAAGTGTGACACCTGCCAGTATCACCATCCAACTCAAGTACCCTGCCGACAGTGCACCAATTGTCAAAGATATGGGCATCTTGCAGGTGCTTGCCGAATCCCTGCTACCGACGCTCTTGATGCTCCAAATAATCCCGCTTGAGATCCTCCAATTACTTAACAGCAAACCCTACCATTTGAATAATATCTATTTAATTCCATGTATTGACATTTTTTATTTTCAAGTAATAAATTCAAGTATTATCATAACATCTGTGTGCATGCTTGTTTGAATGTGAACTGATTGCTATATCTATACTTGCTTACTTGTACGACAAATAGTTGACTACCAAACAATCTACTTAACGATTGGTAGAGGTCATCATGTCTTTCCAACAGTCGGGAGAGGCCCTACCACCTCCTCAACGACTGGTGGGGACTATCAGACCTGCTCAACAATCGGTAAAGTCATAAAAGGACGCAAAACCCTAATGTAAGGTAAATTGGTAATTACGGTCCGGAACGTAATCATGAATTTACAGGTACATTAAGGTAGTGTGAATTTCTATCAAGGATATAAACTCTATTTGTCTGGTAGTTCATCGAACCACACAAAACACGAGACAGTTTATTTTATTCATGTCATGCTATAGCCCAAATCACAATTATATTCATTTCTACCCAACCACCTTCAACCCTGTGTTTTCAATAAACTTCGGGACGAAGTTTCCAAAAGTAGGGGAGACTGTAACATCGCGAAATTTTTCCCCAAATTTTAATATAAACGCCCTTATTTTTTTTACATTTTATACAAATGTGCCTAAGTCTCCTTTACCCTAACTCATAATTTATATATATATATATATATATATATATATATATATATAAATGTTAATAATAATAATAATAATAAATAATAACACTAATGTAGAACAATAAACTCATTAGTTGATTTAGTCATAACCCAACCCAACATTAGAAGCCCCAAAGTCCAAAACCCCCATCCAGGTAGCCCTTTTTTGTTTTCTGAAGCCCTGCTAAGTGGCCCAAGCAATCAGCCCAAATCCCTGAGCCCAGCTCACTTCCCCTTCTGTTTTTAAAATAAAATAATAAAATGCTGCTCTAGCCGGGTTTCGAACCCTGGCCCAAACGCAACAACAGAACCATCTGAGCCACACCAATCCTTGTTTCTATATTAGCCTAATAATTATTTAAAACAAAACAAGTTTGAGCCTGCTTCTCCTTAACAGACCTGCGCAGAAGCCGAACCAAGTCAAGGTCCCTTCTTGACTTTAGATTGAATATAATTCTGGAAATAACTAGATAATTGGTGCGTGTTATGGTATTGACAAGGTAATACACGCAATTTACCCTTAAAAACGTTCCAATTCATTAATTATTTACGCGTGAATTATAAAGACGGGTCAACCTACCAATTCGAGGATTCAGACACAATCACTATAAATTGGACATCACATCACCTCCTAAACTCGCCGATTACCCTCTCTCAAACCTCATTTTCTGTTAATTATCCAACAATTGAAGCATACGTTCTCGTTTTGACTTTTCTGCGTTGACCAATCGTTTACATCCAAATCGCGATTGTAAGTATAATTTCTGTTATGGTTTTTGTTATTCGGAACATACACAACATTAACCCCATGATTAATTGGGTTAATGTTGTGTAATTCAATTGATTGTGAAACCTAGGGCTCGTTCTTGATTATTTGGGGAAGAAGACAACTCCTCAGCTATGTATTAATAATTTTCAAAAACAAAACTAAACAACCATCTGGTCTAGACCAGATGGTCACAATAACTGTTATCCAACAAGGGGCTGCGGGTTCGAGTCCCAGCAGCAGCCTTTTTGTTCTTTTTTTTGTTTATTTTGTTCAAACCATATATGTATATATATATATATATTACATTTAATCTTGTAAATTCATTTTTAATTATTATAACCTTTTTATAAATTCTACAAAAATTATATTATGTTAATCTGATGAAAAAGTTCAACACCCAATTTTTAGTTTTCAATAATTTATTTATTTAATATATATAATAAATAAATCAAGTTTATTCCATTTTATTTATAAAAATCCATTAAAATATCAAAACGATCTTATAAATTTCCACAAAAATTATCCTAAGTTTTTATAACATTAAGCTATTCAGAAATGATTTTTATTTCTGATAAATCATTTATTTATTATTTTTAAGCAATTTTTGTTAGATTTAATCATAATTAAATCATAATAAATCCAATTTTTGGTATTTTTGCACCAAAATTTTATACAATTTATTTTTAAATATTTAGAACAGAAATATGATTTTTAAAATGATAATTCTTTAATTTTAGTATTTTTGAATATTAAAGTTAAATATTGGCTATTTGTAATAAATAGATTTAATAATCTATTTTAAAGAAAATAATTTTATAAAAATTATTTTTATACTTTAAACACATTCTTGTAACCATCTTAAGTTTAAATTTCATAAAAAGATTTTTGGTTATTTATTTACTAAATTTCTCTCAATTGGCGAATATATTTTATTAATCAAACGAGCAATTATCCCCAATTCAAAGCCCTAGAACGTATACATTTGTAGACTAGATAGACTTAGACATATTTATTACCTTATTATAGGGTGATACTTGACACATTTGGGCAACACACTATTTTCAAGAGATAACATTTTACCAAGGTGAGTTTTACATAGCCCATTTTCTATTTATCACCATTTTTGGGGTGAAACATGTTACAACATCATTTTATGCAATTCAATCATCAATGTGTCTATGTGCTTTCTATGTTGCATTATGTCTTGAGCATGATTAGAGTAAGCACCATTCTAGCATAATCATTAACTCCGTACAAGCCGGCGGTAAACATTGATAGATCTATTGGACTGACAATCCCACCCGGATACGTGCCTCCTACAAAGGTTACGTGGGTGTTTGTTATCGTATAACATATTCAATTAGACCATGAGCGTATGGTATGTATCATATTATAACAGTCATCAGGGTTGATTATGCACTCGATTTATTTCTAGTATGTTCTCACATATGGACTAGATTGACATGACACATGAATTGTACAACATTTTTATTCAATTATCAAAAACCTATGTAATTCTCACCAACTTTTGTTGACCCAAAACATTTTCAACTTAACATGTTTCAGGTTCTATTTGCTTGAGGATTTGAATTGATGCTTGAAGATATGTGTATAGTTTTATTCAGTTTGATGTGCAAGTTCTAGAACAATTGTATGTAACTCGTTTAAATTATTTAATGAAATTTATTATTCACCATGAGCTACTGAACAATCATCAATACGTGGCACCCCGATGTTTCCGCCATCGGTTGGGGTGTTACAAACCATAGCCGATCGTCCACCTGGATCTCCTCCAGTGGCACCATCAGTGTTGTATCCAACATGCATTTCTTTAGATTCGATGCGATACGTGGGATACATCGTGTACCCCACCGAGTTTATTAAGCGAGTTTAACTTGTAAGCTACCGGACCAATCCTTTCGACAATCTCGAATGGTCCAATGTATCGCGGGTCAGCTTTCCTCATTTTCCAAAGCATATCACCGCCTACCAAGGTGACACCTTCAATAGAACCTTGTCCCCAAACTGGAACTCCAAAGGTTTCCTAGGCTTATCAGCGTAACTTTTCTATCGATCACGAGCAGCAGCCATCCGGTTTCTGATTTCGCACAAGTCAAGCACTTACTAACATAAGTGGCTATTTCAGCTTTCATGTTTGGCCACCAGTGAAGAGTTTTGAGATCTTGGTACATCTTGTCCGAACCAGGATATACCGAATATCGAGAGGTGTGAGCTTCATCTAGCACCAGTTGTCTGAGATCCCAAAACGTGGTATCTAGACTCGATTCATGAAGTATTGAAGACCATCTGTCTTTAGTTCCAGGTGCTTATCTGCACCATGTAAAATTTCAAGCCCGATGTTTTCTTCTTTCAAAGCCTCGCCCTAGGCTTCACGTATCTTATCAGGAAGATTGGAATGTATAGTAAGTTGTAAAGCTCGCAACCGTTTGGGTTTCGTTTCCTTACGATTGAGGGCATCAGCTACTACATTAGCTTTCCCTGGATGATATTTGATGGCATAGTCATAATCATTCAGAAGCTCGACCCATCGACGTTGTCGCATGTTCAGCTCCTTTTAATCGAATATGTGTTGGAGGCTCTTGTGGTCAGTGAAGATTGTACACTTCATCCCATAGAGATAATGCCTCCAGATATTTAGAGCAAAAACCACCGCTCCCAGTTCCAAGTCATGGGTGGTGTAATTCTTCACATGAACCTTCAATTGACGTGAGGCATACGCGAACAACTTATCGCGCTACATCAGCACACACCCTAACCCTTGGATAGACGCATCACAGTACACCGCAAATTCCTCTATACCCTCAGGTAATGATAGTGTGGGTGCACTTCAAAGACCTTCCTTCAACAATTGAAAAGCAGATTCTTGGGCATCTCCCCACTTGTAAGTAATACCCTTCTGTGTTAGAGAACTGAGGGGTTGAGCGATCTTAGAGAATCCCTCAATGAATCTGCGATAGTATCCTGCAAGACCAAGAAACTGTCGCACCTCTGTAGGAGTCTTAGGAGCCTCCCACTTTTTAATTGCATCAATCTTGGCGGGATCGACATGTATTCCAGCCTCGTTAACCACATGTCCAAGAAATTGGACTTCTCGAATCCAAAGGTTACATTTAGAGAATTTTGCATATAACTGCTCATTTCTCAAAAGTTCCAAGATCAGCTGCAGGTGTTGCTCGTGCTCCTCCTTGCTCTTGGAATAAATCAGTATGTCATCTATGAACACTATGATGAATTTGTCCAAATAGGGCTTGCACACGCGGTTCATTAGATCCATGAACATAGCTGGTGCATTGGTTAGCCCAAATGGCATCACCAAAAACTCATAATGTCCAAAACGAGTTCGAAAGGTTGTCTTCACCACATCCTCCTCTTGGACTCTCAGTTGATGGTATCCTGACCTCAAGTCAATCTTAGAATAGAAACTCGACTCTTGTAGTTGGTCGAACAAGTCATCAATACGAGGCAAAGGGTAGGGGTTCTTAGCCGTCACTTTGTTCAACTCCCGATAATCAATACACATGCGGAAACTCCCATCTTTCTTATTAATAAACAGAACTGGAGCTCCCCATGGCGAAGAACTAGGTTTAATAAAGCCCCTATCCAATAGCCCTTGGAGTTGGGTAGACAGTTCTTGAAGTTCGCCTGGTGCTAGGAGGTATGGTGCGCGTGCAACTGAAGCTGCTCCAAGTAGAATATCAATTTGAAACTCCACTTGACGAACAGGTGGAAGTCCAGATAGCTCCTCTCGGAAAACATCTGGGAAATCTTGGACTACTGGGATGTCCTCAATCTTAGTTTCCATTTCTGCTCGAGTGTCAGATATGTTAGCCAAAATGGTTGGACAGCCCTTACGAATACACTTCTGGGCTTTCAAAAAGGATACGATGCCTACCATGGCACCACCACGATCACCCTGAATAGATAAAAGTTCTCCACTTGGGAGGGGGGACACGAACAATCTTCTCCTGACAGAGAATTTCAGTGTGTTGCTTGGACAACCAGTCCATGCCAACCACGAGATCAAAACTTCCTAGGGTGGTAGGTAGAAGGTCGATGGCAAACAATTGCCCATCTAGCTCGAGCTTACAGTCACGATGAATATGGGTTACCTCAACAGGCTTCCGATCAGCTAACACTATAGTGTACGGGGTATCAAGAAGAGTAGGAACCATCCCTAATTGTTTACTAAGTTTCGATGACACAAAAGTATAGTCCGCACCAGTATCATATAAAACAGAAGCGAGAGTGTTGTTTAAGGAACACGTACCCGTCACGACATGATTATCAGTCCTAGCCTCCCCAGAGCCAATCACAAATGCTCTTCCACGGGCCCCATTGTTGCTGCCATTGTTGTTGAAGGACTTATACCTCACATGTGACAACCATCACCCTCATCTTTTAGCGAGTTGTTGACTTTAGTCCTTCGTGAATTCAAAGGTCCCTATTTCAGCCCTTGTAATCTTTATCGTTTTCGAATTAAATAAAAACATCAAATTTAAACTATCAGCTGCATTATTATCGGGAAACGCCAACGCTTTAATCAGATATGTATTTTGAAACATTATTTAAACTTATAACAAATTTACATTTATATAAGTATTCATTTTTTTTATAATCTTAAAAACTAAATATTTGTAAATGTAAAAAAAAAAAAAAAAGTTTAGATGATGTATTTCTAAACATTCAAAGCCTTATAAAGGCTACAAAAGTTTATTAAGTTGGTTAGGGAATTCTAAGGAAATTATAAAGTTTTAACATAATATAATCAAGCTCAAAACTTAAAGGGCCTTTTATGTCAATTTAAAAAAAAAATGTTTCAAAACTTGATCTGGTCATCTTGTTCGATTTTTTTTTCCAGCCAAATGAATCTCGCCGCCGACGAGATTCCGGTACACTCCGGCGACATTAAATTTGGATCTTAAAACGTTTTAATCATCTCGTTCAACTCCAAAACGCTTCTCCATAAATTTTTAACAGTTTCCGTCATTTGAATCAAGCATTAAACGTGTTTAAATCGTGTTTTAATCGGCCATAAAGGGTGTAACCGTCGCCTTCTTAAACGGATTCAAAGACCCTTTTTTTTGTGAATAACCTTATAAATTTGACCATTTTATAGCATTCAGAATCTGTTTTCGCATCTAAACCCACAACAAAAACATCTAAATCGCGTCCAAGAAGCATTGTAATCGGTTCATAAAGTCGCGCAAGTTTGTTGCTTCATTCTTCGGTTATAACTCATTGTAAGTTCCAAATTTTTGTGCCGTTTTGATACTTGTTACTGTCCGAATAAAAGCCCCTTATCACAGATCGTTTATCATTCCTTAATTGGGTTATTGGATTTCAACCTAGGGTTAGGGTTCTTAGGGAATTTGGGGAAGAAGATGACACTTGTTATATTGTATAAGAAAATAATTGTTTCAATCTAAGCATCAAACATGCCCTTTGGAGTAGTGGTTGCTGAGTACTTGTTGTTTCAAAGGAACCCGGGTTCGAAACCTGGTGTCTCCTTCATTTTTAGATATTTTTTTTATTTTCGTTTTTATATTTAATAATCGATATTAATATGAATATAAACTTAAAATATTTACAATAAATCCATTTTTGATCCAAAAATTATGAAAATTTAGGAGTAGCTTCTTGACACCTCATAGAAAATTATCATATTTTTATTTCCTGGAAAATATTTTATTTCGTAATTTTTATTAATTTAATTAGTTTTAATCATATTTAATTGATTAAAAATTCATTTTTAATGATTTCTATCTCAAAATTTTTGATTAAGTATTTCTAATCATCATGAACTGAAATAAAAATATTTGGCTCAGAAAACGTTTATTTTTATTAATTTTTCTATTTTTAATCATTTAAACATGATTTAATCTCATTAAATCAGTTTTAAATATAAATAAGTTTATGAAAATTATGGGAAAATTATTCTAATTTGTTTACATCAGAAATCATCTATTTTCTATAAAACTAGTATCTTTGGATCATGTATGGTATTATTAGTCTTATTTACGTTTAATTAGACATAATAAAACATTCATTTATTTATACAATTTAAACATCAATTTTATAAATATTCTTCTTATAAAATAGAAATACTCATATGGTTTAATGTCTTTATTATATTTTCTTGAATCATTGTGTAACTCAAAATTATTTATTTATATATTTATGATTATTGTATTTATTTTAATTTAGTTAAAGTAACTAACTAAATTATTTTGTCTTAATTATTCAAACATATTTTTATCTAAATATTCAATAGGTAATAATTATATTATTCAAACCACATTTACAACCTTTCATATATTATTTGTGATATACAACTTTTACATTAACGCGACTTAACATAAAAACTCTAATTCCCCAAATCGACTTAGCAAACCCTAATGCCTTAGACCCTAGATACCTTAGACTTTTTAGACATTTCTTTATTAGTACTCTCATACATTATAGGTTGGATTCTTCGGAATTCCCATTACTTAGCTCATGACCGCTTAAGTTGGATCTTAATCGCTTTCGCAAACTGTGAGTATATCTTTCCCCTTTTTACTGTTTTACTACTTTGGGGTGACTCATGTACCTATATATTAATCAAGTTTCAATTTCTTATACTTAATGCAATTCTCATGTGTGTTTGTTTTATGTTAATTGGTTTGTCTATGACTTGTCAAAATCATTAACCGCTGGGCGGCCTAGCTTTTCAATGAATAATACTATGGTATACCCCCTTGAGACTCTGTTGAGATAATCTTGGTCATTGTCTTGTTAATTCATTATTCAGTTGGTTAGTCATGTGTTAGTCATTATTCTCAGGTTTGGTTTTGAACGGATATTACTTATTACATAATTGCAAATGGTACCGCACATGAATTGCTAAACACTTTTCCTACTATATTTACTCAAACAGGGTATGCTCACCAATACAATTTTTGTATTGACCAAATTATTTTGTACATGTTTCAGGTTGTTTTGAGATGCATCCTTTAAGCTTTCGGATTTATATTTAGATTTTGATTCATTGTATTTCAATTTAGTTGGCAGGTAGAATCGTTGTATTTCATTTCAATGTAATAAATTATTAAATCATTGTATTCAAATTTACACTTTACTCCATGAGCTATTGAACAATCGTCACTACGTGACACCTCGATGTTTCCGCCATCGGTTGGGGTGTTACAGATTGGTATCAGAGCCATGGTTATAGGGAATTAGGTAGCCTAGTCTATAACTAAGCTTATTTTCACGAGTCCTCTCGGGTATATTTCTCTTATTTCCTCATATTTTCTCTCAAGATATTTTCATTATGATTTTCTCGTTATTCTTTCGATATTTTGCTTGGAGAAGAAGACGCTCGTATTTCACAAACGAAACGATATCATCAAGTTAGGAGTGGTATCCATATCTTGGTGATTAGTTTCACTCCTCTATATGTTATTTATCTTAGAGATATACCTTTGAGATAGGAGTGACATCCACACCTCAAAGAGTATTTCCTTCAAAAAGAAACTTAACCACTAAGCTGGGGGTGATATCCTTAACTTAGTGATTGGTTTCCTTCCTCAATTGTTTTCAATTTTGAAATACATCTTTGAGTTAGGAGTGAAATCCACATCGCAGGGATCTGTTTCTATATCTCGTTTTAAAGTCTCGCTAAAGGTTTTGAAATTTACCAGTGATGGGGTATGTGCAATCGGGGAAAATGACCATTCACTCATAGGTTCAAGTACGCTCCCCACAAGTCACTAATAATATTTCAATCTCTTTGGCTAGTCACCAGTTTCATTAGAAATATTTTCAGTATCACATTTTTGATATATTTTTCATTTGTTGTTTGAAACTCTTATCATAATTTTCTATAATGAAGTTATTATGTCTTTTAGTTTTCTCTATTAATAGCTATTGCTATTTGTGCATTTTTTTCCGTTTTCCATTAGTGACTCTTAAGTTTTGTTTAACATTTGGATTTTAAATTCCATCTCTTGATGTTTTATATACTCATTGATTATTCGCTTTTGGATTTTTTTTTTCTTTCATCATCATTATTAAAACTTTTATCCGCTATATTATCGCATTAAAACTTACACTATTTTCATTTATGCTTTGTGACTTTTACACTATTGTCGCATTGACTTTTATCATTCACGTCATTTCTAAATCTTGGTCTTCTGAGAACACATTTGATTTATATGGTTTTCGAGAAAAGAAACTTGCGACTGATAATATGCATTATGATAATTTTCAACTCAACTTCTTGTAAACACATGAAAGTATGTACTTACGAACTCTTTTCGAGTGAAACTGTTTTGAATCTAAAAAGTTATTCTCATACATCACTACTATACTTTCAACTATATCACAAAGTTAGAGTAAAACTACATTTTGTTTTATAAACAATAATTTATCTTTTACACTTACACTCTTTCAGTCGCAAAACTTTTGGTCTAAACATTGGACATATCCTTATCGAAATGTTGCTAAATGTCTTTTATCATATAATGCATATATGTAAAACTAACTATATTTAAATCCTTATGTCAGTAGATTATACGTCTGTTTTGCGTACTCCCATTTGCCGTAAACTTTATTATTTTTGCACCACTTTATTCATAGTTATTTCTAACACGTTATTTGTGATTATTTTTCACACTGTTTATTTGCAAGAGTTGAATTCGTTTACTTTCATTTTGCGCAACTGTGCGAATTACTCGATTTACATTATACTATTCGTTCATTCGAAATTTTATGCTATACTTATATATACGTACATGAACGCATATTTGGTATGCATATTTCTTTTCTGTTTTGAGCAAAACCCTGTTATACTTACATATTTTGTTCATCATCATGGTCAATGAACATACTAGTTGATAACGCGTATGAGATCTAAGCCAGTGTCCACGTACGACTCGGATTAGAATATTTCTTTAATACGAGGGGAACGGTGTAAACCTCAGAGTCTATCAATTTGAGTGTTTAGAGCCAACGATGTGAACAGAAGTTACCGGTTAAGAGTGAACCCGAAAGGGAAGAACCTCTAACCACGTCTTATACTTACATGTTATTCACATTACGGTTAAAGGGAAAATCCGTAAGGGAAGGACCTCTAACCATGTCATGATTGAACATTATTTTATTTTAGCAGATATTACATATTGGTTGCACGCATTTATTTCTTGTTAAGGTGATGGAAAAGCATAACACCTTAGTGTAAGGTAAATCGGTGATTAAGGTCCGGAACGCAATCATGGATTTACAGGTACATGAGGGTGGTGTGTAATTCTATTTAGGCTATTGGTAGACAATTAGTACGAGTCCAAAGTATCGGGAGTGTGGTGGGTTAGCTGCGGTACACCCTATATATAAGCATAAACGTTACTGCGGGAGCGGACTGGGAGTCTGACCAAGAACCTACCCGTTACTCCCTCATCATTAGATCGTTGACTAATAGCTAGCGTTTTTGATAAGAACGTTCTTACACGGGCTTCAATTCAACTTCCTAGAGTCTTTCTTTTAACCATCTCCATAGAAAACGCAAACTTTGTATACTCTTACACTCTCGATGGATTCTTGTTGCATACTCTAATAATATTTAGTCAGAAAATTTTCTAAAGAATGGGAGACTGCTTCATTAGTACCTCTGCCCCTCGCCAGTTACACATTCCCAAAGTCTTTAACATTTAAACTATCAATTTCTTAATCTCGAGTCAACTGTTAAAGATTTTGAAACTTTTACTTTGGGTATTAGACAACTATTTTAAATTTTGTCAAATTATAAATGATGGAATTTTCTATTTGACTTTTACAACGCCTTATGTGTCATAGGAGCCTCCACTTGACAGAAATTTCGAGACGAAATTTTCTAAAGTAGGGGAGACTGTGACAACCATCACCCTCATCTTTTAGCGAGTTGTAGACTTGTAGTCCCGAAATACTAGATCTTGTTGAATGCAATAGATTGTTATCACTTGGAAACACCTATTAGTTAGGTGTTTCAAGTGATTAATCCAAGAAACAAAGAAAACTAGATGAATATTGAAAGACCCGACACACACAATGAATAACATGATGATTCCATATCTGATTTGAAGATGAATAACCTTGGAATACTAATAAGTACGCACCTATTCAAAGTGTGCTACAAAGATAAACTCCAAAACCCTAAACCCTAGCTGTGCACACACAATCTATATATAGCCAAGACCTGGGCCTGCGCACTTAACACAAGTGCGCAGGGCCCGTCCATTTAAGTGCGCAGGATAGGGTTTTGCATACTAAACTATGCTATAATTACATTTAAGGTCCTCCAACTATTAAGCTTTACAATAATCATTCAAAAGTCTCTATTCTGGTAACTGTGGCCTCAATATAACCCAACAATACTCCCCCTAGACCACAGCTACCAGTCTTCAATCTTCAGTCTACATCCGCATCGCTTTCCTCCCCCTCAACCTGTGCAGGAGGGTCTTGTAAGTACAGTGTGACTGGATCTACTTCAGCTGTTGGAGAAGTTTGGATAGATTCTGTTGTAGTTCCTTCAGGATTAGCCACTGATGCAGGATCTTCTGGAAGTACCTCTGAAGCAGCAGTTTCTGTAGCAGCAACAGCTTCAGTTTCTGTAACAGCATCAGCAGCAGCAGCTTGCGCAGCCTTTTCCCTGTCCTCCTTTTCTTTGTCTGCTGCGTTTATCCTGTCGACTATATCCAGCAGCTCACTCTTCAGTTTCAATGCCCTATCCACTGCCCTTCTAAACAGCACGGCTTCTTCAAACAATGTGTTTCCGGCACCAACATTGATCTGATTTGCAAATAGCATATTCAGATCTGACAAATTTAGTGCAAACACAAACCGGATCCAAAATCCTCAGTGCCTCTGAATCGTTTTCCAGCTTGATGACCGCTTCACCAGTGTTGCTGTCATAGAACCATTTTTTGAAGTTCCTTAGCATCACTGGAAGCTCGGGTCTGATCGGAACTCGTGTGACGACCTGAGGAGGGTCTATCACATAAGTTATCATCCCTCTTCCCGTTGCTGGATCGATTCTTGTCTTTGATATTCTTCTTCTGGGCTTTTGCGGCTTAAGGATCTGGAAGTCATTCTCACACTCTTTCCTGATAAAGTTTTCAACCATGGCAGCCTGGGAGTCAAGTGAGGGATTAAGGAATGGGGCCCTGCTAAGCTCCCTGATATCCCATCGGGGAAGAGATTTCAGCTCCTTCTGACCCTTGAAGTACTGGATTACCCCCCCCCCCCCCCCCCCTCCTTTTCACAGCATATAGTCTCTTTTCAGCATCATACTTCCACGAGATAATCTTTTCCCGGTGAGCAGACCTGGTATGATGGATGTTCTGATGTAAGGCAGGAATGGTAATGGGCCTTCTTGGGAACCAAGCTGCTCTTTCAGGGTCCAATTTGTGCCCATCGGATGTCTCATAAATGACTTCTTGATATGTTCCCATCTCCACAAACCGCTCTGGCATTTCATCTTCGCTAACCTCGTCCACTTCACTTTCCTCAGCCGCTTTTTCTTTCACTTTTTCGGCCTCCAGAACCTTTCCGAAATCGAAAGTTTCATCAAAAGTAGCGCTAGGAGCATCTGTTAACTGCTTCTTCAAATCCTGAAACATGTCAAACATCTCCACTTGAACCTGATGTTGAAACTTAATCAGGTATCTTTGATCCTTTATCACTTTCTCCATTTTCTTGTTCTTGCCTTTGAGCTTTTTCACCTTCTTTCTTAGCTCCTGGTTATTGTGCACATCACTTTTCAGCGTGTAGATTTCCCTGGCCGCATCTTTACCTACCTCCTTCACAAGCTTCTCATATAGTTCCTGATGCACCGGTTTTCGACGAGGTGCAGCAGGAGCTGATGAGGAAGGTTCAGCTGATCGGTGGGTTGGAGCTTTGGGGGCTGATGCGGCAGCAGTGGAAGGCCCTGGAGCTGAAGTGGCAGCAGTAGAAGGTCCTGGTTGGTTCGGTGGTTCAGGCCCAAACATCTGTTCTAAGACCGCTTCTCCCTCAATATCTTCCTGAGTCATAACACGGGGAATCTCAGATTCGGGCAGCTGATCTCTTCTTCGTTTCTTTCTTGCTTCCCTTTCAAATTCAGCCACTGCTCGTACATTTTCAGCGGCTTCAAGCTGTTCGGGTGTCAACGTGTCTCTCCCTTCTTGCAGTAAACCAGCTGGTCTTCTCTTTATGCTGGGTCTTGATGGAGCTGGTTCAGTAGCCACCCTTTTGCCCCTTGATTTTTCTAGGGCAATCTCTTCAGCCGTCGGCTGGGATGAAGGAGTGGGTTCAGATGATCCAGGTGCAGGGGCAGCTCTGGATTGTGGTCTGGGTCCTGCAGCATCTGATCTTCGCTTCTTGATTTTGTTGTACAGTTCCATAACAACCGGATATCGCTGGGCCACATACATGTTTTCTAGCATTGGTTCCCAGTCCGGTGTGTTGCACTCTGTGAAGAATCTCGCCCCTCTGGTGAATATGTATTCGTCACCGACATGCAGACCCTCATGCTGAGTGTTTATCATCATCTGCACAAACCTCGGATACATAGCCCACTTCCCTGAACCAGCATCTGCATTCTTTACCATATAGTCGAAGATCATGCCTGACAGATTGAACACTTCGTCCTTGCAGATCTTAATCATAGTTGTCGCCCATTCAGCACTCAGCGCATTGTATCCTCCCTTTCTGTGACATAGAGACATCAAGAATACGTGACTGATAAGTCTCCAGTCTCTAGTAAGCTGACTCTTCTTTATGTCGCCTCTCTTGTCAAATTCACCCTTATAGCCGAAGATCCTGAATTGTTGGTGAATGTCAGCTTTAGACATGAATCTGAAAGTTCCAGGTTGATCTTGCAGCTTTAGCACATTTCGAACCGTGTCCTCAGTAATGATCACAAGCTTGTTTCTGACAGTTGCTTTGATACGCTTGACCCTTGATACTGTTTCGACTCTAGCTGATCTCCAAAAGTCTTCAATGTGGGAGACATAAACTGGTTCAGCGTTCTGCACAGCAAATCCGACTTTACTGCGTCTTATCCAAGCCACGACATCTCTAAAGTTGACATCCTTAGTATCGAGATTCATTGGTTGATTGTGCATGCCCCTAGGATCCCAGTCAAGTGCCATCTGTTTACCCAAGAGCACGAAAAGCCAATTAGATCTCGGATGATTGACTTTAGACTTAAACTTACACGGACAACGAACTTAGACTTAGATTATATTAGTATTTTTAGATTTTAAATTTTAACGGTCATTGGATTAAGAATTGATGGATCGGTGTCATCAGTGTCAATGGTACGTTTGAATTTCAGTTGTTAGATTATTAAGGTCCGGTTTTAAGTTCGCAGTCCGTTCAAGTGTCTTAACAGTCAATATGAAAGATGTGTTGTTGTTTAGAGTCCAAGTGTTCAAGAGTGTCAAGTACGCAGTCCAAATCAAGTGCGCAGGTCCAATCAAGGTCAACATAGTCAAGTGCTCAGTCAAGTGCGCACATACTTGACTGAGCACTTGGTTAGTGCTCAAACCAAAACAAGTTCGCAGTGAAATTCACCCGGGCATGGTAACCCCTTAAGCTACACAGTCAGGTCTGCGTACTAGGCAAGTACGCAGACACTTGAACCTTCGTTCAAGATTTCAAGTCCACAGTTATGTACGCAGCTAATTAGGGTTCCTGAGCACTTATATGACTATGAGACAAGTGCGCAGTCTCTATGAGACAAGTGCGCACTTGTTCATATATCAAGTGCGCAGATCTTCAAACATTCAAAGAACCCTTAATAGCTTGAAAACCAACAGATTCATCAAGAAACATAAGATCCATTTATAACCTGTAATCACAACCAATAAATCATTAGAAACATAAGATCTACCTTAAACAGTAGATGAGAGACAATAATCAGTGCAACTAGGTATGATATGATGTGATTAGGGTGTGATTGTGATGATGAACGATGATGATGATGATGATTATGAACGGTGATGATGATGATTATGAACGGTGAAATGGGTGATTAGGGTTTGTAAAAAGAAATTTGGGATGATAAAACTTTTTTTTTTTTTGACCGTTGTTGACCAGTATATATATACATAAGCTAATGGGCCTGCGCACTTGAGTTAAGTGCGCAGGGCCCAACAAGTACGCAGATACCCATACTTTGGCCCAAAAAAATGAAATTAAGGCCCAAATCCTTTAGATAAAGGGGCTTTTACCAAATCTTACCTTCTGCATTCAAGATCATACTAATCATACCTGCCGGAACCCGTTTCAACTTCCCGTTGGATAGCTGCAGCCTAAGAACAATTGTCGGTATGCTTGTCCACTTAAATCCATGCCTTTTCTCTTTCAACATGTGTTTGGCGATGCTGTTTATCATGTTTTTCGATAATATTGACGAAAATTTTATGGACCCCACAGTGTGCTAGGTATTGGCCTACCGATCCTCAAGGTTTATTGAAATATAATGATGAGAGCTTCAGGTCTATGTTACCATAAGCAGAGAAGATGATCATTATCTTGATCAGATGATGAGAGCTTCAGGTCTATGTTACCATAAGCAGAGAAGATGATCATCTGATCGTTTGGTGAGCTATCTATGTATGTTTGCACGTCACTAACATTGCGTGTCTTTTGCTGCTCAGTTTCAAAAATTTTGTTTTTCTTAGCCCCGCATTGGTAGCTTGCACTCTTAGGTGTCTTTTGATTTACCTATGCACAAAATTTTCTGTGTCTTTTAATTTCTCAACCTATGTATGACCGGACTCAGCTTGTGCAGACCTAAAGCACAGTGGGAATCCAGCTTTCTGTGTGGATCTTCATTGTTAATCACCTAGTGGCAGTTTACTTGATTCCAGGCTGAATCTACCGACACATCGTTGCTTGAGGCCACAACATCCTCTGGGTCCTATTCACATGCTGACGAGATATGATTAGTTCCTATCATTTCCTGAAATAATTTTGCAATAAGAATAGACCGGTTTACTTTCTCCCCCAAAAATCTTGTTTTAAAAGAAAAGAAGATTTTTTTATAAAATATACACAAATTTTTTTTTTTTTTTTTATTCAAAATTTATCATCTCAAGCCATGAAACCAACTGATGAAACCGGGTTTTATCGAAAGCTTTTGTAAAGATATCTACTTTTTGATCAGCAGTATCGATAGGCAACACCTGTATATACCCTTTGTCGTGTGCATCGCGAATTGAGTGAATCCGAATTTCAATATGTTTGGTTTTAGAATGATCAATTGGATTCTTCACGATGTCACGACATGCATCATAATCAATAAAAATAGGTGTATGCATGACATTCAAACCGTAGTCCAAAAGCTGATTTTGGATCCATAACACCTGACAGCAACAACTGGAGGCAGCTGTGTATTCGGCCTGAGCAGTGGAGATTGACACGGTGGTCTGCTTCTTGCTCTGCCAAGACACTAGCCGGTTACCCAGGAATTGACAGCCACCAGAGACAGATTTTCTGTCTATCCTACAACCTGCATGATCACTATCAGAGTAAGCGATTAGATCAAAGTTATCGCTCTTAGGATACCATAAACCAAGTTTAGGTGTTCCTTTGAGGTAGCGGAAGACTCTTTTTTCTGCAGTCTCATGCGATTGCTTAGGATTGGACTGAAAACGCGCACAGCATCCAACTGCCCACATTATATCTGGTCTGCTAGCTGTAAGATACATCAGGGAGCCAATCATTGATCGATATGTATGAGGATTCACTGAAGGCCCCTGAAGATCTGGTACAAGTGTTGTTTGGGCCGCAAAAGGAGTATTGGACGGCTTGCAGTCGGTCATGTTGAATTTTGCCAGAATGTCTCTTGTATACTTTGCTTGATGGATGAGAATTCCGTCTTCCTTTTGCTGCACTTCCAAGCCTAAGAAAAACGATAATTCTCCCATCATGCTCATTTCAAACTGAGACTTCATGATGCTTTCAAATTCCCTGCACAAATTTTCATCAGTGGAACCAAAGATAATATCATCAACATAAATCTGAACAAGAATAGAGTGTTTGTTGACTTCTTTGGTGAATAAGGTCATGTCGACCTTCCCTCTTGTGTACCCATTCTGTAGCAAGTATGACGATAAGGTCTCATACCAAGCTCGAGGAGCTTGATGAAGTCCGTAGAGAGCCTTATCCAGTTTGTAATACTTGTTGGGATGATGGGGATCTTCAAAACCAGGGGGTTGACAAACATAGACTTCTTCTTTGATCTTCCCGTACAGAAATGCACTTTACACATCCATCTGAAAGACTTTGAAGTTCTTGTATGAGGCGTAAGCCAGGAAGATACGAATGGCTTCAAGTCTAGCAACTGGAGCGAACACATCCTCATAACCAATGCCCTCCTGTTGACGAAATCCCTGAACGACTAAACGAGCCTTGTTCTTAATTACCACACCTCGTTCATCCATTTTGTTGCGAAAAACCCATCTTGTTCCAATAGGATACTTTCCTTCAGGTAAATCCACAAGTTCCCAAACCTTTAGCTTTCTAAACTGATACAGCTCATCCTGCATGGCTTCAACCCAACTTGCATCTCTGACAGCGTCTTCAATGCTGAAAGGTACCGTCTGAGATAGGAAGGCTGAAAGTGCAATGTTCAGTTTGTCTGCCTGATTTCTAGTAAGAACACCCTCAGAGATTGGTCCAATGATGTTCTCCACAGGGTGATCCTTAAAAGATTTAAATCCCATGTTTGGTTCTTCTTGAATTTGGGAAGGCAGATTGGAAAGATGATCTGTAGGAGTTGATGAACTGGATGGATCATTTGCAGACTGTTGTGCTGAAGATGTTTCTTCTGAAGCTGGAGTAACTTCAGGAGATGGAGTAGTTTCAACAGTTGCATCACCGTTTGTGGTCTGAAGGGGAACAATTGGATCAGCTACGAGTGGAGAGAAGCGGGTGGTGAAAGGTGCTGCATCGTCTTCTGAAGAGTAAAGAGTATCTTCAAGAGGAGAAGGATCGGCTGCTTGATTTTCAGATGGTTGTTCATCAATGATGCTGAAATTGTTGAAAACAACATCCACGTCAAAGAACCAGTCAGGACCGGCTCCTGTATTGGTAGAGTTGGATTCTTGCCAATCAACATAAAAAGACTCGAGAACCATTTTGGTTCGTTTGTTGTATACTCTATAAGCTTTTTGACTCGAGGAGTATCCAACAAAGAAACACTCATCACCAACTGCATCGAACTTCATTATGTTCTCGAAATTGTTAAGCAGCGTGCATGAGCATCCAAAAGGCCTGAAGTAGTCAATCAAAGGTTTTCTTTTAAAAAGCAACTCATAACCTGTTTTCCCGCGCGTCTTTACAATTAAGACTCTGTTAAGAACATAACAGGAGGTATTCACAGCTTCAGCCCAGAAAATGATAGGCAGTTTGGAGTCGATAAGCATGGTTCTGGCCGCCTCAATAAGTGTACGATTTTTCCTTTCAGCAACACCATTCTGTTGAGGAGTTCTCGTAGCACTGTACTGAAGATGAATTCCTCTATTGTTGCAGAAAGTCACGAAACTTTGATTCTTGAATTCGGTTCCGTGATCACTTCGGATTGATCTAACTTTTGTCTTTATTATGTTTTCAATGAGAGGAACAAACAGCATCAGAATCTCAGCAACTTCACTTTTGTATTCCAGAAAGTACACCCATGTAAATCGAGAAAAATCATCTGTTATCACCAAACAATAAGATTTTTTAGCTAGACTCTTAACACTAATAGGACCAAAAAGATCCATGTGTAATAATTGAAGAGGTGAGTCTATAGAATTCACAACTTTGGACTTATGCGACTTTTTGTGTTGTTTTCCTTTGGCACATGCTAAACATTTTTCAGAAAAGGGGAATTCCTTAGAAGGAAGACCTCTCACAAGATTTAGTTTTGAAAGCTTATTAATATTTTTGAAGTTAACATGTCCTAATCGCCTATGCCAAAGCAGTGACTCTGACTCGGATGCTTTAGAAAGTAAGCATGTCATTTGACATTCAGACTTTGCATCCCTCATATTTATCACGTAAGTATTATTTTGTCTAGGAGCTTTAAGCATAATCATGTTGGTAGGAGGAATGAATCCTGGCTTTAGAAAGATGCACTCCATGTCATTAAATAACACTGAGATTCCTTTGTCGCAGGCTTGTGATACACTTAGCAGAATGTAACACAACTCTGGAACATAGTTCACATCTTCTAAAGTCAATGCATCAGAAATCACGTCCCCTATCCCGACTATCTTTCCGCCCTTCTCGTTGCCGGCAAAAGCAACAAACTCTCCATCAATGAATCGATAGTTTTTCAGGAGTTCTTTCAGTCCCGTCTTGTGCCTTGACGCCCCGCTATCAACATGCCATAGATATCTCATCAGGGCAATCAACCACTTTTGTAGTTTATTCAGGTCTCTCTCTTCAGCTTTCTTCTTCATGCTCTGTGATTGCTGATCGTCCTTGCTTGTGGAAGTCTTTTCAGCTACAAAAGCTTCCTCAGCAGCAGTCTCCTTCCCTTTGTTCACACTCAACACGCTTCTTAAACCAGCCTTCTCCATCTCTTCTCTTTTTGGCATTTCAGCTGATGACCCCTCCAGAGAGCTCACACCAAGAGGTGACTTTGTGCAGATCTTTGCCATCAGTGCTTTATTAACTTCAGCTTCTGCCACAGCGACTTCCTCTCCCCAATCGAAATCCTGAACCACAAGCGCCTTCTGCTGGTTGACTTCTCCTCCTTCTGTGATTGCCACCACTCTCTTTGCTGGTTTGGCTTCAACTTGATTCAGAGTTGGACATTCATACTTGAAATGTCCGAGAGTTTTGCAGTTATAACACCTGATCTTAGATTTGTCAAACCCTGCTTTCCCCATGCCGACTCTTCTACCGGTTCTATCTTGAAACCTCTTCACCCTCAAAGTGATCATGGCCATCTGCCATTTCAAGTCCATTTCCTCCATATCGTCTGGGTCAACTTGATACATGTCCTCAGGGCTCATCATATCACTTTTTAGATCACCAGTCTTTAATGCTTCAAAGCTGGTCATGAAAGCGTTGAAAAGTTCAACGTGTTCAGTTGCCAGCTTTGTCTGTTGAGGATTGAGAGTTGACGGCTGAGGGTTAGTGACACTGGGTTGAGAGTATGGGACAGCTTTTCCTGAACTTGAACTACCACCAATTGTTCCATCAGCATACACGTGAGATGAGCTTGAACCCATGTTGCCCACTGGAGTCATTAACGCTAAGTTCCTCATTGCAGTGATAGGAACTGCCTTTGGATTGGTCTGATTCATCTCTCTTTTTGTAATGTCCATCTCAAAGGACTTCAATGTGTTGATGAGATCAGCCAATGTAGACTGGGCATCAAGATATTCTTTTCTGATTAGCATGCATTGGATGCTCCATTCTTTTGGCAATGAATCCAGCAGCTTCTTGATAGAATTTCTGTTGTTCACAGGAATTCCAGCCTTCTTCATCTTTGTTAACATGCTCATAAACCTATCAATGTGCGAGCTCAGACTTTCCCCACGAATACTACCAAACATATCATATTCTTTTTGCACCATGTCTTGCTTGTATTGGCGCATCTCTTCATTCCCTTCGTAGTATTCATTCAATGCAAACCACAGATCATGTGCCGTTCCATACTCTTCAAACATGTTGTAAACATCATTAGATAGGGCCATGGTTAGAGCACCATAAGCCTTATGATCTCTTTGAAGTAATTGTTTGTCAACATCGGTATAGGTGGTTGGATCAGGGTTGAATTCTTCTCCAGTGGCAGTGGTTCTCATGGAAATGTGTGGGCCCAACTGGATAGAGTTCCATTGGGTGAAGTCTGACACGTAAAAGAATGACCTCATTCTGTTTTTCCAAGTCCCGTAATCTTCAGCACCTTTTAACTTAGGTACTCTTGTAGTAGTTCCGGTTTCAAGGTCTTGTTGTGTGATAGGGTTAACAGTTGATTGATTATTGTTACCAGCCATATTTTAGATGAATTTTAGAAACGTGGTTTAACAGATTTTAATAATCAGTCCAAAAGATTGTCCAAGTCCGTAAGTACACAGCAAGTTCGCAGCTAAGTGCGCAATTAAGTTCACACTTAAGTTCACAACAGTCTGGATAAGTATGCAGCAACCTGTAAGAATATAAACAGCCTTGTCAAGTTGTAGTCTTAGTTAAGTGTGCAGCTCGGAAGTATACTTGTGGCTATAAGTTCGCAGATCAGTCAACACTTGGGCATTATAAGTGCTCAGTGTTTACTGATCAGCCTGCGCACTAAATTAAGTGCGCAGACTCACTTAAACCCTCGTTTAAGATTTTAAGTTCGCAGAAACCCTAGCCAAGTACTCAACACTACACCTTCAGTAAGTGCGCACAAATCCAAGATTTCTGTTTAAGTATGCAGAAACCCTAGATAAGTACTCAAGACAATGAGATGCTATAAGTGCGCAGAGATCAACTTAGATGAACAAGTGCGCAGAGATCAGCTTAAATGAATAAGTGCGCAGAAAATTCAAATTAAAGTGCAACTAGTACGCAAAAACCAAATTCACAAGGCAACAAGTGCGCAGAAACCCTAGATGCGTACAAAATGACAAGTGTGCAAAATATAATCCAAGAACTCAAACTCAGAAACAAGTGCTCAGCTTATGAGATATGTGCGCAGGATATATGAAATAAGTGCGCAGATACGAGCTGTAACAAACATAAAATTCAGCTGAATCCTTTCCAAACCATTTTCTGATCAAAATAACATACTTTAAACATTTAGAAACACGATTTTCACAAAAATTGAAACCAAAATATGAGAAAAACACCTAAATTTTAAAGTTTACAAAGAAAATAATCTTGATAATAAAAGCTTAACAAGATGAGGGTTTTGGTATCTTAAAGTAGATACAATCTAGAGCACAAAGGCTCTGATACCAAATTGTAGTCCCGAAATACTAGATCTTGTTGAATGCAATAGATTGTTATCACTTGGAAACACCTATTAGTTAGGTGTTTCAAGTGATTAATCCAAGAAACAAAGAAAACTAGATGAATATTGAAAGACCCGACACACACAATGAATAACATGATGATTCCATATCTGATTTGAAGATGAATAACCTTGGAATACTAATAAGTACGCACCTATTCAAAGTGTGCTACAAAGATAAACTCCAAAACCCTAAACCCTAGCTGTGCACACACAATCTATATATAGCCAAGACCTGGGCCTGCGCACTTAACACAAGTGCGCAGGGCCCGTCCATTTAAGTGCGCAGGATAGGGTTTTGCATACTAAACTATGCTATAATTACATGTAAGGTCCTCCAACTATTAAGCTTTACAATAATCATTCAAAAGTCTCTATTCTGGTAACTGTGGTCTCAATATAACCCAACAAGACTTTAGTCCTTCGTGAATTCAAAGGTCCCTATTTCAGCCCTTGTAATCTTTATCGTTTTCGAATTAAATAAAAGGATCAAATTTAAACTATCAGCTGCATTATTATCGGAAAACGCCAACGCTTTAATCAGATATGTATTTTGAAACATTATTTAAACTTATAACAAATTTACATTTATATAAGTATTCATTTTTTTTATAATCTTAAAAACTAAATATTTGTAAATGTAAAAAAAAAAAAGTTTAGATGATGTATTTCTAAACATTCAAAGCCTTATAAAGGCTACAAAAGTTTATTAAGTTGGTTAGGGAATTCTAAGGAAATTATAAAGTTTTAACATAATATAATCAAGCTCAAAACTTAAAGGGCCTTTTATGTCAATTTAAAAAAAATGTTTCAAAACTCGATCTGGTCCTCTTGTTCGATTTTTTTTCCAGCCAAATGAATCTCGCCGCCGGCGAGATTCCGGTACACTCCGGCGACATTAAATTTGGATCTTAAAACGTTTTAATCATCTCGTTCAACTCCAAAACGCTTCTCCATAAATTTTTAACAGTTTCCGTCATTTGAATCAAGCATTAAACGTGTTTAAATCGTGTTTTAATCGGCCATAAAGGGTGTAACCGTCGCCTTCTTAAACGGATTCAAAGACCCTTTTTTTGTGAATAACCTTATAAATTTGACCATTTTATAGCATTCAGAATCTGTTTTCGCATCTAAACCCACAACAAAAACATCTAAATCGCGTCCAAGAAGCATTGTAATCGGTTCATAAAGTCGCGCAAGTTTGTTGCTTCATTCTTCGGTTATAACTCATTGTAAGTTCCAAATTTTTGTGCCGTTTTGATACTTGTTACTGTCCGAATAAAAGCCCCTTATCACAGATCGTTTATCATTCCTTAATTGGGTTATTGGATTTCAACCTAGGGTTAGGGTTCTTAGGGAATTTGGGGAAGAAGATGACACTTGTTATATTGTATAAGAAAATAATTGTTTCAATCTAAGCATCAAACATGCCCTTTGGAGTAGTGGTTGCTGAGTACTTGTTGTTCCAAAAGAACCCGGGTTCGAAACCTGGTGTCTCCTTCATTTTTAGATATTTTTTTTTTATTTTCGTTTTTATATTTAATAATCGATATTAATATTAATATGAATATAAACTTAAAATATTTACAATAAATCCATTTTTGATCCAAAAATTATGAAAATTTAGGTGTAGCTTCTTGACACCTCATAGAAAATTATTATATTTTTATTTCCTGGAAAATATTTTATTCGTAATTTTTATTAATTTAATTAGTTTTAATCATATTTAATTGATTAAAAATTCATTTTTAATGATTTCTATCTCAAAATTTTTGATAAAGTATTTCTAATCATCATGAACTAAAATAAAAATATTTGGCTCAGAAAACGTTTATTTTTATTAATTTTCCTATTTTTAATCATTTAAACTTGATTTAATCTCATTAAATCAGTTTTAAATATAAATAAGATTATGAAAATTATGGGAAAATTATTCTAATTTGTTTACATCAGAAATCGTCTATTTTCTATAAAACTAGTATCTTTGGATCATGTATGGTATTATTAGTCTTATTTACGTTTAATTAGACATAATAAAACATTCATTTATTTATACAATTTAAACATCTATTTTATAAATATTCTTCTTATAAAATAGAAATACTCATATGGTTTAATGTCTTTATTATATTTTCTTGAATCATTGTGTAACTCAAAATTATTTATTTATATATTTATGATTATTTTATTTATTTTAATTTAGTTAAAGTAACTAATTAAATTATTTTGTCTTAATTATTCACACATATTTTTATCTAAATATTCAATAGGTAATAATTATATTATTCAAACCACATTTACAACCTTTCATATATTATTTGTGATATACAACTTTTACATTAACGCGACTTAACATGAAAACTCTAATTCCCCAAATCGACTTAGCAAACCCTAATGCCTTAGACCCTAGATACCTTAGACTTTTTAGACATTTCTTTATTAGTACTCTCATACATTATAGGTTGGATTCTTCGGAATTCCCATTACTTAGCTCATGACCGCTTAAGTTGGATCTTAATCGCTTTCGCAAACTGTGAGTATATCTTTCCCCTTTTTATTGTTTTACTACTTTGGGGTGACTCATGTACCTATATATTAATCAAGTTTCAATTTCTTATACTTAATGCAATTCTCATGTGTGTTTGCTTTATGTTAATTGGTTTGTCTATGACTTGTCAAAATCATTAACCGCTGGGCGGCCTAGCTTTTCAATGAATAATACTATGGTATACCCCCTTGAGACTCTGTTGAGATAATCTTGGTCATTGTCTTGTTAATTCATTATTCAGTTGGTTAGTCATGTGTTAGTCATTATTCTCAGGTTTGGTTTTGAACGGATATTACTTATTACATAATTGCAAATGGTACCGCACATGAATTGCTAAACACTTTTCCTACTATATTTACTCAAACAGGGTATGCTCACCAATACAATTTTTGTATTGACCAAATTATTTTGTACATGTTTCAGGTTGTTTTGAGATGCATCCTTTAAGCTTTCGGATTTATATTTAGATTTTGATTCATTGTATTTCAATTTAGTTGGCAGTTAGAATCGTTGTATTTCATTTCAATGTAATAAATTATTAAATCAATGTATTCAAATTTACACTTTAGTCCATGAGCTATTGAACAATCGTCACTACGTGACACCTCGATGTTTCCGCCATCGGTTGGGGTGTTACATCACATTATCCCACGTTCTCTTTCTATCACCAAAAGTAGAAGATGAAGCACCATGCTTCAGAAAAGTACCATACTCAACAGCCTTATCATTGAGTTTGCGAGCCAGTTGAAAGATTTGTTAGATTTTGGGTAGGTGAGTTGCAGTGGCCAAGCCACGAATCTGAGGGACCCACCCTTTTGGTATGAAATTCGATCTGCTGGTGAAGTTGGTTAATTATATTCGAGCATATAGTATCTCACTCCTGTAGCTTGATAGTGTAGGCGTCGATCTCAGACCCATCCGTCTTTATATAAAAAATTTCTAGGTTTCATCACAAGGTGTTATGCTCTCCATCCAAGTATCTGTAACTCATCGAATGTGCATGTAGCATACATTACCCCATCCTGCCTGGGGCAAATGCACATGGCAAAGACTTATACTATCGAAGCAATCAAACGGTCTCCTTCAGTTCCGTTGGAGTTATCGAGGTTTACAACCAATAAAAGGCTTGAAAATACGATGGCTGGTTGTTGTTGTGGCATGTACGTTCAATGTATAAGAAAGTTCAAACGTGGAAGTCAGGGGAAAAGAATGATTTAGCAAAATAGATCTTTACTAGGTTGGAAAGTTGCGAGGGCCTCAACCACCCTATCATTGATCATAAGAACTCAGTCTTATCTAAGTTAGCAAAGGGAAAGGAAAGAAAAGATAGGTAAGAAAAGGTAAGAGCCATTCGTTGCCATGCTCTGTCTAGATAGTAGAGCCTTCATCCTCACATTCCATGTGCTCGTCCTGCTCCGATTCCCCTTCCATCCCTTCTCCTTCCTCTTTCGCGATGTCAGTGTTATATGGTTCTCATCACGTACAGTCTCCTTCTCCGGTCCTATGTAAGCCAGCTTAGTGGTCAGCTCTACTCGTTCATCCAATCGTGACAGTCAGTCACTGGTAGGTTTCTTCTTCCTCTGAGATACTGCACTGCATTGCAGGCCTTACATAACTCCCCAAGAGTGTGTGTAACAAGCGCCGATCTGATGTGTTCCCATGAATCTACTATATACTCGCGAAAAACAGTGACACGTATATCATGTATCGCTCGCTCGTACAGGACGTAAATGTACTATAGTAAGAATAAAATTCTATATGTGTAACCCAGTCTCGTCTGAGTCTCAAAATGAGGGTAAGGAATATCAAGAGACAAGGAACAGGAACTAATTGTCTATTTGCTCAAAAAAAAAGGATAAGTCTCAACATTTGACGTTCTTCAAATTTGATTCGGTTTAATGGTATCACGTCATGCACATCGTGCAGCTTCCTGTGTACGTGCGCCACAACGCTCGCAAGGGCTCCCTCCCCTATACTATTGTTGTTTCCTCATCCACGAGGTTTGTTAGGATACTACTCCTAGTAATGCGCCACCTGGTGTAACCCTGGGTTCCCACCATTGACGTGTTTAGAATTAGGTCTAGAACTAGAAGATAACATAT
This sequence comes from Ambrosia trifida, assembly GCA_028751855.1. Classification (NCBI taxonomy): domain Eukaryota; kingdom Viridiplantae; phylum Streptophyta; class Magnoliopsida; order Asterales; family Asteraceae; genus Ambrosia; species Ambrosia trifida. The sequence goes on along the minus strand of CM054130.1, from coordinate 54,004,999 downwards.
CTCCTGAAATCATATGTTGTAGATATATGTAGCTAAAAGCTAGTTGTGTACTTAAGTTATGAGTGTACTTATGCTATGATGATTATAGACTAGACTCAACATGCAGTCCAAGTTCACTATAACCAATGGCTCTGATACCAATCTGTCACACCCTCAAATTTCCACTGCGGGGTTTATACCGCGAGGCGCATGACATACCAGGATCCCATAGCCATAAGTCATATGAACGAACTCTAAATGCCCAAACCATTTAGTTCGTTTTCAAAAACCAAGTTTAGTTAAGCTGCAGAAGCATGAACCAAATTTAAACCTTTTAAAACCATGCGCAAAACAACGCGCCCAAATTAAAACCATATGAAAGAAAAGGTAAAAGCATAATATGTAATTTAGGTGTAAGTCCAAGACTCCAAATGCAATGAATTGTGCAGTGCTTTCTAATCGTGGCACCGGAAGCTAACTACCTGCAAAAGCATGTATATTGTGGGTCAACAAACAATGTTGGTGAGTTCACTAATTAAAGAAGATGAGTATCCAAAACCACGTAACCAAGTAAAAGCGTAAGTAATCAAGTTGGTTCCAAAAACCGTGTAACCACTAGTTCATCGCATGCCAAGGGTAGCTAACCCATTCATGATAGCTAACACCGATATACCAAACTGCTGATGTACGTGTAGTCACATATGTGAGCTGCATGCCTTACATCATTGCCTATCAACAATGATAAATCTGTTAAGTTATAGTTCACTCCCGCACTCCTCCAAGCCGGTGTGAGGTTTGTCAGACCTAATAGCGCTATCAACTAATAACCCGCTTGCCATAACCCGGTAACTCATTCGGTATGTGAAGGACTTTCAGTGATAGAGTTGGTTTAGTTCATCAAGGACACGGTTTGCGAACTAGCAAAACCCGACCCACGCAAGGAGTCAATACCTGACCCACACAAGGAGTCAAAACCCGACCCACACAAGGAGTCATAGCATCCCAACCCGAGATGTGTAAGTAGTCCCAAACCGGACTAGAAAAGGTTAAGTACGTTGTCTCAAAACCCGAGATGCATGCTTTTGAGAAAAAGTAGTGAAACTCACCTTAGTATGCAAGCAAATAAATCCAAACTCCAAAGTAGGGTGTGCTACCGACTCCCTAGTACATGTGTCACTAAGTGAGTATATGTGTAATACCATTACACCATATAACCCGTTTGTCCAAGACGTTTAAATGTTCAAAATCATGTAAGTGACACCTAGTGATTTCTACATGCATAAGTAAACCCTACGGACCCATTGGTGAATATGTTGGTTATCATTAGTTGTACACTTCCTATGCATCTCATATAAGTGTCCATTCAAGTTGACGTCAATAACATACCACGTAGGACTCCAAATAGTCACATAAACACATAATACACAATCTGCGTATTTATGACAGATTATGCGCCATGAAAACTAATTTGTTTACAATACATAACAAATGAGTTAAACTCCCATATTTTCATGGAATATTATTTAGGATTCATTTGATAACCAATATTTTTATTTTGTCTCAAAACCAAGCACAAAAATTATGAAAAATCGTACATCACACATATGTCCAGAAAGTTTCTACTGCAGGTCAGGTTAGTAGAAAAATTCCCAAAAATCATGCATTCATCCAAATGGGATGAATCCACTTGGAAAAGCCAAGTTATTCTAATGTTAACCTACTGTCCAAATTTCATAACTTAATTCCTTGTAAGACTCTAGTTATGATTGTTTAAAGTTGACTCAGTTTGTTAATCCGAAAATTTGACATGACCTTTAATCAAAGAAAATTCCAAAAACATATCAAGCGACATCCAAATCAGATGGTTTTGCCAATTCTAAAAAGCCACGTAACAGACCCTACAATTTGACATTCAGATTCTGTCCAGATTCTGATCATGCAATATTATCAATTATATCAAACCCTAGTTGCATATTATCAATTAATAACACCTAATGACCATCACACAACATCAATAAGAGCCACATCTGATCAAAACCCTAATGATACATCATAAACATCATCATTCATAAACCCTAGGAGTCTAAAACATCAAGAACATGCATAACCATGCAACCTATCAATTACTAATCGTATAAGATTATGTTTAACCCATTCAATCTCTATGAACCACAAGTTTTAATCTTTATGAAAATGTTTCAGACGTGGACAAACTTAGTTATAAGGTTTTATAACATATTAAAGAAGATTAAAACACAAGAGATTGAAAATTATACCGCAAGCTCTTCATAACAATCAACCGAATGCTCTTGAAGCTTCCTGATCAATGTCCTTGCACCTTAGCAGGTGTTTAGGGGTTAATATTTCATAAATAGGGCAGTAGGGGCGATTAGGGTTTGATTTTAGGAGATACAAGAGGCTTAAGGTTTCTTAAATACAAGTTTAAGGCGGTTTGGTGAAGTCTGGTGCCCGCGCGCGGCCGCTTGAAGGCTGTGAGCGGCCGCTCACAGCTCTTTGGCCCGCGAAGGGTTACCTGCTTTGTCGTACAATGTGTTTTCTTCAATGTTTTCGCTATTTTGGTCCATAATACGTGTAACCCCATGTGTTAAGACCCCAACCATCCTACCGGTCCACCTATTACGATGTTTATTAACGTATTCGGTTTGAGTTCACGTAATAACATACAGTTTGCACATAGTTTCACAGAGTTTCATAGAAGCACGTAATTGCAATCGATCTCAATCAATTAATTCACAATTATTTAACTTCATTGTTCACCAACGTCCGAGGTTCACTAATCATGTATATAGTATGGTAATTTCCCGAATTACCACTTCATGCAGTTATTAACCTATAACTGTGCAACTTGTGTCCTATCTAGCTAACCCTAGTTAAGTAGAATGCAAGGAATGTAACTAGAGTTTAGTTAAAGTGAGAACCTAAAATTGCGGGGTATCACACGTAATGTGAGGTATTGGCTTGGAGATTTTCGTCGGAGACGTGCATTGACCAATAAAGAGAAATTTAACCATGCACATGCAAAACTTTGGAACGTCATTGAGTGTGCTTTTGGTGTTTTGAAAGCCCGATTCCCTATATTGAAGAGGATGGCACCATTTCCGTTGGTTACACAAAGGAACATTATCATTGAATGTTTTGCGTTACATAATTTTATAATGAAAGAGGGCTTGAGCGATGACTTCTTTACAGAATACGATCAACCGATTGTGTCGTTAGGAAATAGCAATGTGCATGTTGATGCTGATGAAGAAGGGGTTGAGGTACACGGTACTGCATCGGATCGAGAATATATGACCCAATTACGAGATGAAATTGCCGAGCAATTAATGCAATGTACAGAATAAATTATTTGAAAAATTGTTATCGTTGTTATTTAAAAAACGTTATTGATGTTATTTCAGTTTGTAGGACTCTTATTTAAATTTGAATGTTGAAAAAATATTGACTGCTTTAAAAAAATTAGTTTTTTTAAATTTCAGCAATCTACAGAAGTTAAAAAGCAAACAGTCTTCCTCTTGCAGACTGCAGACCTTTGGTCCACCTCTTCTCATGCAGATGTGTGCAGATGTGGTCTGCAGACTGTAGACATTTTGCTTCAGAAAAAACAAACAGCACCTTAATCAACAATTGGTAGGGGTCATCATGCTTGCTCAACAGTCGGTAGAGGTCTTAATAACCTGCTCAACGACTGGTAGAGGTCATTGTACCTACTCAACAATCGGTAGAGGTTCCTACTCACTGACTGGTAGAGAGGTCATCTTGCCTGCTCAACAGTTGACTCATTTTTGGAATTATTGAACATTCAATTAGATACAAAGATTCATTAGACTCATTGATACAAATATAGATTCATTTTCAAGGTGGTTATGCATACATGTTTGTTTAAAAGTTATAGGAGGACACAAAACCTTAATGTAAGGTAAATTGGTGATTGCGGTCCGGAATGTAATCATGAATTTACATGTACGTTAAGGTAGTGTGAAATTCTATTAGGGTTTTGGTAAGTACCCAGTACGTTTTTGAAGTATCAGATGTGTGGTGGATTAGATGCAGTACACTATATATATAAACACTAATGATACATTGAAAGTGAGACTGGGGTCGGACCAATAACAAACCCTAGTTTTTGGATAGATCATTTAGTCATTCCATAGTTGATTATTCCATGTGTTTCTTTTGTATTCATGAAACTTAAGTTTGTTGTTCTTTAGATCCTTTATCCCTCCTAACTATCCCCAAGTAACATAATCCAACTCTTATCATCATCCAATCTCAACTTAGATCTCATTCATATCAACCCACTTATCCAAAATAAACAGATTATCCTGCTACCTCTAACTCATGCCACCCTTTAAACCCAACTACCCTCAACCTCAGTTAAATGCTTATTTTAAATTAATTTCAGGACGAAATTCCTAAAAGTATGGGAGACTGTAACCTTATGAAATTTTTCCCTAACTTTATTGAGAAAAAAAAAAGAATTTTTATCCCTCTTTATCAATAAATTATATAATCTTATGTTTGTTATTAAGTTCCAAAGTATTTCTAAAATTATAGACATAAAGTTTACTTATTTCTTATAAATGCAAAATGCTAAAAAAATGGTTTTGCCTAGCCTCGAACCCGAGTCTAGGACCAGGTAGAACTTAACATCCCACAACACAACCAATAGAGCAAAAGACCTTTTGGTGATAGGAACTGGACTCAAAACATTTTATACACATTCAATTAGCCTAAACTGGAGAACCTACATTCAAAATTCAACCACAATTGGAAAGCTTAATCAAATGAAACTGACCAGACGTGGCCGAGAATCATTCACGCGTCGAATCCAACAATCAATCACGCGTTAACAACTCAAAATTGAGCATAAGCGACTCATTTTTGACCATTACAGGTCAATAATTGATACTTTCCAATTTCACCAATAATCTATAAATTAAACCTATAACTATACCCTTAATGCAGTGACTAAGTATTTCCCCTAATCACCTTTCACGAAAGGACACTCAGTTATTCAGATTTTGAAGGTTTTGTTCTAGGGTTTTTATACACGATAGCATCTCGTCAAACCGGTACGAATTCTTCAATTAATCTCGGATTTAAGATCCGTTCATAGTATAAAATAAAAGCCCTAAACAATCGTTTATAAACTGTAACAGATTTAGGGTCAATTGGTTCGATTGATGGATTAGGGTTTATATAAGTGGATTTGGGGATTTGTAGTTTTTAGGGTAGTTTATAAAAGAATTGTGAATCTGATTTGAGCAACAAACACACACCCAGATCAGTTGGTCTGGGCATGGGTTTTCACCCCACAGTTCACTGGTTCGAGCCTAGCAGTGGCCGGGTTTTTGGTATTTTTTTCAGATTTTCTTTATATATATTTATATCTTATATAAATACAATTAATTATTAAAAAGATCAAACTTAGTCCAATATTTTTATTAAAATTATCATGGTTTCACAAAGCTCTAAAGTTTATGTTTATAATTTTATTTTTCTGAAAAATATTTATTTATTATTTTTAATTTATTTATTTTGTTTAGATCGTAATTAATTCATAAAAAATTCATTTTTAAGTATTTTAATACCAAAATTTTTGTGGAGACATTTCTAATCATATAAAACATTTTAATAACTTTATTTCCTGTAAAAATATTATTTTTACCCATTTTTACAATTTAAATAGATTTAATTGATTTAATTCAATTAAATTATATTTTAGTTAAAAATAACTTGGAAAATAATTTATAAAATTATTTCCCACTTATAACACATGTAAACCACTGTTCAAAAATGAAAATAATGTTTATTACACTTTATTTGTATTTATTTCTTAATTATTTCATTATTATTAATAAAAAATGTAGATACACGAAAGTGCGACTAATGCTATTGAATTGCAAATTTCAAGTTGTATAGTTTTTGTCGAATGGTCGAAGGTGGATAGTAGATGGTCGAATGTAGAATCAGACGGTCGAAGGTGACACTGGGAGGTCGAAGGAAGAATTGTAAATATGTATGTCCAGATTCGCCCTATATGAATGGTCGAACCTGCATATTCGACCAAGCTATTTGGGCGAATGTGCAGGTATATATAAGGCAATCTCATTTTTGAATGTTTAACTTTTGGTCATTTGTTTTCCCTCCCAGTGTGTGTTTCTCCCTAGGGTTTTTATTGAGTTTGTAATCAAGTTTAATCATTATAAACAACATTTTGAAGTGTAATTGATTATCTTATTGAATGAAATGAATATGTTTATGATGATTTCTGTGTTTTGCTAGTTTTATTATCATTTTGTGATCAATTCAGGGATTCTGCACCTGAATTGAACTTGTTTGATCATTATCTTTGTTGATTAGCCGATCCTACGTGCATACAAAGTGATATCAGAGCCATTTGGATCAAACAACCACAAATTGATAATACTACAGCTGATTTGGACCCAATTTTGATCAAAAATTTCTATTTTTCATTGAACAACTGAATTTGGTGTTAAATTGATTGATTTGAACTTGTTTTCATGGATAAAATTAAAAATTCTCTTTGTTAAACTTGTTCTAAATCCAATCCGAAGCAAAACCTGCATAAAATCATCAAATTTCATCAACATTTGAAAATTTTTGATCAAAATAACTGATTTTCAAAGTATAACCGTTTTTCAAAATGAAAGGGTTGAACCTAGGGAGATTTGGTCGAGAGTGGAACTTTTAGGTCAAACCAGGGATTATTTGGTTGAACGTGGAGTTATTTTTGGTGGAACCTAGAAAGTTTAGTGTGTTGTTGTTCATTCGACCTTAAGTGGTTCATTCGACCAATCGGGTGGTCGAACGTGGGTGTAAACGGTCGAAAGTGAACTGTGTCTGTTATTTTCTGCATTCGAACCTTGTCAAACGGTCGAACCTGGAATAGTTTTTACATTCGACCACGCGATTTTTCAAAAGGGTCGAACGTTGAAACTGTTGTGAAATTTTTCTAATCGTTTCGTGTTTTATCATTTTCAGAGCGATATGTGGAACTTTCCTACAACACCACGACCTAATACAACACCACAACAGCAAACAACCATGGATCCTTGGTCGGTAGTTGCTCAGAAGTCTAGTCAACCATCCCAACCGATTAACTATATGGCGATGACTAGTTCTATGCTCCAACAAGTTGCCCAACCACAACCACAACCTATGGCTGATTACTGGGGAGTTGCAGCAGCGGCGGTACACTCTCAGACTACCAATGCAATTTCGACACTTATTCATGACTTATCTTCGGGTAGTGGGAGCCGTCCACCAAAGTTGATGGAAATGGTAGACTACAACACATGGAAGACCAAGTTCAAGATTCATCTTAAGGGAATGGGATTAGAAGGAATGGAAGCTTGGCAAATGATTGCTAAGGGTTATGTTGCTCCGATTTTGGAGAACACGGGTGAGCCGAATCCGTTAGAGAGTCTTGCTGAGGACAAGAAAAAGAAGTTTGCGGTGGAAAATAAGGCGTTTTCCCAATTGTCCCAGGCCATTAACACTGATCTCTTACATCAGTTTGGGTCGTGCACCACTTCTAAACAATTGTGGAACATGTTAAGGAATCGCCATGATGGTAATGAGAAGACGAGGAAATTGAGAATGGAGGAATTAAGAAAAGAGTTTGAGAACTTCAGCTATATGGGAAATGAGACGCTGAAGGAGTTGATTCCGAGGTATTGTCACTTATTGACTGAGCTTTCAAGCTATGAGATTAACATACCGATGTCTGAGCTGGTGGACAAGTTCGCTGATGTATTGCCACCATACTGGAATCAACACATCGAGGTACTCAAGGAGAAGGATGCGTACCAATACTGGACCATCAATGAGTTTATCCAGAAGCTAGAAAACAAAGAGATGGAAGAAAAGAGGAAGGCGAAGAGAGCTCAAGTTCCTTAGAACCCAGAATTATACCATGGCGGTACATCTTCATCTCTAGCCGGTTCAAGTTCAAGTACTACTGTTGCTCCACATATTGCGTGTGTCTCAACTCATGTTGAACCACCCAAAGCCCCCATCAATTACCTTGCTCAAACTTTATCTTATACCCCACCATCATACCCTAATACTATTTACATCCCACCATTTTCACCAATGCAACAAGCTGCTTGTTATTCTGCAAGTCTAAACCAACCTCAACAACAATCCTAAATTCCTCAAATGAATCAAAACCAAATGAATCGAACTCAAACTAATCAGAGCCCAATTGTGTTGGAGACATCGAACTTGAACAATGTTACTGTTGAAGTTACACAGCAACATGTAGCATTGGTTTCTGCTATGGTCGCTTCTTATAACGGGTTGGTTGCTAGTCAAATTGGTAACAACAACTTAACCAGTGAGGACTATGCACAAATTGACAAAGAAGAGATGGAGTTCAATAATATCCAGTGGGCGTTTGCTAGCGTTATGAGGAGAGCAACTGAGTTCATCGAGAAGACGGGTAGAACTGATCTTTCTACTTCTCCTAACACCACGTATGGCTTCAACAAAGCCAAAGTGACATGTTTTAACTGTGGTGGAAAAGGTCACTTTAAGAGAGAATGCACACAGCCAACACAGCAGGGGAACAAGAATCCTTTCAACACCAACTACCAGAACCGTCAATCACAAAATCAGGTATCAAATCAAAGCCCAAACATTTCAAGCTTTCAACCACAAAATACCTACCAAAACCGCCAAAACACCTCACAAAAAAATACTGTTAGACAAACCACTACACAAAACCAAAACCAAAACCAAACACCACAAAATCCAAACCGAACAATCATTCCTATTTCTACACCAAACACTCAAACCCAATCAGATAACCATACCCAGACCTTGGTGATACAGAAAGATGAGGGATTTGATTGGACGGGTATGCAGTTGGGTGTTGAGGAGATTACTACTGGTAATGTGGCGTGTGTTGCCCAGAAAATGGATTTGGATGAGCCGGTATTTGTTGAAGAAGAATTGGTGACTGAGAAGATGTCTGAGGTGAAAATTGAGGAGTTAAGTGAAGAAAGTGATGTTTGTGTTGAGAAGAAGTCGGGTTTGATTCTTGACTATGTTACTAATGTGCCAGAACAGTATGATTCTGCTTATTCTGATATGGAGAGCGATTCTGATTCTAAAGCTAGTGTTAACTCACTAGATGATGATATCGATCAACTGCTTGCTGAAGCTGATTTTCTGATGACACGCAAGGTAGCGGTCCAGACTGTATTACGATTATATTGCGAGTTTGAAAATGCAGTGACATCACCGTTGATGCATCCGATCACCGTAAACCCCCAAACAGCTTCTAATGATACCAACGCTCCTGCAGTTGAAGAAGAGGTATTTCAGGAAGCTTCCACAACTCTTAATTCATCAGAATCTGAAGATGACGATGATGTTACAAGTGAAACTGTTCCAGATATTGCTACAGAGACACCTCTAGTGAACCCAAATCCAAATGATGCCTCAACATCAAACTTGGGTAATGATCTGGATTCAACAGAGAATTTGACTACTCAGACGGGAGTGCAAGTACCTGATTATCCAGAATCTCGGATACATCGGATTCACCCAATCGAGTAGGTTATTGGTGATCCTGGTAGTAGTGTCATGACGAGAGGTCAACTGAGGAATGCAAACTCACCAGAAAACCTTGGCGCTCTTGCTTTATATGCCAAAATTCAAAAATCAGGTTTTCAAAATGACTGGTCTTTTGCTTGTTATGTTTCGCAGGTCGAGCCGCGGACATACAAGGACGCTCTTTTGGATGACGCTTGGGTAGAGGCTATGCAAGAGGAGTTATTACAGTTTCAGAAACTTGGGGTGTTGACACTGACAGATTTACCTCCAGGACGGAAAAAGATAGGAACAAAATGGGTGTTCAAGTGTAAGAAAGATGACAGAGGAGTGATTGTTAGCAACAAAGCTCGATTGGTCGTACAAGGTTTTCATCAAGTTGAAGGGATAGATTATAACGATATTTATGCACTGGTTGCACGCTTAGAAGCTATTCGCATGTTTCTGGCGTTTGCATCTTATAAGAAATTCAAGGTGTATCAAATAGACGTTAAAAGCGCGTTTCTTTACGATGTGGTCAAGGAAGAAGTTTACGTAGGTCAACCACCAGGATTTGAGGATCCTATTCACCGAGATAAGGTCTACGTTCTAAACAAAGCTCTTTACGGGTTGCACCAGGCTCCAAGGCAATGGTATGAGGAGCTGAGCACGTATCTTCTGTCCAAAGGATTTAAGCGAGGTTTGGTAGATTGCACACTGTTCACAAACCGAACAGGAGATGACTTGCTTCTAGTGCAGATTTATGTTGATGGCATTATTTATGGTTCTACTAACGAACTTCTGTGCAGAGAATTTGAACGTGTTATGCAGGAAAAGTTCGAAATGAGTGCGATGGGAGAGATGCAGTTTTTCCTAGGCTTGCAGGTGGAGCAAAGACCAACGGGGATCTTTATTCACCAGACGAAATATGTTTCTGAATTCTTGAGTCGTTTCCAGATGGATGATTGAAAGCCGATGGATACCCCGATACAACCTAATCACGGGATTGGTGTTGACGCTAAGGGGGAGCTAACTGATCCTTTTACATACAGAGCAATCGTTGGATCTATGATGTATCTCACTGCCTCCAGACCAGATATAATGTTTGCCACATGTCTCTGTGCACGTTTTCAATCGAAGCCGAAACGGAGTCATCTTGCAGCTGTCAAACGTATCCTTAGATATCTGAAGGGTTGTCTGTCGAGAGGACTATGGTACCCTAATGATGATATTTTTGACTTAATCGCTTTTAGTGATGCAGATTGGGGAGGCTGTGACAAAGACAGCAAATCCACAACGGCTAGATGTCAGTTTATGGGGAGCAGGCTCGTGACCTGGCAATGCAAGAAACAAACTACAGTCGCCATATCCACATATGAAGCAGAATACGTCTCAGCATCAAGTTGCTGCTAACAAGTTCTCTGGATACAACAACAGATGGTGAACTACGGTTTGCAATTTCTTAAAACCCCTATTTACTGTGATAATGAAGCTGCAATTGCATTAACAAAAGATTTAGTAAATCACTCGAAAGCTAAACATATCCGGATCAAATATCATTTTATCCGTGATTGTTATGCAAAAGAGTTGATCGATATGGTCAAAATCCACACTGACTATCAACGTGCAGATCTTTTTACCAAAGCTTTTGATAAATCAAGATTTGAATATCTTTTAAAAGCTAACGGTATAAAAGAAAAACAAGACTGATCACCACCTCAGTTTATCGTTCTTTTAGTTTTAGTTTTATTATTTTCAGAATATTTGCAAAAATCGAAAAATATGTTTTACTTTTTAGGTATAGTTTATTTTTAGAAAAATCAAAAACATTGAAAATTTCAAAAACCCATAAAAAATTAGAAAACCCAAAATGATTTCTAGGAGAAAAAAGGGGCAATGATAGATCAGTGGGGATCTGACACATGCTAAAGAAGTGTAATGCAATATAAGGCATGTGTCTGAGTCTGTGTGATGTGTTGATAGGCTTCGTAGACCAGTTACTGCGTGCCTGATATATACATATCAAACGAATTGTTGTGTGGATGAACTCCACATGGGCATATGGTCTTAGTACCGTAATTTCGTTTGATAGGGTATTTGTACAAAATTCGGAGGTTTCGGGTCGTTATGTTATTAGTTATCTAGGGATAGCCTCTCTGATCTTTTGCTATAAGTCATTACGGACCTAGATCAGACAGGGTGTCTTTATAAAAGAGCTGTAAAGCCAAATCCTAAAGTTACCGAATTGAGGAAATTTCAATGTATGACGATAATCAAAGATTATCTAATGCATCGTATCCAATCATTGATGCAAATCATGATTGATATCAGCCCTCAACCTGGTAGAGTGCACAAGTTACTTTGTAGCATTGAGTTGCTGACCTGTACACCTCTGTGTCTCATACCTTGTAAATTACAGATGACGAAAGTATAATCACGCGTTACAATGAGTCTTTGTGCATTTATTTCTTGATACAGGATTATGTCGTGTGCGTGGGAACCACAAACAATTGAGTTTATACTATAAATAATAGTATCAGTCTAAAGCACTGCACAACAGTCTGCATGTGAGTTTATATGGATCACAATATCAGCAATTGCCAAATCACACATTGTCTTTAATGATAATAAATCAAAAGATCAACGGTGTGATCAGATTTCTCAATAACTGATATGATCCCCTTACCGGAAATCACAAAACATTTACTGCTTTATTTTTACATTTTTGCATTTTACATTTCTCGTCAAAAATACAAAACACAAAAAGATTTTAGGTGTGTTTTAACAAAAAGTTTAGAAAATCCAAAAGATTTTACATTTCTATTTTATTTTTGATAGCTGATGGTGGTTGATGGTGATTTTCTAAAACTTGATGGACCATTTGAGTTTTGTCATCTTAAAATGAGAAATAATGAATGTCGGATGTTTAAAAGTTGAAAAATATTTTGAACGGGACTCGTTTTTGGGATTTGGTAAAAACTTCAAAAATTCCAAGTTTCATTCGCCCCTTCGTTCGGTCGAAGGAAGAATTTTTCCTGCTCACTCGAACCTTTCAAACGGTCGAATGTGAGTGTTCATGTGTTATTTTCACATTCGAACCATTTGTCTACATTCGAACCTTTAAATAGGGTCGAAGGTGGACAAATTTTCACATTCGCCCTAGTCGTTTGGTCGAATGTGGAGCCTATATATGCCTGATCTGCACATTTGACCTCGTATTCAAAAAAAAATTTAAATTCTGAGATTAAGTTATCTTGTTGCTCGAACTTTAAAAATCATATCATTGTGTTCTACGTTTCTTGCTAATTGATTTGACTCATCAATTACAGGTATCCATCCATAAACAATGTCAGAATCGTTGATTTTCTGACCGAACCCTAACTGAGATTAAATAAAGATTTTGACCCGATAATTGTTACAATTTTTGTTAAGATTTCAATGTTTAAGTGTTTTATGGGGAGAATAATCCAAAATTCAGGGTTTAAACAACTTAAATTGATCAATTGATGATTTAAAAACATAGAACACTGATTAATTGATAAAATTGATGATTGGGAATTGTTTATCGGCCATATTAGATGATATTCAAATCAAAATGGCATGTTAAAACGATCTAAATCAAAATCTGCAATTTGAGAAGATCAACAGTCTTCTTTCGCCCAATTTCAAACGGTCAAACGTGGCTTTTTGGTCCAATGAAGATGTTCAAACGGTCGAAAGTGAAACTAAACGGTCGAATGTACATTTTTAATCACTGATTTTCACATTCGAACCTCTGATTCCACATTCGAACCTCTATTTTCACATTCGTACCTTCGAATGGTCGAATGTAGTATTTCAAAATCAAAAATTTCAAGTTTTGGTTATTTTGTCCATTTTTAACGTGTTTTCTTGATTTGTTTTGCAGTCTAATCATGTCTCAACAGGAAAGTACTGATGTTCCCACAGGATCTTCAGAAAAGGCAGCTGGAAAAGAACAGATTGAAGATTTACCATTTGAAGCAGCACACAATTGCTGTGCGTTTATGGGAGATCTGAAGAAACATACCGAATTCGCCGGTATTGTTGATTTCTTAAAGAGAAGCCATGTGATAGTTGCCCTTGCTACTCCCGCCATCATATATAAAGATCATCAACAAGAATTCTGGTAGAATGCTAGAATGGATTATTGGAACAATGAATCTGCTGTCGTAAGTACGATTCAGGGGAAGTTTGTGATTATCTTTGAAGATGACATCAGAGAGGCACTGAAGCTACAGGATAAGAAGACAGATCCAAGAGTTCTTTCATGGATTGAGCAGAGAAAGTGTTTCCTACGTATGAAGTACAATGGACCGATTACTGATGGCTCATTACACAAAGGAAAGCTTTGCCCTCAGTTCAAGTATCTCGCTCACGTTATGCTACATGTGTTTGGATCAGTGAGTGGAGGGTATGATATTATGAGAAAGATTATTAGCTCTTTGATGGTTTCCCTTATCTTAAACAAGCCGTTTAATGTATTCGGAATGATACTTGAACACATGCTGGAACCACTTAGAGGTTTGAAGAACAAGAAGTTTCTATTATATCTGAGATTCCTACAGATGATATTTGATGAGAAGTATAAGAACATGAGAAGAGATACTACTCGGATAGTTGTACAGGATCACATGAATCTGAACACGCTTGTTAGAATTAAAGGTTATAAAGGCGTGCCGATGAATGAAAGACCACCACACAAGAACCTATTTGGTCATCTGATTAATCCAGGATATGAAGATCCAGGTAAGGATAAAGCTAGGCATGCTAACAGTGATTCTGATGAAGATAATACTTTATACCCTGTTGATCCTGATGCAAAGAGAAAGCGGCAAGTAGTGAATGTCGGCGCAAAGACTGGGAAAGGGAAAGAGAAACAGGATGATGTAGAACCACTACCAAAGAAGGTTTCTAGAAGAAAGAAAAGTGTAGCCAAAAAGGGTTTACATTTGGTTGATGAAGTGTCTGTTGATTCTGAAGAGACACAGGAAGGTGAAAGATGGGATTCAGAGAATGAGACTGTTAAGAGCACCACGCCCAAGGCCACTGTGGCTGGTGAGTCTGAAAGTCTAAACAAGTCTGTAGAAGAGCAGAGGACAAAAAGTCCGATTGCATTGGATGAGATTGGTGAAGGTTTAGGTTTGGGATCCGAAGATTTTGGAGGATCACCAAAAACGGGAGAGAAACAGAAGAAGCCCTTATATATGAAGAAAGAAAAAGTTGTGAAGCCAATGGAGAAAAGAGCTAGAGACATTAAGAATCTGATTGCTGGGAAGAAATTGCCTGCAGCATCTAGTTCTAAATCACCCAGTACATCCCCAGCAACATAGAAACAGAAGACATCATCTGCTGCTGAGCATACTGAATTGCCAACTGATGCATTCAATGATGCTTTAGATAGAGTTTTGAAAAAGCTGAAGAAAGGAAAGATTCCAGTTGCTGAAGCTTCAACACCTAAGGTTACTGTAGATAGTGATGTGATGACTGTAGTTAACCAGAAGCTTGCAGATATGATGAAGATCATTAATCAGCAACAAGAAGAGATCGAACAGTTGAGGAATAATGACAGAAAGATGTTGGATGTTGTCGAATCTTCACATGAAAATCAAGAAGCTCTGGAAGCAAAGATTAAACTACTTCAGAAAGAGAACAAGAAGTTGTTAAAACAAGAACACAGAAACACCAGAAGGTACATTACTATGAAAGAGCAGAACAAGAAGCTGAGAGCAGATAACAAGAGTATGAATAATCTGATAAAGGATTTGTACTCTAAAGCTCCACAACTACAAGCTGGTGAAGAAGATAAAGAACATGATGAGGAGGAAGTTGATTTTGAACCATCAGATAAAGAAGAAGAAGAAGATGATGATGAGTTGAATGAGGATGCCGGTGATGCTCCTAAAAAGAAGAAGAAAGATGATGGTGATGATGATGGTTCAGGAGATGATTCGGGCGAAGGTAATAGCTCTACTAGTTATGATAGTGATGATGATGATGATGATGATGATACTGACAAGTATAAGTGTGAGAAGAGAGGATCGGGAAAGGACACATGAGAATCTAGTTCAAAAGCTCCTGGTGGCACTACTGACGATGATAATATCTTTTGGAATGAGAAGCTCAGATCTTTATCTGAAGACGACAAGAAATTATATCACCAGATGTTGACTGACAGAGTCTGGACGATCGAGATGACTGGAAGGTTTCCAGAGATATTTGAGTCAAACGATATGCGTTTTGAGTTGGAGTATAACGATCCTGATCTAGAAGATGGAGAAGTTTCTGTAGCCATGTCGAAAGAGATATTGGAGGGACTGGCGAAACAGGTTGGTAAATCTCTGGAGGAGTTGATGAGTGAGAATCAGATACCTAATATACCTGAGAAAGAAGCAGGTAATCACTCTGATGATAGAGATGTCCCAGTGTTTGAAGAAGTGGAGATTGAGGATATTACTAGCGAGGAATATCCAGAATACTTTAAGAATGACAAAGATTCTGGATTTCCTAAATTTTCTGATGAACTGTTGAGCCAGGCTGAGAAACTTGCTCGTGAGAAGAGTAAGAAGTTTGTTGAAGAAGTGTTTTCAGATTGTCAAAAGCCAAATACTGAACAATCTGATGCTTTGAAAGAATTGTTGAGGAAGCTTAAAGAAAAAGAATCTAACCGTCCAAAGACTAAAGTTCAAGGTAGCTTTTACAAATTCCATAACGAATTATTCAAAGGCAAAGCTCTCGGATGGAAGTATCTTAGACAGCTGAAATGTGTCGCAGTAAAATGGGAGAAAGGAATTTTGTACTTTGACAGATTCCATGACATTAAGACACTACCGTACTGGGCTGTTCGAGATATCTGCAGACATGAAATGTCAAGTGCTTCAGTAAACAACCATCTTGTTGGTTACTTTGTAGATAGAATGGCTAGAGAGAGCAGGACAAAATGGGACGTGTTTACCTCACAATATCCTAAAAGGATTGTCCATAAGAAGGAGAAGGATGATATAACGGGGATGCCCAAGGTGACTTTAAAGTATAAACCACCAAAAGTGTTGAAGAATTTTCCTTTGATGCAAATTCCACAACATTTTTCAAAGGATTTTATGTGGTGGTATTATGACTGGAAGACTGCAGAGGCTATTATCGTTCTGAAAGATGGTTTGAAGGACTTCAAGAAGATTCAAATCTTTGATCCTATGTGGCTGATCAATTGCTCGCACGAGGATATCATCATGCTCTATTATAATCCGATTTATTGCGAAGCGGAATACAGTGAACAGGCAGCCAAATACCAACGTGTGGTATTTTTATGCTTTGCGTGGGATGCTAATGTCGAGTGTGATTTCGACAAGAAACTGGGGAAGTTTGTAAAGATTCAGAATGTTGAAAAGAAGAAGCCAAAACAAACTCATGAACCAGTGATAACAAAAGAACAAAAGGTGTTATTGCGTATCAAACTAATGAACAAGACAATGGACGAAGAGAGTAGGCTGAAGCAATCCAAGCAACAGCCAAGGGGAAGTTTGTAGATACACGAAAGTGCGACTAATGCTATTGAATTGCGATTTTCAAGTTGTATAGTTTTTGTCGAATGGTCGAAGGTGGATAGTAGATGGTCGAATGTAGAATCAGATGGTCGAAGGTGACACTGGGAGGTCGAAGGAAGAATTGTAAATATGCATGTTCAGATTCGCCCTATATGAATGGTCGAACCTGCACATTCGACCAAGCTATTTGGGCGAATGTGCAGGTCTATATAAGGCGATCTCATTTTTGAATGTTTAACTTTTGGTCATTTGTTTTCCCTCCCAGTGTGTGTTTCTCCCTGGGGTTTTTATTGAGTCTGTAATCAAGTTTAATCATTATAAACAACATTTTGAAGTGTAATTGATTATCTTATTGAATGAATGAATATGTTTATGATGATTTCTGTGTTTTGCTAGTTTTATTATTATTTTGTGATCAATTCAGGGATTCCGCACCTGAATTGAACTTGTTTGATCATTATCTTTGTTGATTAGCCGATCCACCGCGCATACAATAAATCAATTTAAAATACTAGAATATTAAAATTTGGAGTTTAAAAATTCCGAAATATTGTTTTTATCTCAGAATAAACTTTACTTGAAATTTTTATGTTTATTTGGTTTATTATTATTCCACTCGTAATTCATATTTATTTAATTAAAACCAATTAGGGTTTAATTCAAAAGCCCTAGAATCCTCAAATTTAGACTATGAAACCCTAAGTGCCTATCCCAATAACCTTAAAGTTTAAGTCCTCATAAACTTTGACTTTGTGTTATCGTTAGGTGATTTCTTTAGGAATCTCACTATTATCAACTCATCATAACTTGGGTGATTACTTGCTTAGCTAAAAGTGAGTTTACATAGCCCCTTTTTACTGTTTTACATTTTTGGGGTGAAACATGTTTAAACATTTTTGATACAATAGAAATTACTCATTCTCATTATGTTGAAACTTGTTGACTCATTTTGACTTGTAACAAAAAGACACAGTACAATCATTAACATTGATCAAGCCGCCTGTTTAGATTATAGCGCTATAGGTCTGACAAACCCATCCCCCCGCATAAATTCAGGGATGATCGAAAATAGTTACAATTTTACTAACTTGTGAGTTAGGTCTCAGTCGACACAAGGTTTGGTTGTACAAAAGACGCATTGTAACATGTCGGACTCATATTCTTACATTACTCATTATTATATTTCAACTTTGATTGCTATACAACACATTGTTTTCAATTACATGCAAAACCTATGCATTCTCACCAACTATTTATAGTTGACCCCCCATCTTTCCAACTTAACATGTTTCAGGTTTTATTTGCTATTGGAAGTTGTATATATCTTGGAACACATAGGAGCTTTGGACCGAGTTTATATTAATCAACTTTTGTAATCATTACTTGTAAGACAAATTGTATATCGGTTAATATTATTCAACTTTCATTTAGTACCATGAGCTATTGAACAATCATCACTACGTGGCACCTCGATGTTTCCGCCATCGGTTGGGGTGTTACACATTACCTCGATAAAAGTGGTGGAGTTATGATTTGCATACAAGCCTATGATTCGTGCTTGTCGTCGGATAGAATCTGAGTGGTCACAACTAAATAAAACCCGAGTTAATGAGAGTTAGTGATGAAAAAGGAATCGGGACACTTTAGGAGTGTTTAAGTAGTCTTACCGAAAACCAAGCCCGAAACCCCGAGAATCTATAAAGTGTGACTCTTAAGAGGTAAGTTGAGCTCGACACATCGAGTAAAACTTACAATTTTTATCTCAAAAAAAATGCCAAAGGTTTGGATTGCTTGAGGACAAGCAAACGTATAAGTGTGAGGTGTTATGATGTGCCGATAATTAACATGTTTTACACATGTGTTTTCACTCGTTTTCCACCCATAACTGTGCTTTTATCTTGGTTTTATCATGACTTACCTTCCTTTGTTAATAATTGCAGGTTTTGAGGCCAAGTAGTGAAAAGAAGGTAAAAACGGCAAGAAAGACAAGGAATTGAAGACTTTTAAAGCTGTTTCAGATGCAGTAGGGCCACGCTCAGGCAGTGCACAGCCGTGCACCTGTTCCGAGTCAACAAGTCAACATTTCCAAGTCAACAGAAGGCAAAAAATCAGCCTTTCTGGGTTACACGGGCGTGCCAAACCCTTGTGTATGGCCGTGCCATTTAGAAACGTGCTCCCCAAGGCTCCAACAGACCAAGACTGCAGCTGTACTGAAGAGCACGAGCGTGCATGCCCTGAAGACCGACAGATTCTGCTCGAAAGGACTCTGTAATAGTACCTGTTGTCGAGCATGGGCATTCCATCCCTTGTTGCACAGGCGTATAGCCTCTGATTTGCCTATAAATAATGACCTCCACTCCACACTTTGGCATCCCTTCATCCATCCCTTCTATCCCATTCCACCTGAATCTCTCCCATATTTCTGCCTTCTTAGGGTCTTGGAATTGACCTTTAGAGCTTGGGTTCACATCATAAACACTACACGAGAGAGAGCTTCAGAGAGATCATTATAAATCATCCCGAAACCCCTCTTTAATTCTCTAGCAACCATCACTGTGTTTTCTTTGAAAAACCAACTTAGTGTACATGTTGTAGTGCCAACTTTGGCTAGGATTCTTGGGTGTTGCTAGGGTGAAGACTACTTTGGTATGGATTATATAGTTTTTATTTATTGATTGGGGTTTTGTGTTCTCGTTTAATTCTTTCTACTCTGAATTTTGTTTGATGAATTAATTAAACTATCACTTTGTATTTGGTTGTAACGCCCAGCGTTTCCTGAATAATATAATAATAATTTTATTCATAAAACGATTTTTAATTCGTTAACACTAATATCTCGTTAGCAAATAATACGTTCTTACACGACATTAACTTATAAAACATATATGTAATTGTCGTTATTATTATTAGAAACAATAACTGCTCATGATAAATAAAACGCGACTAAAAATATATTATAACAACTATATGGTCCAACTACTCGTTTTAAGTCGGTTTATATAAATAAATTTAACAAAATATGTATTTTAAACAATTAAAACAAGTTACGTATTTTAAACGAGACCGAGTCAGTAACTGGCTCGTATACGCGGTACCCAACCACTTAACCCACACAAAAACCCTAACTATTTAATCACTTTATATCCTTCTCCTCCTTCATTTTCTTACAAACACAAAACCCTAGCTAACTCTATCTATTTAAACACCTTTACTCCTCCATTCTCCTTCATCACTTTACCTACTCAAACCCTAACCCTATAATATTCATCTCCTTCTTCCTCTCTTTCTCAGAAATTGGCAGCCAAAACACAAGAAAAGAAAAGAAAAAACCCTCTCATCTCTCTCAACTCTCTCTCGTAGCTCTCTCTCACTCTCTCTATACCTATCTCTCTCTCACTCGCCTCTCTCTCCTCTCCTTACAGCAGAGCCGGCTGAGCACCACTCCTTGGTGGCAGCGGCGGCAGGGTGGTCCGAAGCCCAAATCGGGCAGAAGAAGGGAGCAGAGGGCGGGGGTTGTTGGTTCGAGTGGCTGTGGTAGCGAGGAAGATGATGGCGGCAGTAGATGGTATGGTCCGGTTGGAGTCTTGGTCGGGTTATGATGGCTTGACTGTGGTGGTTAAGAAGCAGGGCGGCGGCGGCGGCCCGAGGTAGTGATTGGGTGACTGTGGTGGTCCGATTAAGGTTGGATTTTGTGGCTGTGGTGGTCCGATGATGGTGGTTGGTTCGGGTGGTAGTTGTCATTCCTTTGTGGCAATTGGTTTAGGTCTCAGGGCTCCGGTCACAGATCTGTTGTGGTGGGTTTCGAATGGAGGTCCGATGGGTTTTGGTCCAGGTTATGCTTAGGTCCTTGGTTCAGACTTGGATTGGTTTTGGTTGTGCAGCAACAAGGTCGATGGTCTCGTCTGTGACTCGTTTTCAACTTGGTTCACGTCATTTGGTCAAAAGTTTCCAGATCTGGTCAACACTGGTTGACCAGGTCAAACCCGGTCAACTCAGTCAACGGCTGGGCAACGTTAGTCAAGGTCAAACTTGGTCAAACCTGTTGGCGATCAGTCCGAGGCTGGTTCGAGTCAGTTTGCGAGCTGGTTGTAGGAAGGTATATCGCGCACCGCATCTTCAATTTATTTATTTTGACAATTAAAATATATATGTATGTATGTATATAAATATATAATGTAAGTCTGTAATGAATCGAAGCAACTTATACTTGTAAAAGCTTTATTGTAATAATAATGTACGGAACGCTCGAATAGGCGAATTCTATAAATACTCATACGTATATTTATATGATTAACACTACTATTCAAGTTCAATACCAGTCAACTTAATTATTTTGTTTTTTGACTGTCGATTGATGACTAATCAATATTTATTACTTATTCAAAACATATAGTTCTCGCCTATTATAATTCTAATGATTTAAACCTTTTGTCGCATATAAAGACTTGATACATTGTATTGCGTTTTGTTTGATCTATTGTTTTGGGAAAATATAGACAACTTGAGTTGTCTGGTTTCTTACAAAAACAGAGGAGACTCTGCCCAAATTTTTATAAAAATATAAGAAGCATATTGGGCGTTCATACCTATAATGTTCTACTTCGAGAGTAACGTTTTACATATTAATTTTATCCAAACCTTATTTCGTCATAATAGAAGTAAATGAATACGAATATATATTTATATATGTAAACACAAATATTAACCGATCTTCAAAAACAAATTGAAACGCGAATCGAGTTACACTAGTAATGTTTTCATTAGCCAAAAAAAAATGTTGCTTTAACAATAATTTCAAGATGCGACTTCGTATACCATATTAAGGTATTTATTTTCAATAACTATATACACACACATACATTCGAACAACTAAACCAAGTTGTAACACCCCAACCGATGGCGGAAACATCGAGGTGTCACGTAGTGACGATTGTTCAATAGCTCATGGACTAAAGTGTAAATTTTTGAATACATTGATTAAATAATTTATTACATTGAAATGAAATACAACGATTTTAACTGCCAACTAAATTGAAATACAATGAATCAAAATCTAAATATAAATCCGAAAGCTTAAAGAATGCATCTCAAAACATCTTGAAACATGTACAAAATAATTTGGTCAATACAAAAATTGTATTGGTGAGCATACCCTGTTTAAATAAATATAGTAGAAAAGTGTTTAGCAATTCATGTGCGGTACCATTTGCAATTATGTAATAAGTAATATCCATTCAAAACCAAACCTGAGAATAATGACTAACACATGACTAACCAACTGAATAATGAATTAACAAGACAATGACCAAGATTCTCTCAACAGAGTCTCAAGGGGGTATACCATAGTACTATTCATTGAAAAGCTAGGCCGCCCAGCAGTTAATGATTTTGACAAGTCATAGACACACCAATTAACATAAAGCAAACACACATGAGAATTGCATTAAGTATAAGAAATTGAAACTTGATTAATATATATAGGTACATGAGTCACCCCAAAGTAGTAAAACAGTAAAAAGGGGAAAGATATACTCACAGTTTGCGAAAGCGATCAAAATCCACTTAAGCGGTCGTGAGCTAAGTAATGGGAATTTCGAGGAATTCAACCTATAATGTGTAAGAATACTAATAAGGAGATGTCTAAAAAGTCTAAGGTAACTAGGGTCTAAGGCAATAGGGTTTGCTAAGTCGATTTGGGGAATTAAAGTGTTTATGATAGCTTGAATTAATATAAAAGTTGTATATTAAAAAATAATATACCAACGTTCGTAAATGTGGTTTAAGTAATATATCTGTTACCAATTGAATATTTAGATAATACTTATGTTTGAATAATTTAGACAAAATAATGTAGTTAATTACTTTCACAAAAATAATGTAAATAAATATAATAATTATAAATGATTAAATAAGTAATCATGAGTTACACCATGATCCAATAAATGGTAATTAAGATTTTCAAACATAAAACATTTCCATTTTATTTTTTTTTGGAAGGCGAATTTTATTAAACCACAAACACACAAGGGAAAATCTCCAAGACGGAGACCCCAAATACAAACAAAGTTACGTTACATCGAAATTAAACTTTTTCCAGTCCTTCCATTCCATAGACCCATTCTTGCTCCTACTCGTAAACCATAGGAAAGCCAAAATCTTGATGTCTGAGACAATCTCTACCACATTACGCCGGACGTCCCTGAATATTATCTCATTCCTAGCCTTCCAGATCCGCCAACATGTTAAAATAAGAATACCTTGAAGCGCTCTTTTCTTTTCCGCGGCCCATGTAGATGACGAATAAACCTGCATGATATCTTTAACCGAGAAAAAGAAAAACTGAGGCAGGTTTACCCAAGAAGCAATCCCACCCCATACCCCACACGACACTGAACAGGCCGTGAAAGTATGATCAATGCAATCTTCCTGTTCATTACACATGTCACATATAATATCCCCACAATCAATATTTCGCCTTCGTAATGCCTTCTTTGTCGGTATCCGGTCCATCAACATACGCCACATAAAAACGTTACACTTGATTGGGAGCCATTTACACCAAACGAATTCTGAACTATTTTGTGACATTTGCTCAGAACTCAACCATTTTCGAACTATACTAACCGAAAATTCTTTTCCATAGCTAAAGTCCCACATCCATCGATCATTAGCACTCCTTAATTCAAGGCCATCCATCAAATGAATACAATCTTCTAACTGTGTAGCTTCTATTTCCGTAGTAGGAATGCGCCGCCACTCCCAAGAAATCAAACCTTCATCTTGACTCATCCCAAGCCGATCGGCAACTTTACACGCCTTATTCATCTCTAACCGAAAAAGATCCGGGAATAAATTCTTGAGCGGGATTTTTGACGCCCAAGGATCTATCCAAAATCTAATCTCCATACCATTACCCAACACACCTCGAATCATACTCATAGCATTAAAACCGGCCACATTTAGCCGATACCCATTTTGAACCACCTTTGACCAAGTACCTGAAAATGTAGAATTACAAGGATATGCATCCCACTTTCTATTAGAGCCATGAATCGCCACCACCACCCTTTTCCATAACGCTTCACCTTCATGTCGATACCTCCACAACCATTTAACCAAGAACGCTTTGTTCACCTCATCTAGTTTCCGAATACCCAATCCTCCATTTTTAATGGTCTTTGTCACAACATCCCAACTCACCCAGTGAAGTTTCCTCGAGTCTTCGTTTCCACCCCATAAAAAACGTCTCATCAAACCTTCTAATTTGTTGACTATACCAGTAGGGGCCTTATAAATAGAAAAATAATAAGACGGAAGGCTCTCCAAAACCGCTTTAATAAGAGTCAATCTACCACCAATGGAAAGAACTTTAGACTTCCATGACGATAGTCTGTTCTTAAACACCTTGACCACCGGCTCCCAGTTGTTAATTCTATTCATATTAGCACCTACCTGTATACCGAGGTAAGTGAACGGCATCTCCCCTGCGCGACAACCCATCCCTATCGCCTTATCATTTACCTCCTCCACCGTTTTCCCCATCCCATATAGCGTCGATTTATGAATATTAATCTTAAGACCCGAGCACATATTAAAAACTCTAAGTAACCTTCTTAAACAAATAAAGTTACCTTCCACCCACTCTCCCATGACCAATGCATCGTCCGCGTATAACAAATGTGAAATAACCGGACCGTCTCTTGGCATTTCAACTCCCCGAAATTCCCCAATTTCGCTCGCCTTTTTTATTAACCCTGAAAATGCTTCCATAAGGATGATGAACAAAAACGGCGAGATAGGATCCCCCTGCCGAATACCCTTACCACAATCAAACTCAAACGTCGGCGAGCCATTAACTAACACAGACGAACGAGCCGATCGCAAAATACCTTCTATCCATTTACACCATAAGTCCGGAAAGTTCATTTGTTTCATAACCGATATTAAAAAGGCCCAATTAACATTGTCATAGGCCTTTTCAAAATCAATCTTAAACATAAATAACTCCTTATTTTTCTTCTTCGCCCACGATAGCACCTCGCTAATAACAAGAGGACTATCCAATATATACCGACCTTGGACAAACGCTGACTGCGTCTCATTAATAATACTGTCCATTACCATCTTCAATCTGTTTGCTAGCACTTTAGAGATAACTTTAGAAATCACTCCTATCAGATTAATAGGACGATACTCCCCTAACGAAACCGGATCTTTCACCTTTGGAATCAATGTAATAAAACTAGATGCCGCACCACGACTGATTTCACCACTACAGGCAAATTTATTAAGTATATCAACGAAATCAGCAGCAAATAAATCCCAGTACCTCTTAACAAAACGAAAATTAAACCCGTCAGGGCCGGGAGCTTTGTCACTACCACATTGGAATACCGCATCCTTGATTTCCTTCTCGACAAAAGGACTCACTAACCTTTCTGCTTCGTCCCCGGTAATAGACTTTAAACCAAAACAATTAAGTCTTGGTCGAACCGGAGCTTCTTCAAAGAATTTATTTCTAAAGAAACGCAACACCTCTCTTTTGACTTCCTTTGGTTTCGTAACCCAATCGCCGTCAACATTCAAGCCCGATATAGAATTCGTCACTCTTCGACTATTGATCGAGCCATGAAAGAAACGAGAATTTTCATCCCCTTCCTTTGCCCAACGCACTCTCGACTTTTGTTTCAAATCTTTGGATTTAAAATACTCCAATTGCTTCAATCGTTTTCTCGCTTCCTCAAGACTCCAAAGCTCCTCTTCGTTTAAATCCCTCTCCTCCAACAATAACTCGAAGGAATTAACTTCAAGCGACAATACTCTAGCCTCCTCCATCTCATCATCAATGATTCTCTTCTTCCACATAGTAATCGCAGATCTCAATTTCTTGAATTTATGAAGCAATTTCATCTCTGGCTCCCCGTGGCAAACAATACTACTAACCGTGTTCTTAACCACATCGTCAAAACCATCACGTAACATCCAAGAATTGAAGAATCTAAATGGTTTCGGACCATAATTGCGGCAATGAATTTTAATAATTAGAGGACAATGATCCGAACCACCTCGCTCTAAAGCCCGATATTCCGCGCTCGGCCATTCGTTAAGAAACGACCAATCGACGAATATCCTATCGATCCGGCTAAGTTTATTCCCCGACAAAAACGTAAACTTCCTACCTTTTAATGCATATTCAAATAATCCCGCGTCTTCCACAAAATCGTTAAACTCTGACGTCTCGGCCTGATTAAAATTAGAGTTTCTTCTATCAACACGATCACGAACGCAATTAAAATCACCGCCCACAATCCAAAAACCTCCGTCATCCAATAACACCGATTTCAAATAACCCCATATCTCCCGCTTATCGTGAATACGTTGAGGGCAATACACATTAATAAGCGTAACTTTCCTACCATCACCTTTCAAAAAACCCGAAACCACCAAAACATTCGGCCTCTTGGTAACCATGGTCTTCGAGAACAATTTAGGATTCCAAAACGTAATCAAGCCTCCCGAACGACCAACCGCATCCACATGTTCACATTGGAATTCAGACATACCCCAAAACTTACCAACATCCACATTATCCAGAGACTCAAATTGAGTTTCCTGGATAAAAATACAACCAATGTCATTTTCCACTTTCAACTTACGACACCAATCACTTTTATTTATCGATCCTAGTCCACGAACGTTCCAAGATAACACATTCATTGACGAATGTGTTGAAAGCCTTCTTCCCGAATGGTCTTCTCGATAGAATCCATCATTCCTTCAAACTCTTCAACCCCCACTTTCTTACCAAACCTAACCGTTTCCGCCACTTCAATCCCGATCAAGTCCGCGTCAAGAACAGTCTCATTACAAAATTCTGCAGCCGTGCCTTCGTTTACTACCAATGGTACAAACTGCTTCTCCTTACCATTTTGTTCGGACTCAACTGTACCGCTCCCAGCCTTTTCCTCAGCCCCATTAACGTTGAATATGAACCTGTCGATGTCAAACGGGTCATCTCCCTCTCTAGCTCTTTTTTTAGGTCGTTCTTGTCCTGTAGGAGACGGCGTTTTTTGAGATCTATCTTTCTTCCGAAAACCTCTATGCTTCTTAATCTTGTTCACCGCTGCATCATTAGTATCCCCGCACACACTGATATCCACGTTAAGATTGACCACTTCTTCATCTTTATGTTCCACAGACACATTAATATTATTGTTCTCGACCCCAATATCATCACAACCCATTCGCACATCTTCTACCTCCACTATGGCCGCACCAACCTCCTCCATCTCCACATTCAAGGCGTTATCATCCGTAACGTCACACGGATCCAACAGGCAATCCGGTATCCACTCGTCTACCTCCTCAATCACCGTCACAGTGAAAACTTCACCTTTCCACTTGACATCCACAGATTCATTAATAAACTTCCCCGGTTCGCAAAGAATACCAAGCATAACATGTGACAAATCCACCTCCCCTTCGGTAATCTTAACCGGGTGAATGATCGAACCAAATAACGAACCAATATCATTAAAGATCCCATTATCGTACAAACCCAAAGGGACCCCATACACCTTAATCCACGCCACTTTTTCCTTAGGAAGCATCTGCCCATCCCATTTATCTATGGATTCAAATGATTCTTTCCAAACCTCCTTATTCTTAATAAACTCTTCCATGCATGCACTAGAGTTGAAGATAAGAACCACCCAAAGTCCCCCCACGTACCTAATGCCAACCCTATTAAGATTGATAGAGTTAAGCCAGGTACGTAAGTTTGATAGTTTGTCGAGATCAATCGTCCTACCCACGGCTCCACAACCCGACCACAAAAGACTTCCTTTCACGTTAGAATCCACCACAATCTCCTTACCACTCTTAACCCCCACCGGCTCCACATTCATCAACTTGTCTCTAAAAGAACTGCCATCTCCCAACCCAGTTCCCACATTATTGTTCACCATCCCCTGATCGTTACCAGCCTCGGCACGGTCAGCGGTTGGAATAGGCTTCTCATTCATAGCCGGCGGTTTGTTATTTCCTCCTTTCCAATCAATCTTTTCCCCATTAACGAACCGTGCCAAGGCGATAAACAGTTTATAAGACCCAATCCAGACATCACCCATCTCCTTCTCAAGACCCACCGGATCCGTAACATACACAAACGTAACGAAACCAAAACGCTTACCCAACTTGTCGTACTTCCTTGCAATATATGTGTTCTGAATGACCCCATAGTTCTTCAACACTGCTACCAAATCTGTAGACGCGCACCCGTTCGGCAAATTAGAAACGAAAAACTTCGTCTGCCCCCATTCCTTCTGTTTTGAAGTTTCAGCCTGATCCGATCTCTTTCCCTTGTGTTTTGGAGCGTCGTACCAAGTATCCACCTTGAACCTTTCCTTGCTCGCCATTGATCTTGAAGAAAGTTAGCCAATTCGCCTGCTGTTCGCCGTCACGATCGCCCTATTTTTCCGGAGGAATAGAAATTTAAGTATAAACCGTAAACATTTCCATTTTATAAGAAAAATATTTATAACTAAATATTTAGATAGTGTAAATAAATAAATGTTTAATTATGTCTAATTAAACATAAATAATGTTAATAATACAAGACATGATCAAAAGATGCTATATTTATGAAAAATAATTATTTTCTGATGTGAAATACTAAAAATAATATTTCCATAATTTCTATAAACTTACTTATATATATATATATGTATATAAATATATAATGTAAGTCTGTAACGAATCGAACCAACTTATACTTGTAAAAGCATTATTCTAATAATAATGTACGGAACTGTGAGTGTTGGATTTTAGCTAAAACAGGATTATACGATCATACAAGTCACAAAACTAGGTGCGGAAACCCTAGATCTGAACAAATTGATAAAACACAAATCACGATACAATCAAGATCATTTTCAATAACATTTCATAGATTAACTTTCATTCAAAAAGCATTTACAATGAGTTTATGTTAATCTAGATCACACTGATAATCTCTCAAAAACACCTATGAACCTGATCTGAACCTGGACACAAAATGACAACTCTCTTTCATTATCAAAAACACAAAATCTATATATAGACACTGCACATTCGCCCGTTTCATCTGGTCGAATGTGAGTGTTTTCCACATTCGCCCACATCAAGTGGTCGAATGTGTCTTCTTGTTCAGGTCCATTCTTCCTTCGCCCACTTCAGATCTACCTTCGTCCGATCTTGTTTACCTTCGCCCAGTCATATCTACATTCGCCCCATTCTAGTCACCTTCGGCCATCACTAACATATGTTAATTATTGTATATCCAATCCTTAGTCGCAAAACGCATCAACAAACTCCCCCTCGACTATTGATTGGATAGTTTTCTCTGATAGTCCATCGTCTTGTTCATCAACTTGATTCTGAGCTGTTTCTTCTGCTCAGAAGTCATTGGCGGCTCGAATGTTTTCTTCACAGGCTTAGACACATTGGCCATCTTCACAGTCTTGCCAAGTTTACCCTCCAAGTTGCTTCCTGCATTTATATCATACGCAAAACACACTCCAACAACTTGAGTATACTTTCTCGCTTGAGCAAAGTCATTGGGTTCATAGTAGATCGGATTGTAGAACAACATGATGATGTCTTCGAATGTGCAATTAATCAACCACATAGGATCAAATACATGAACATGCTTGTATTTATCCTTTCCATCTCTCAACACGATCACCGCTTCTGCCTTTCTCCAATCGTAATACCAAAAGATGAAATCAGCACTAAAATGCTGTGGCATTGGCATCAACGGTATCTTCCTCATCACATTAGGTGCTTTATAGATCAAAGTAACACGCTTCATATTGGTTTGTGGATCAATATCCCTATGCACTTTTCTTCTGGGATATTGAGGCTTGAACCTGTTCCATCTCGTACGACTTTCCCAAACCAATTTGTCTGCGCACCAACCGACATGTGATCCATTTACCTCGGCACCTGACATTGGGAATCTGCATAAGTCTCTAACCGCCCAATACGGTAGAGTAAGCAAATCACAGAATCTGTTGAAATACAGAATTCCGGTTTCCCATTTTGCAGCAATACACTTCAGTCTGCCTAAGTAAGTCCACCCGAGAGCTCTGCCTTTGAACTTGGCATTATGAAATCGATAGAAATTACCTTGAGCTTCAGGCTTAGGTCGGTTCTCATCCATTTCCTTCAATTTCTTCATATAATTCTTCAACTCATCAGACTGGTTAGAAGAATCTTTCTTTTCAGTACCAAATACCTTCTCAACAAACTCTTCACTCCTCTTCTTTGCTTTCTATTTCGCTGACTTATTTGGTATCTCAGTGAAGTCAGGAAATACTTCATTCTCATCTTCTTGTCTGAAATACTGGGGAAATTCTTCATGAGTAATATCTTCTACTTCAACTTCATTGTTCTCTGGAGTATGCACATCATCTGAATGACTTCCCATATCCTTTTCAGGAATATCAGGAATCGATTCATCCATCATAAACTCCTCAAACGTTTTCCCTACCCTCTGTGCGAGACCATCTAGTATTTCTTTCGCCACAGATGCAGGTAATTCCCCTTCTTCAAGATCTGGATCATCATATTCCAACTCATATCTCAAATCATCAGTCTGGAATATTTCAGCGAAGCATCCTGTGAACTCAATGGTCCACTCTCTCTTTTCCAACATATTCTTATACAACTGTTTAGCATCCTCAGACAAAGATCTCACCTTCTCGTTCCAGAAAATACTTTCATCCGAATCAACATTCCCACCTTTCTTTTTGGAACTTGATTCTCCAGTATCCTTCTTCTGTGGTGTTCTCTTCTCATAACTAAACCTAGAAGTATCATCTCCTCCATCATGATCACTTCCACTGCTAAACTCATCACCTTGCTTTTTCCCTGTACCTTCAGCACCATCATCATCATCATCATTAGCGTCATCATCATCATCATTGTCATCATCGCTTTTATCCGATCCATCATCATCCTCATCATCATCTTCTTCTTTCTCAGATTCAGAATACTCATAATCAACTTTCTGTTCATCTTCTTCTTCATCTTCTTCACCCTCTTTCAACTGGGGTGCTCTGCTATAAAGCTCTTCAATCAAACCACAAAGGCGTTTGTTTTCCTTCTTTAGTTCTTTGTTATCAGCCTTAATTAGTTTGATTTTGCTCTTGTTTCTTTCACACTTCCTTTCAAGCTTCTCATTCTTTGCTTCAATCAACTTAATCTTATCATTTATATCATCCTGATTAGATTTCGAAGCAACCACAATCTGGAGCATCTTCTCCTCATTCTGCTTGAACTTAGCAATTTCAGCTTGTTGAGCAACCAGCATCTTCATCATGTCCTCCATCTTCTTATTAACTTGTTTCATGACATCGTCATCCACAGTCACTTTCTTCGACTTAGATCTGGATGGCTCAACTTCAACAACTTTCTCTTTCTGAGGCTTTCTAAACATATCGAGCACTTTATCCATATCGATATTGAACTGATCGATTGGTAAAGCCTCTGCCTCTTTCGCTTTCTTCTGCTTCTTGGCAACTGGTGAAGATAGCTTAGATGGTGTTCCAGCATCAGGTAATCTCTTTCCCTTCAACAACTGAGCCAATTCTTTCTCTCTCAGTTCTTTTACACTTGATTTCTTTGCCATAGTCTTTTGCTTCTTTGTTTTTCTGGGCAAATTCACAACTACAGTTTCTCCAACACTCAGTTCAGCTAGGTCAACACCTAAACCTTCATCTTCAACTGATTTCTTTCTTCTCTCAGCTTCTTCTATCGACTGATTCAAGGATTCAGACTCACCAACCATAGTGGCCTTACGTTTGGTGGTCCTTACATTCTCATCATCAGAATCCCACTGCTCATCAACCTCAGTCTCTTCTGAATCTACAGACTCTTCATCCACCAAACCCGATCCTTTCTTTGCCGTCGATTTCTTTCTAGCCACTTGTTGCTTAGTGCTTCGCTGATCTATAGCCTTTCCCTTGCCCTTCCCTTTGGCTCCAGGATTGACTACTTGACGTTTCCGCTTAGTGCTTGAATCAACATACACTAAGGGATCATCATTGTCCGAGTCACTCTCATCATGTCTTGCTTTGTTCTTGCCAGGATCAATGTAATCCGGACGAGCCAAAGCACCAAATAATCTCCTGTTAGGTGGCTTCTCACTATCAGGCACACCTTTGTAACCCTTCATCCTCATCAAAGTTCTAATGTTCATATGATCTTGACCTAGAATCATAGTCGGATCCTTTTTCAGCATAGGATATTTATAGTCAAAGATCATCATTAGAAACCTCGGATACAACATAAACTTCTTATTCTTCATTCCCTTCAGCATCTCCAGCATATGATCAAGAATCATCCCAGAAACATTAAATGGTTTGTTGAGTGTCAACGCAACCATTAATGAACTCAAACTCCTTCTCATCACGTCATAACCACCACTCACACATCCAAAGACATGAATAAGAACATGAGCAAAATACTTGTACTGTACTCCCAGCTTCCCCTTATACATAGATCCGTCAGTGATTGGACCTTTGTATTTCATTCTTAAGAAGCACGCCTTCTGTTCTGTCCATGATAACTCCCTGGGATCTTCACTGTCTTCAAACTTAATCTGTAAAGCTTCCCGAATATCAGCTTCAGTCAAGAACATCTCCATCTCCTGAATCTTGCTCTTGATGATCGTCTGATTCTCCCAGTAGTCATACATAGCATTCTGGTAAAAATCTTCAATTATGTCTTTGTATATGATGGTTGGTGTGGCTAAGGCATGAACAATCCTGCTCCTCTTCAGAAACTCTATATTTCCTGTAAACTCCGTGTTCTTCTCAACGTCTCCTAGATAAGCGCAACAGTTGTGCGATCGTTCAAAAGGCCAACTGCTAGGAACAGATGTTTCAGCTTCTGGCACTGGTGTGATTTCAACTGGAGTTTCAACATTCACTGCTGGTGTTTCAACGTTCTCGGGTTGTTTAGCCATCTGCTCATGAAAATCAATAAAACACGTCAAAATACAAAAACGACAAAAATTATAAAATTTTGGTCAAAACTAATCTGCACATTCGCCCGTTTTAAACTGGTCGAATGTGAGATTTTGTGGTCGAATGTGAAAATTTTGGTCGAATATGAAAAATTTCTGATTAAAAATCACATTCGTCCGTTTTTATTGTTCATTCGCCCAACCCGTTCCACCTTCGTCCGTTTTTATCAACCGAATGTGGAAAAGGTTTTCCCCCAAAATTTAAAATTTTGCCATTGTTTATTTTAACCTGTAATTTTGATCTACATGTATCCTAATAAAGCCGACTAACACTCGTTTATAAGCAATTTTGACAATTAATCAGTTTTCATTGGTTTTAAATTGGAGATAGGGTTCATCTGTTGTTTAATCGATCAAAATCATATTCAGATATGTTATTAACCTAATTCCTTCCATATTCTCCCCCTAAAACCTATGAGAACTGATCGGAAATGAAAAACAAACAACAATAATAATCAAAAACCCCTAGAATTTAAACCCTAGGTCCGGTTTATAAAAACTTCAATTCAGGTCTGAAATCGCGTCCATTACCTGCAATTTGAGTCTTAAAATGATTAGAAATGATGAGGGAACAAATCAGTGGATTAGAAGAAAAACGAGCAACAAGGTCTTGTTATTAAGAAATTTTGAAAAATATTTGAATGAGGGGCTCAAACCTGGAATGAGGTATTTATAAGAAGCTACCTTCCGCCGTTTGTGGTGGACGAACGTGGGAGAAGTTCACATTCGCCCCAAACGAATGGTACGAATGTGAAACTGCTCCACCTTCGCCCCTATTTAAAGACCCGAAGGTGGAATTTGTACCCGGAAGTGGAATTTTCACCCGGAAGTGAAATATCCACATTCGCCCAAAATCAATACGGTCGAAGGTATGATTTTTCCACATTCGACCCATTTAAGGGGCGAATGTGAAATGGAAAAATCTGAAAATTTTGCCAAATCACGAATTCGAATCCCGTTCAACATTTTTCAATCCGTTAAACTTCCAAAGCTCAAATTTTCACATTTTGAATGTTACAAAGTCCAGATGGTGTTCTCAAATCTCAGAAATTGACCATCAAGCATCCCCGGTTATCAAAAATAAAGCAGAAATGCAAATCTTTTAGATTTTCTGAAATTTTATCAAAACACACCTAAAATCTTTTTGGATTTTGTATCTTTTTGACAATAAAAGTAAAATGCGACAAAATAAAATGCATCAAAGTAAATGAAAACAGTAAATATTTTGTGATTTCCGGTAAGAGGATCATATCAGTTTTCTGAGAAATCTGAACACAGCGTTGATCTGGTTCAATATTATCATTAGAAACAATATGTGACACGGCAATTGCTGATATTGTTGTCCACATAAGCTCACATGCAGACAATTACGCAATGCTTTAAAATGATACTAATTAGATGTATTAGACTAACACATTGTGGTTCCCACACACACGACATACTCCCGTATCAAGAAGTAATTTGCACAAAGACTCATTGTAAAGCGTGATTATGCTTTCGTCGTCTGTAATTGTACAAGATATAATGCACAGAGGTATACAGGTCAGCAAATTAATGCAGCAAAGTAACATATGCACCATACCAGGTTGAGGACTGATATTAATCATGATTTGCATCAATGATCAATACGATATTATAGATAATCTTTGATCATCATATAACATGGAAAGTTCCTCAATTCGGTAACTTTAGGATTTGGCATAAAGCTCTTTTATAAAGACATCCTGTCTGATCTAGGTCCGTAATGACTTACAGCAGAAGATCAGATAGGCTATCCCCAGACAACTAATAACATAACGACCCTAAACCTCCGAGTTTTGTACAAACACCCTATCAAACGAAATTACGGTACTAAGACCATATGCCCATGAGGTGTTCATCCACAAACGCGTAGTTTGTTATGTTTGTATCACTAATGCACGCAATATATAGTCTACGAAGCCTATCAGCATATCACACGTAATCAACATACGTCTCATTAAAACTATACAATTCTTTAGCCTGTGTCAGATCCCCACTGATGTACTATCATTTCCTCTTTTTATCCAGGAAATCATTTTAGGTTTTTCTAATTTTTAGGTATTTTGAAAATTTTTCAATGTTTTTGGTTTTTCTGATAAAATGACTCCCCCTAAAATAAAGAACATATTTTTGGGTTTTTAATTTTTCTGAAAAAACAAAACAAAAAAAAAATTTGAAAGAAACAATCCACTTGAAAGCATCAACTTCTTTGAGGATTAAACAACCCCCTCGAAAGCATCAACTTCTTTGAGGATTATGATAGTAAAGAGAAATTCCCAATTAGCAAAGAGAAATTCCCAATTAGCAAAAATTTAAAACTAAAACTAAAAACTAAAAATGATAAACCGAGGAGCCGATTAGTCCTGTTTTTCCTTTATATTGTTTACTTTCAAAAGATATTCAAAGCGGGATCTGTCAAAAGCTTTTGTAAACAAATCTGCACGTTGGTAGTCAGTATGGATTTTGACCATGTCAATCAATTCCTTAGCGTAACAATCACGGATAAAATGATATTTAATCCGGATATGTTTAGCTTTAGAATGATTTTCAGTATTTTTAGTTAATGCAATTGCGGCTTCGTTGTCACAGTGTATAGGGGTTTTAAGAAACTGCAAACCGTAATCGACCATCTGTTGTTGGATCCAGAGCACTTGCGAACAGCAACTCGAGGCTGAAATGTACTCGGCTTCACATGTAGACAGTGCGACAGAAGTCTGTTTCTTGCATTGCCAGGTAATTAACCTGCTCC
Source organism: Ambrosia trifida (assembly GCA_028751855.1). Taxonomy (NCBI): domain Eukaryota; kingdom Viridiplantae; phylum Streptophyta; class Magnoliopsida; order Asterales; family Asteraceae; genus Ambrosia; species Ambrosia trifida. The sequence continues at coordinate 53,969,034 of CM054130.1, read as the reverse complement.
CTAAAAACTGGCAACCGGCTGTTGTTGATTTGCTGTCTTTGTCACAGCCGCCCCAATCTGCATCACTAAAAGCAATAAAATCAAAATCATCATCATTAGGGTACCAAAGTCCTTTTGATGGACAACCCTTCAGATATCGAAGGATACGCTTGACCGCCGTCAGATGACTTTGTTTCGGCTTCGATTGATAGCGAGCACAGAGACACGTTGCATACATAATATCTGGTCGAGACGCTGTCAAATACATCAGAGATCTGATGATTGCTCTATATGTAAATGGATCTGTCAGCTCCCCCTTAGCGTCCACTCCAATCCCGTGATTGGGTTGAATCGGGGTATCCATCGGCTTAGAGTCCTCCATCTGGAATCGGCTAAAGATGTCGGCTACATATTTCGTCTGGTGAATGAAGATCCCGTCGGGTCTTTGATCCACCTGTAAGCCGAGGAAAAATTGCATTTCCCCCATAGCGCTCATTTCGAACTTCTCCTGCATAACAGTTTCAAATTCCCTGCACAAGAGTTCGTTAGTTGAACCAAATATAATATCATCAACGTAAATCTGTACTAGAAGCAAGTCATCTCCCGTCTTCTTCGTAAAGAGGGTGCAATCGACGAGGCCGCGCTTGAATCCTTTGGAGATGAGGTATGTACTTAGCTCCTCGTACCACTGTCTTGGAGCCTGGTGCAGACCATATAAAGCTTTGTTCAGCACGTAGACCTTGTCCCGGTGGATTGGGTCCTCAAAGCCTGGTGGCTGCCCGACATAAACCTCCTCCTTGACTTTACCGTACAAAAATGCGCTCTTGACGTCCATTTGATAGACTTTGAATTTCATATATGAAGCAAACGCAAGGAACATCCGAATAGCTTCAATTCGTGCTACTGGTGCATAGATTTCGTTGTAATCAATTCCTTCGATTTGATGGAAACCCTGCACAACCAATCTGGCTTTGTTCCGTACAATAACTCCACGATCATCCTTTTTGCACTTAAACACCCACTTAGTGCCTATTTTCTTTCTTCCTGGCGGCAAATCTGTGAGCGTCCAGACTCCCAATTTCTGGAATTGCAATAACTCTTCCTGCATTGCCTCAACCCAGGCATCTTCATTCAAAGCGTCTTTGTATGTCCTTGGCTCTACCTGCGACACATAACATGCAAACGACCAATCATTTTGGCTACCAGATTTCTGAATTTTGGCATACAATGCTAAAGCACCAAAACTCTCTGGCGAATTAACGCTTTTAAGCTGCCCTCTGGTCATCACTCCACTACCAGGATCACCGATAACTTGCTCCAGCGGGTGAATACGATGAATCCGAGATTCCGGATTAACAGGTACAATCACTCCCGTCTGAGCAGTCAAGTTCTCTACAGCATCCTGATCATGACCCGTGTTAGACGATGAAGCAACATCTGGATTTGGAGTTGGGTTCACAGTTTGCTCTTCTAAATCTTCTGCATGTTCAAGAACGGCTTCTTCAAATTGTTCATCTTCAGATTCTGAAGTGTCTAGTGAAGTTGAAGCTTCTTGAAACAACTCTTCTTCTTGTATAGGAACACTGGTATCATTAGAAGCTGGTGGGGGGTTTACGGTGATTGGACGCATCAACGGTGAAGTTGCCGCGTTTTCACACTCGTAAAGTAATCTGATAACAGCTTCTTCAACCAAGCTATCTAGGTTGAATGATTCAAAGAAATCTTTGTAATCAAACATCCAATCAGGGCCCGTGCCTTGCAAATTTTGTGTGTATCGTTGAACTTCCACGTTAGCCCAATCCTCCACTTGACGAGTTTGCTTGTTGAAAACCCGTTTGAGCGGGGTTGCATATCCAACAAAATATCCCTCCTCAGCTTTAGGACTAAACTTCTCGCTTGGATTCAACATCGTACATGGCGCCCCAAATGGTTCTAGATACTCTAAATTGGGCTTTCGTCGGTGTAACAGCTCATAAGATGTTTTTCCAAACTTCTTCACTGTTAGAACCCGATTTAATGTATAGTTTGCTGCATAAATCGCCTCATTCCAGAACATTACTGGAAGATTTGAGTCAGCGAGCATTGTTCTAGCAGCCTCAATCAGAGTCCTATTCTTTCTTTCAGCAACACCGTTCTGTTGCGGGGTATACGGAGCCGAATATTCATGATGAATCCCTTTGCTTTCACAAAGTTCATCCATCTTTGCATTTTTGAACTCCGTCCCGTTGTCACTCCTGATCCTTTTTATCTTCAAATTGTAGATATTCTCCAGTCGAGTGAACAGAACTTGTAGGTTGGTAAAGGTGTCGCTTTTGTTCTTCAAACACATCACCCATGAGAATCGTGAATAGTCATCAGTGACGACTAAACAATAAAGCTCTCCAAGATGACTTTTGCGCTTTACCGGTCCAAAAAGGTCCATGTGCAATCGCTCAAGCGGCATCTCAACAGAGTTAACTTTCTTCACTTTATGGGACTGTTTGTGTTGTTTTCCTTTCATGCAGCTCACGCACTTGTCGTTCAGATGGAAATGTTTCACGTTTACTCCATCGACAAGTCCATTTCTCACTAACTGATTCATTTTCCTCAGATGAATGTGCCCCATTCTGCGGTGCCACATTATCGATTCTTTTTCGGTCGCCTTGGATAGAAAGCATGTTATCTGTCCCTGTGATGTCATTGCCTTGGACATATCAAGAATATAAAGATTGTTGACTCGAGGTGCCATCAACATAACCCACTCCTTTGGAATTTTGAAGCCCGGTTTGAGAATATAGCATGATTTGTCATCAAAATGCACAGAAAATTGTTTATCGCATATTTGACTGACGCTCAACAGATTATAGTCTATCTGCTTGACATAAGAAATCCGCTCGAAAGTCACAATCCCATTACTCACGCTTCCTTCCATCGTAATATATCCTCCTTTATTACCCGCGAACGCGACATATCCTCCATTAATATTCTTCACATCAAACAGCAACGCCAAATCCCCCGTCATGTGGCCTGAAGCTCCACTATCAACAATCCAGAGACTGCTAATAGGGCCAGCTGAAGCTCCCTGCACACAAAAAGTAAACATTTAGTTCTTTCGGGGGACCCAAGCCTGAGTCTTGGGCCTTTGAACATTTGATTTCAAAGAAACATCCTCAATGACTTTTTCAACAACTTTTTGTTTTGAATCAACCGTTTTCTGATTTTTCAAAACAGTGTCATTTTTCTCACTCACCTTCGAAGTAGAAGCTCCTGGAGTACCATTAGGTGTCCAAGATTGTTCAGACCTTTTGAGAATACGAATTTGAGATTTTGATTTCTCAATTGGTTTCTGAACATTGTTACTAAAAGTAACTTTCTTAGCAACCTTATCTGAATTAACAGACTTAGGTCCAACATTTGATTTGACAATTGGTTTTTGTGGAACCTTTTGTCTATCAGCTGTTGTGTTCACCACAGGTTTTCTCCAAGATTATTCCATTGCAATCCGATTCCTTCGATCATATTGAAATGGACGGTTGTTCCTCATTTGAAAATTGTTTTGATTATAAAATTGTTGTTGTTGAGGAACAGTCCGTCTATGTGGTGGGACATAATGATCAATCGGCTTTTTCATGGAATTCTTAACCTCAACCTCATGTCTTTTGTGCCTTACATATGGACACTGAGCAAGTAAATGCCCACGTTCTCCACATTTAAAGCATTTTCTATATTCCTCAAACACATAATGAGCATTTGGTGAAGCAAATGATCTGACAGGAAATTGATCATTATACTGTTGATTTCTCAAACTCTCAGGAAGTGGTCCTTTCGAGTAAGTTGGCTCATGAAAACCATTTGCTTTATCATTTGGACGAATGAACTCAGTGACATGGATTTTTGGTTCTTGAGGAACTTCTGAAAACAATTTCTTTAAGATTTCTGGTGGAATTTCATTGGTTCTCTCATGTTTTGGAAACCATATTGTGCTTTCTTGCCAGATTTTATCAAGTTTAGAATAGTTAACATTTTTGATCGGAAATTCCTCATCAGAAATGATTTTATCGGATCCTTCCATCCGATAAAACACCTTAACAGGTTTGTCACTTGGTTCATTCAGCTCATTCTTTTCAACAACATTCTTAACACCATTCACTTTCTTAACATCAATCTTTTCAGACTTTTTATCACGATTAGCATTTGCCATCGGATGAACATGATCAGATGGTGACACTGGTTCAGTAGTAATGATGTGATTTTCTTTTGGAATCTCACATTCATTAACAGATTGATCACTACCAGTATCATCATTTTCTGAGTCTGAACTATCACTCTCAGCATAAACACCCTCATTGTTCAAGCCCAAAATCGGTCTCACATCGGAATATGGATCACCAATACTCGAGGTATTAGATTCCTTTTCCGATGATGAGTCTGATTTTACCAAACTCTCCGGTATAACTTGGTGATAGTTATGGTTTTCAAAAAGAACCGGAGATGGTACAGACTTGTAATTGGTGGTGTTATCATCAATGATATGATCTACCACATAAGCAACATTCTTATAACTTTCCAGCTTTTTGTTCACCTTTTCAGCAAAGCATTTTATGGCTGCCATTTCCAACTTGGTGTTTTCAATTTCATTGATATAGTTATTTATGGCCAATTGTTTCAATGACAAAGTATTTTTCAAGTCGGAAATGTCCTTTTTATAGCCATCTAATACTTTGTTGAAAGCATTCAACTCTTTGCGAGTAGATTGACAGTTCAAGATAGCACTATCTCGTGAAATTCGGAGTTGTTTATTCTCCTCTGTCAATCTATCACATGTTCCACAATATTTATCACTCATAACATCAGTGCTAGATTCAGAACTTACAGGTTTTGGCGGTTCAGTCATGGCCATCAACGCAAAATGAGCTTCCTTTCCAGTGAAAAACTTGGAGTAGTCGATCTTGGTGAAAGCATCATCAGCTATGCACGACTTCCTCGTCATCAAAAAGTCAGCTTCTGCCAGCAACTGGTCAATATCATCATCTAAAGAATCAACACTTGCCTCTGTGTCTGATTCGCTCTCAGAATCTGAATAAACTGATCTACACTCCTCGGGAACATCAGAGACTGAATCAATCACCATTCCAGAACTCTTTTCCTCAGCCTTAACCTTAACAGGTTCACTCTCCACTTCCATCTCAGTCTCAGAATCATCACTTTCACTCTCCTCAGTTTCTTTCTTCTCATCAACTGCCACCGACTCTTCCATATCAACCTGATAAGCAACACATGCCACATTCCCACCAGTAGTCACTTCCTCAACTCCTATTTGCATACCCGACCAGTCAAACCTCTCATCCTGTTGAGTCACCAAAGCTTGGTTCTGACTCGCATTCTGTTGAGTCTCATTAGGTGTAGTGATAGGTACAACTGTTCGGTTTGTGTGATTAGGAGATTGGTTTTGAATCTGGTGTTGAGTGTTTGGTTGTCTGTTTTGGTTGTTAAAGTTTCGGTTTTGGTAGTTGTTGTTATTTTGGTAAGAAACTTGGTTTTGTTGACGGTTCTGGTAATTTGCATTGAAAGGGTTTCGATTACCTTGTTTAGGTGGCTGGGTGCATTCCCTTTTGAGGTGTCCTTTTTCTCCATAATTAAAACACGTAACCTTCTCCTTGTTGAAACCATAGGTTGTGTTGGGAGAACTACTAGAAATTTTGATAGAATTCCACACCACCTTAATGAATAGAGTAACCTGTCTCGGATAGCGTGGATAGGAGGCGTGTTATGCGTGAGTTGAGTTATTAAATGAACTACTAGATATCTAGACTTTACATTTGGTTAACTACCGAAAATTTTGATAGAATTCCACACCACCTTAACGTACCTGTAAATTCACGATTACGTTCCGGACCGTAATCCCCAATTTACCTTACATTTAGGGTTTTGCGTCCTTCTACGACTCTTCCGATTGTTGAGCAGGTCTGATAGTCTCCTCCAGTCGTTGAGCAGGTGGTAGGGCCTCTCCCGACTGTTGGAAAGACATGATGACCTCTACCAATCGTTAAGTAGGTTGTTTTGGTAGTCAACTATTTGTTGTACAAGTAAGCACGTATGATCATAATTATAGCAATTAGTTCATATTAAAGCAAGCATGCACACAGATGTTATGATAATATTTGAATTTATTACTTGAATCCAAAAAGTGTCAATACAATTTAAAGGTAAACAACATTTAAATGGTGGGACTTGCTGTTAAATAACTGGAGGGTCTTGATCTCTGTTCAGTTTAGGGCATCGGTTACGGAAGTGATTTGGGTTTCCACATTCATAGCATTGACCATAGTTGAAATTACCAGGACGATTAGGATTTGTAACCTGAGCAGGGTTGTAGATAATCGCAGCCAGTCGGGCATCAACACCTTTGTTGCCACTGTTATTGCGAGTGCTACGACGTGGAGACATGATCCGTAAGGGACACAGTGAAGGTTCAATGTGGCATGAAATGAATGAGGTGATATAAGGAATGTAATCATTTATTCATTAATTAAAACGAATAAACGAAAACGTTGACGTATCAAAGATTCCAGATTCCAACAACATAGTGAAGACATGCTTTAGCCTATAAGTGAACACTCATCCCGAGAATTCCCAGGTAGGCATCCGGGTCCCTCGTCTGATTGGGATATATGCGCAATGCCAGCCTAGACAGAAGACTCAGAATACAGGCGTTCACCCTTCCAGATTGCACGTGTTCGTTATAAAAATCTAGAACTTCGACGAGATCTCAAGGTGGTTCAGGTTAAACCTGAGGGTATTGCCTTATTAGTCTAAGAGTGGATCCAGTGATGGAGAGCAACCTTCTCGTAGGGATTAATGTAGGGATAAGAAGTAGGAGGGAGATAGAGAATAGCAAGTAAAAGAAGCAAGTACTGGTTAAATCCTATGGTTATAGACTAGATTATTTTTCTAATAACCTAATTCCCTATAACCATGGCTCTGATACCAATCTGTAACACCCCAACCGATGGCGGAAACATCGGGATGTCACGTATTGATGATTGTTCAGTAGCTCACGGTGAATAATAAGTTTCATAAATGATTTAAATAACTTACATACAATTGTTCTAGAATTTGTACATCAAATTGAATAAAACTATACACGTATCTTCAAGCATCAAAACAAATCTTCAAGCAAATAGAACCTGAAACATGTTAAGTTGAAAATGTTTTGGGTCAACAAAAGTTGGTGAGAATTACATAGGTTTTTGATAATTGAATAAGAATAATGTGCAATTCATGTGTCATGTCAATCTAGTCCATATGTGAGAACATACTAGAAATAAATCGAGTGCATAATCAACCCTGATGACTGTTATAAAATGATACATACCATGCGCTCATGGTCCAATATGTTATACGATAACAAACACCCACGTAACCTTTGTAGGAGGCACGTGTCCGGGTGGGATTGTCAGTCCAATAGATCTATCAATGTATACCGCCGGCTTGTACGGAGTTAATGATTATGCTAGAATGGTGCTTACTCTAATCATGCTCAAGACATAATGCAACATAGAAAACACATAGACACATTGATGATTGAATTGCATAAATGATGTTGTAACATGTTTCACCCCAAAAACGGTGATAAATAGAAAAGGGGCTATGTAAAACTCACCTTGGTAAAATGTTATATCTGTTGAGAAATGTGTTGACCAAATGTATCAAGTATCACCCTAAAATGAGGTAATAAATATGTCTAAGTCTATCAAGTCTACAAATGTATAAGTTTCTAGGGCTTCGAATTGGGGATAATTGCTCGTTTGATTAATATTAAAATTATTCGCCAATTGAGAGAGATTTAGTAAATAAATAACTAAAAATCTTTTTATAAGTGTTAAGTCTAGGATGGTCACAAGAATGTGTTTAAAGTATAAAAATAATTTTTATGAAATTATTTTCTTTAAAATAGATTATTAAATCTATTTATTATAAATAGCCAATATTTAACTTTAATATTCAAAAATACTAAAATTAAAGAATTTCTATTTTAAAAATCATATTTCTGTTCTAAATGGTTAAAAATAATTTGTATAAAATTTTGGTGCAAAAATGATGAAAATTGGATTTATTATGATTTAATTATGATTAAATCTAACAAAAAAATGATTAAAAATATAAAATAAATGATTTTACTGAATTAAAAATTATTTCAGTAAAGTTTAACTTTATAAAAAGTCAGGATAATTTTTGGAGAATTTAATAAAATTGTTTTGATATATAAATGGATTTTTATAAATATAATGGTATAAAAATGATTTAATTATTATAAATACTAAATAAATGAATTTCAGAAAAATAAAAATTGTAGATAAAACTTTAACATCAGATTAACATAATATAATTTTTGTAGAATTTATAAAAGAGTTTTAGTATTTAAAAATGAATTTTAAAAGAATAATAATAGTTATGTAATATAAAAGGAAAAAGAAAGAAAGATCAAAAATATTTGTTCATAACAAGGATTGAACCCATGACCCTTCATTAAACAACAACAGTCTGGACCATCTGATCTGGATGATCAGTTGTGTTGGTTTTTCGTTTTTGAAATATAAATAACATAAGCCAACCTAGTGTTCTTCCCCAAATTTATGAATACGAGCCCTAGCATTTACAATCAGACGATCCACACATCTATAACCCGATTAATGTTAGGGCTTTCATTGTGTGGATGCCGACCAACAAAACCCACAAAAATAATTGGACTCACAGTGTTGTTTCGTTCATGAATGCTCGGTCAAAGCCAAAAGTCAAACAACGAGGAGAATGATAATAACAGTGAGATTGGAGAAGAATTGGAGATTGAGAAGAGAGTATGAGCGAGTTGTTATGCTGTGCCAAGGTTCAATTTATAGGGAAAGGGCTTGGTGTTCGATTTGGTAATCGTTGACTCTGAATTCATTATTGACGCGATTAATGATTATAATTGGTATGATTTAGCTTGTAATTGGACGCGTATAGATGATTGACAGGCCGGTAATCACGAATTGTTGCCATATATGAACAATTACGAATTGATTGAGATAATTAAGCTGGTCAAAAAAAGAAAAAGAAAAAAAAATTCATAATTATCTGCTGCTGCTCGCTGTTTCGTAACAGCTAAGAAGAAGGAGAGCAGCGAAAGTTGGGTTAAATATATTTTAGGTTTGAACTAAATCAGAATAAAGTCTTGGCTCAAGTGGTTAAGTGTGTGTGGGTGTGTGCGAGGTTGGTCCGGTTCGATACCCGGCATCAGCACCATTTTATTCCCTTTTTTAACATAAAGAGGGGGGTTGGGCTTGGGCTTGTGGGCTGGGGTCTGTGTGGGCCGGACAGACTGGGCTTCAAAAAGAAACAAACATGGGAGTGGGCTGCAGCAATTGTTTTAGTTTAAGTATATATATTTTTTTTTAAAACAAAACTGAATTATAATTATTATTATTATTATTATTATTATTATTATTATTAATATAAATCTATATATATATATATATATATATATATATATATATATGTACATAAGTTGTGAATGAGGAAAAATAAAGACGTTGCCACATTTGTATAAAATGAAAAAAAAAAGAAAAAAAATATAAAGGCGTTTATAAAAAAAATATTTGGGGGAAAATTTTGCGATGTTACAGTCTCCCCTACTTTTGAAAACTTCGTCCCGAAGTTTATTGAAAACACAGGGTTGAAGGGAATTGGATAAAATTTAGGACAAGTGTGACTTGAAGAATTTTATGTTAGGGCATGACAATGAATAGAGTAACCTGTCTCGGATAGCGTGGATAGGAGGCGTGTTATGCGTGAGTTGAGTTATTAAATGAACTACTAGATATCTAGACTTTACATTTGGTTAACTACCGAAAATTTTGATAGAATTCCACACCACCTTAACGTACCTGTAAATTCACGATTACGTTCCGGACCGTAATCCCCAATTTACCTTACATTTAGGGTTTTGCGTCCTTCTACGACTCTTCCGATTGTTGAGCAGGTCTGATAGTCTCCTCCAGTCGTTGAGCAGGTGGTAGGGCCTCTCCCGACTGTTGGAAAGACATGATGACCTCTACCAATCGTTAAGTAGGTTGTTTTGGTAGTCAACTATTTGTTGTACAAGTAAGCACGTATGATCATAATTATAGCAATTAGTTCATATTAAAGCAAGCATGCACACAGATGTTATGATAATATTTGAATTTATTACTTGAATCCAAAAAGTGTCAATACAATTTAAAGGTAAACAACATTTAAATGGTGGGACTTGCTGTTAAATAACTGGAGGGTCTTGATCTCTGTTCAGTTTAGGGCATCGGTTACGGAAGTGATTTGGGTTTCCACATTCATAGCATTGACCATAGTTGAAATTACCAGGACGATTAGGATTTGTAACCTGAGCAGGGTTGTAGATAATCGCAGCCAGTCGGGCATCAACACCTTTGTTGCCACTGTTATTGCGAGTGCTACGACGTGGAGACATGATCCGTAAGGGACACAGTGAAGGTTCAATGTGGCATGAAATGAATGAGGTGATATAAGGAATGTAATCATTTATTCATTAATTAAAACGAATAAACGAAAACGTTGACGTATCAAAGATTCCAGATTCCAACAACATAGTGAAGACATGCTTTAGCCTATAAGTGAACACTCATCCCGAGAATTCCCAGGTAGGCATCCGGGTCCCTCGTCTGATTGGGATATATGCGCAATGCCAGCCTAGACAGAAGACTCAGAATACAGGCGTTCACCCTTCCAGATTGCACGTGTTCGTTATAAAAATCTAGAACTTCGACGAGATCTCAAGGTGGTTCAGGTTAAACCTGAGGGTATTGCCTTATTAGTCTAAGAGTGGATCCAGTGATGGAGAGCAACCTTCTCGTAGGGATTAATGTAGGGATAAGAAGTAGGAGGGAGATAGAGAATAGCAAGTAAAAGAAGCAAGTACTGGTTAAATCCTATGGTTATAGACTAGATTATTTTTCTAATAACCTAATTCCCTATAACCATGGCTCTGATACCAATCTGTAACACCCCAACCGATGGCGGAAACATCGGGATGTCACGTATTGATGATTGTTCAGTAGCTCACGGTGAATAATAAGTTTCATAAATGATTTAAATAACTTACATACAATTGTTCTAGAATTTGTACATCAAATTGAATAAAACTATACACGTATCTTCAAGCATCAAAACAAATCTTCAAGCAAATAGAACCTGAAACATGTTAAGTTGAAAATGTTTTGGGTCAACAAAAGTTGGTGAGAATTACATAGGTTTTTGATAATTGAATAAGAATAATGTGCAATTCATGTGTCATGTCAATCTAGTCCATATGTGAGAACATACTAGAAATAAATCGAGTGCATAATCAACCCTGATGACTGTTATAAAATGATACATACCATGCGCTCATGGTCCAATATGTTATACGATAACAAACACCCACGTAACCTTTGTAGGAGGCACGTGTCCGGGTGGGATTGTCAGTCCAATAGATCTATCAATGTATACCGCCGGCTTGTACGGAGTTAATGATTATGCTAGAATGGTGCTTACTCTAATCATGCTCAAGACATAATGCAACATAGAAAACACATAGACACATTGATGATTGAATTGCATAAATGATGTTGTAACATGTTTCACCCCAAAAACGGTGATAAATAGAAAAGGGGCTATGTAAAACTCACCTTGGTAAAATGTTATATCTGTTGAGAAATGTGTTGACCAAATGTATCAAGTATCACCCTAAAATGAGGTAATAAATATGTCTAAGTCTATCAAGTCTACAAATGTATAAGTTTCTAGGGCTTCGAATTGGGGATAATTGCTCGTTTGATTAATATTAAAATTATTCGCCAATTGAGAGAGATTTAGTAAATAAATAACTAAAAATCTTTTTATAAGTGTTAAGTCTAGGATGGTCACAAGAATGTGTTTAAAGTATAAAAATAATTTTTATGAAATTATTTTCTTTAAAATAGATTATTAAATCTATTTATTATAAATAGCCAATATTTAACTTTAATATTCAAAAATACTAAAATTAAAGAATTTCTATTTTAAAAATCATATTTCTGTTCTAAATGGTTAAAAATAATTTGTATAAAATTTTGGTGCAAAAATGATGAAAATTGGATTTATTATGATTTAATTATGATTAAATCTAACAAAAAAATGATTAAAAATATAAAATAAATGATTTTACTGAATTAAAAATTATTTCAGTAAAGTTTAACTTTATAGAAAGTCAGGATAATTTTTGGAGAATTTAATAAAATTGTTTTGATATATAAATGGATTTTTATAAATATAATGGTATAAAAATGATTTAATTATTATAAATACTAAATAAATGAATTTCAGAAAAATAAAAATTGTAGATAAAACTTTAACATCAGATTAACATAATATAATTTTTGTAGAATTTATAAAAGAGTTTTAGTATTTAAAAATGAATTTTAAAAGAATAATAATAGTTATGTAATATAAAAGGAAAAAGAAAGAAAGATCAAAAATATTTGTTCATAACAAGGATTGAACCCATGACCCTTCATTAAACAACAACAGTCTGGACCATCTGATCTGGATGATCAGTTGTGTTGGTTTTTCGTTTTTGAAATATAAATAACATAAGCCAACCTAGTGTTCTTCCCCAAATTTATGAATACGAGCCCTAGCATTTACAATCAGACGATCCACACATCTATAACCCGATTAATGTTAGGGCTTTCATTGTGTGGATGCCGACCAACAAAACCCACAAAAATAATTGGACTCACAGTGTTGTTTCGTTCATGAATGCTCGGTCAAAGCCAAAAGTCAAACAACGAGGAGAATGATAATAACAGTGAGATTGGAGAAGAATTGGAGATTGAGAAGAGAGTATGAGCGAGTTGTTATGCTGTGCCAAGGTTCAATTTATAGGGAAAGGGCTTGGTGTTCGATTTGGTAATCGTTGACTCTGAATTCATTATTGACGCGATTAATGATTATAATTGGTATGATTTAGCTTGTAATTGGACGCGTATAGATGATTGACAGGCCGGTAATCACGAATTGTTGCCATATATGAACAATTACGAATTGATTGAGATAATTAAGCTGGTCAAAAAAAGAAAAAGAAAAAAAAATTCATAATTATCTGCTGCTGCTCGCTGTTTCGTAACAGCTAAGAAGAAGGAGAGCAGCGAAAGTTGGGTTAAATATATTTTAGGTTTGAACTAAATCAGAATAAAGTCTTGGCTCAAGTGGTTAAGTGTGTGTGGGTGTGTGCGAGGTTGGTCCGGTTCGATACCCGGCATCAGCACCATTTTATTCCCTTTTTTAACATAAAGAGGGGGGTTGGGCTTGGGCTTGTGGGCTGGGGTCTGTGTGGGCCGGACAGACTGGGCTTCAAAAAGAAACAAACATGGGAGTGGGCTGCAGCAATTGTTTTAGTTTAAGTATATATATTTTTTTTTTAAACAAAACTGAATTATAATTATTATTATTATTATTATTATTATTATTATTATTATTATTAATATAAATCTATATATATATATATATATATGTACATAAGTTGTGAATGAGGAAAAATAAAGACGTTGCCACATTTGTATAAAATGAAAAAAAAAAGAAAAAAAATATAAAGGCGTTTATAAAAAAAATATTTGGGGGAAAATTTTGCGATGTTACAGTGTAAAAACTTGCTTGTTGCATTGGAGAGATTGGTGAAATGTAGGAACTATATTGTGGTGGTGTGTATGATGGTTGTGAGTAGGAATTGTATTGTGGTGGTGTGTAGTTGGTGGTTGGTTTTGATGATTCCATGACATTTGAAATACATGCAACATGTGGTGCAACGTTTCCAGAGCTCGAGTTTCCAGTTGGAACTGAAGTGCCTCCAAAATACAAACTGGGATTCTGAGGAATCTGTGACCTTCTAGCTTTCCTCCTGTCCTCCAACTCTTTATTCTCCAGCTTTTCAATAAACTCTGAAATGGTCCAGAATTGATAAGCATCCTTCTCTCTGAGTACCTCCACATGCTGATCCCATTGTGGTGGTAAAGCATCTGCAAACTTATCCACCTGCTTAGTCATTGGAATCTGTACACCATAACTAGACAATTCAGACAACAAATGCATGTATCTCGGAGTTAGTTCTTTTAAAGTTTCATTATTAATAAAAGAAAAATTCTCAAACTCTTTGACCAATTCCTCCATTCTCAGACTCCTGGTCTTCTCATTACCATCATGCTTCCTCTTCAGCTTATCCCAAAGCTGCTTTGACGTAGTACATGTCCCAAACTGATGCAACAGGTCACTTGTGATTGCCTGTGTCAGTTGAGAGAACGCCTTCTTCTCCACCACATATTTCTTCTTTTCGTCCTCAGTTAGGCTTTCCAGAGGAATCAACTCACCTGTATTCTCCAGAATTGGTGCTGTGTAACCTTTAACAATCATGCTCCATGCCTCAGCTCCTTCAACTCCCATGCCCTCCAAATGGATCTTGAACATGGTGTGCCACTGATTATACTCTTGCATATCCATGAGCTTCGGTGGCCGAGTTCCACTACCTGTAGACAAATCTTTAATCAAAGTTGAAATAGCATTAGTGGTTTGAGTATTTACCGCCGCTGCAGCTACTCCCCAGTAATCAGATTGTAGTGCCGGATGTGCTACACTTTGAGGCATCGTGCTCGTTGTTGTCATGTAGTTAAGTGGTTGTGAGGATTGCGTGTTCGTCTTTTGTGCTGCCACTGTCCATGGGTCCATTGTCTGCTGTTGTGGTTGTGTTGTTGCTGATCCCGGAGTAGTTTGAAAACGCCACATGATCTCAATCTGAAAATCTCAACACTTAGAAAAATTTTTCAACAAAATCCTAAGTTCGCCCGAAATTCAGTAGATTCGTCCAACTACTTTTACGTTCGTCCAAAATTTCTCACTTTCGTCCCTTCTGATCCTTCTTTCGTCCAAACAGTAACAACCGAATGTGGAAATGACCAGAATGTAAATCAAACTAACAAATTTTCACTTTCGCCCAAAAAGAAAACGGTCGAAGGTGGAAATTTCTACCCGAAAGTGAAAGATTTCAACAAAAATTTTCAGGTTCGCCCAAAAACTACTCAGGTTCGCCCACTTTTAGTCACTTTCAACCACAACACTCAGTCCAGGTTCCAGGTTCGCCCAAAACTAGCAGATCTCATTTTTGAAAAACGGTTATTGTTTGAAAAACGGTTATTCTGATCTCAGATTTTCAAAAGTTCATGGATTTGAATGATCTTAATCAGGTTATGTTTCGGAATTGATTTGGAACAACTTTAAGTCTTGGAAAACTTGAATTCGACCACAAATTCACCTTTAAATCGATCAAAAACTCTTAAAAACAATGTTTATGTAAAAACAGATGATTTTATGTCAAAAACATGTCCAAATCAGTTCTGATCTTATCAAATTTGTTGTTGTATGATCCTCTATGCTCTGATACCACTTTGTGAGTGTTGGATTTTAGCTAAAACAGGATTATACGATCATACAAGTCACAAAACTAGGTGCGGAAACCCTAGATCTGAACAAATTGATAAAACACAAATCACGATACAATCAAGATCATTTTCAATAACATTTCATAGATTAACTTTCATTCAAAAAGCATTTACAATGAGTTTATGTTAATCTAGATCACACTGATAATCTCTCAAAAACACCTATGAACCTGATCTGAACCTGGACACAAAATGACAACTCTCTTTCATTATCAAAAACACAAAATCTATATATAGACACTGCACATTCGCCCGTTTCATCTGGTCGAATGTGAGTGTTTTCCACATTCGCCCACATCAAGTGGTCGAATGTGTCTTCTTGTTCAGGTCCATTCTTCCTTCGCCCACTTCAGATCTACCTTCGTCCGATCTTGTTTACCTTCGCCCAGTCATATCTACATTCGCCCCATTCTAGTCACCTTCGGCCATCACTAACATATGTTAATTATTGTATATCCAATCCTTAGTCGCAAAACGCATCAACAGGAACGCTCGAATAGGCGAATTCTATAAATACTCATACGTACATTTTTATGATTAACACTACTATTCAAGTTCAATACTAGTCAACTTAATTATTTTGTTTTTCGACTTTCGAATGATGACTAATCAATATTTATTACTTATTCAAAACATATAGTTCTCGCCTATTATAATTCTAATGATTTAAACCTTTTGTCGCATATAAAGACTTGATACATTGTATTGCGTTTTGTTTATTCTATTGTTTTGGGAAAATATAGACAACTTGAGTTGTCTGGTTTCTTACAAAAACAGAGGAAACTCTGCCCAAATTTTTATAAAAATATAAGAAGCATATTGGGCGTTCAAACCTATAATGTTCTACTTCGAGAGTAACGTTTTACATATTAATTTTATCCAAACCTTATTTGGTCATAATAGAAGTAAATGAATACGAATATATATTTATATATGTAAACACAAATATTAACCAATCTTCGAAAACAAATTGAAACGCGAATCGAGTTACACTAGTAATGTTTTCATTAGCCAAAAAAAATGTTGCTTTAACAATAATTTCAAGATGAGACTTCGTATACCATATTAAGGTATTTATTTTCAATAACTATATACACACGCATACATTCGAACAACTAAACCAAGTACAATCGGTTCGTTAAGTCATACACACTTTAAGACGCGCATTCGTGCAATGCGAGTCTAGGTAGTTTAATAAACTATCTTTACAACTAAGAAACGAAACAAGCTTACTTGCATTAAAATTTAAGACGTCCTTTACTTGTTATAGGACACAAGAGTTCAATTAATCCAAGTTCAGACTTTTTGCTACTTGCAAATACTTACACAGTGAATTTCAGGTGAGTTTTACATAGCCCCTTTTCTATTTATCACCATTTTTGGGGTGAAACATGTTACAACATCATATATGCAATTCAATCATCAATGTGTCTATGTGTTTTTCTATGTTGCATTATGTCTTGAACATGACTAGGGTAAGCACAATTCTAGCATAATCATTAACATTGATCAGCCGACGGTATACATTGATAGATCTATTGGACTGACAATCCAACCCGGATACGTGCCTCCTACAAAGGTAGCGTGGGTGTTTGTTATCGCATAACATATTCGAGTGAACCATGAGCGTATGGGATGTACCACATTATAACAGTCACAAGGGTTGATTATGCACTCGATTTACTTCTAGTATGTTTTCACATATGGACTAGACTTGCCATGACACATGAATTGCACAACATTTTTATTCGATTATCAAAACCTATGTAATTCTCACCAACTTTTGTTGACCCAAAATATTTTCAAACTTAACATGTTTCAGGTTATAACATGCTCGAAGATTAGAGTTAATGCTTGAAGATGCGTAGCTTGTAATTTTCATTTTGATGTACAAATTCTTAGAACAATTGTATGTAATACATTTAAATCAATTATTGAAATTTATTATTTACCATGAGCTACTGAACAATCATCACTACGTGACACCTCGATGTTTCCGCCATCGGTTGGGGTGTTACATTGGTCTTGTGGGTTTTTTGATAAGAAGTAGAAGGACTTAAGAGTGTACCCATGGTGTGTAACAACCCATGCACTTGTAAGCTAACTTAATTCCACGAGTAGTGATTAGCCCATTTGTGTTTGGAAACACTCAGACTTTGTGGCTTAATCCTCTATTATAAAAATCTCACTTAGGGTCGATACGTTCTTTATACTTGGCCCTAGTGATAAGTCAACACTTGGTCATGCGACTTAGCTTCATGGTCTATGTGTTAACTTTGGCGCTAACCAAGAATTGCTGAACCCGAGTTGGAAGCGGACAGTCTTATCTTCTTTTATTACTATACTACCGCACAGTTAGTAATAAGCCAATCACTTTTTGGAAAGATAAATAAGTCTAGCAAAGGATGAGCATGAGCTGGATGGCCATGACTCCTTTATGAAGTCAAGTGGTAGCTTGTTCGGCCATGCTCCGGTCGCCGGCAAGTTATTCACAAAAGTCTAAAGTAGTCTGATGTCATTATTGCAACATTGGGATGTGGATTCTTCAGGGTTGGCTTAACACACACAGTCTCAGGTGACCTCCCCTCATTGTTGAGAGGTGAGCTTACCGGTTCGGGAGACCCTCAATTTAATAACGAGAACACAAACTAGTTATGCGATAACAGTCACCTCTAGAGAATGCAGTAACACGCAACTCAAAGTTAAGCAAAAGTCCGCAACTTAAACACACCACTCAATTAAGTAATTATAGTTAATCCATCTCAAGGTCAGTTGGATCCCAAGCAACACTTCTCTTCGGATATTGGTTTCTACATCGGTTATTCTCACTCTTTCTCATTTTTATCCTTACTTTTATTTTAAGCAACTTAAAGCTGAATAAGGAAAGTCGTGTCTTTGGGTTCGATACTCGGTACTTGCCTGTGTTTATACTGCACTCGATAGGTACACATGCCTATTGTATGGGTTAGAACGGTAACATTTATCGTTTTATTTTATAAATTTAAAACTTGAAAAGTGTCTCATCTTAAAGTCTTAACTTAATTTCCTTTTTCCACCGAGTTTTGTCATTTCCATCAGGAACTTGCCAGTTTAAGAAAAAGAGGTTTAAGTGCTTTAATCCATACAACATCATGTGTTAACGGACAAAAATGTAAAACGGATGAATAAGTTCATATTGTATAACTTCATACAAGATACATATATATGTTATTGCGTTTAATGTGGAAATGAAAACATATATTTTATGAACTAAAATATATAATCTGGGTGAAAATACATAACACTTTCCTAAGTGTTGGAAATCTATTCATGGGAGAATTAACGTAAATAATCTATGAAGATTACACGTTTAAAACAAGTATAGGAACTTGACAATGTTCGAATCGACAAGATTCTAGTGTACTTTTTAATGGGAAAGTAAATATACGGTAAACTGAGTCGAGTCGAGTGTTGAAAATGTAATATCGTTCGAAAAGATCCTAGTATAACTATTTAATGGGAAAATAATTATACGGTAAAGTGAGTCGAGTCGATAATGATGTAAAACGAGTTAATTAATACGGAAATATAAGTGTAACTTATAAAAAGGGCAATCCATCACCAATGGACCTAGGATACACGTTTAATTAAACGGGGAATTGAACTAACCGGTGGTGTTGGGAGTTAGGCGTACAACTTGCCGAAACACACGCGCTATGGACTTAGGTGCTGTTTGTTTTTTCTGAGCCAAAATGTCTGCAGTCTGCGAACCACATCTGCAGACATCTGCAGGAGAAGAGGTGGACCAAAGGTCTGCAGTCTGCAAGAAGAAGACTGTTTGTTTGTTAATGTCTGCGTAACATAACCATAGCCATAACCACAACCATAACACACGACAACCCACCATAACCACAACCGACCACAACCACAACCCACCATAACCATAACCACAACACACCACAACCCACCATAACCACAACCAACCACAACCCACCACAACCCACCACAACCATAACCAACTACAACCCACCATAACCATAACCACAACCAACTACAACCATAACCAACCACAACCCACCATAACCATAACCACAACACACATTGACTCCATATCTTCTACAATATTATTTCCATTAATATCAATCCTATCGGAAGTTCAATTTAAACAAAGAGCTGCTATCTATTTAAACAAAGAACTGTTATCTATACCTTCCACTAAACTTAACCTTCCATTTAAACAAAGAGATGTTTATCTATACCTCTATGATTAGAAACTGGAAGTTCAATAGATAATAATTTAACTCTTGTAAATTTACTTAAAAAAGAAAGTGCAGAACGAAAGGAGTCACCGGATGGAGGAGAGTGACGGGATGGAGGAGAGCGACGGGATGGGGAGTGAGGAGAGGAGGGCGGCGGCCGCGTAGTCGGGAGGGAGGAGGGCAGCGGCGCGTCGTCGGGAGAGAGGGAGAAGGGCGTCGGCGGCAGGAGGGAGGGAGGAGGGCGGCGGCGGGAAGGAGGGTGGAGGGCGGCGGCGGCGGGAGGGATGAGGAGGAAGAAAAGAAGAAAAGAAAAGAAAAGAGAAGAAGAATAAAAGAGAATGAAGAAGAAATGAACAAGTATGATGAAGAAGAAAATAACAAGAAGCAGAATACTAGAAGAAGAGTACAGAGGAGAAGAAGAAAAAAAGGAGAGAAGGAGAAGGAGAAGAGGTGGAGAAGATGTGAGAAGATATGGGTGCAAGTCTGCACCAAGAAGAGGCTAGGAAGAGCTTTTGGAGTGAAAGGTCTTCCGAAAAACAAACGGTCTGCCCGTCTCAAACGTCTGCCCGCGTCTGCGCGATGCAGACAGAAGTGGCCAGAAGCACTTCTGGGAGAAAAACAAACACCACCTTAGTGATTTATACGTCTAGGACATTTGTAGGTGTTTGACCTTGGACAAGCTATTCTCTGAGTTGGGCTTTTCATACTTTACTTGAGGTGAGTTTCACAGCCCCATTTTACTGTTTTTTTATTTAGGGGAAAGATATGTTATGTTAGGGAAATATGTGATATGTTGAATACTTGAGTTTGTTGTTTGCCACTCGGGGTGAGTCCTTGCTACTGTAACCATTTATTTGTGTGTATGTGTGAAAACAAAAATCGGATGAATATTTGGATAGTACTATTTGTGCCTGACAAGGGACACCCCTAATCGATAGCGTTGATTATGTAACTCTATATACCAGGGGTGCACGTATTCTTAAGTAAGTTATTATTTTTCGAGATACAACTATGAGCGAAGCAGTGCTAATCTTAGTTTGGTTATAGGCTCAAGTAGATTGTAGGAACTTGCAACTCTTACAATAGTCACTACTTGTTTTATTTCCCAAAATGTTGTTGTTAAAATGTTTTATAAATCTAAAACCTGTGAACTCACCAATATGTATATATTGATGTCTTTTTAAAATACCTTTCAAGTAACTGAGCACCGGAAGGTTGTATGGCTAGTACCGGCGGGATTTTACTTGACGTCGGATATTTTGGGGGGGTTTTACTTCTATCTCCCATGGGGTTAGGATATAATGTGAAACGTCTACTTTTGATTAAAAACTATGTTTCTTTAAGTAATGTATGAAACATGAAACTCCTTTCGACATTTTAAATAAATGATCTTTTTTCTTAATTACTTATGGTTTATGTTTTGTTAATCTTGATTTGATGCTCTTCGAACGTCGCGCCACGTGCTTCCACCATTGGTGTGATATGATAATGATGGTATTTTAGAAAGAGAGACGAGGATAGAGAGAGAAAGAGATAGAGTAATAGAAACAATTTTACCTTTTTGTTCAGAGTAAATAGAATCAAGAAAATTAAAAAATAAAAACGAATAAGTAAAATGATAAAAATACCCCTTATGTGATATTTCTAAATAAATATAGGGTTTATAGAAAAATAGCAAAAAGTTACAAGGCTAAAAAACACAAATCAGAACAAATATTTATTTCTAATAAAATTTCATTTTTAACCAAACCTGATGTAGGATTATCTCGTTATTCGAATTTTGAAAGTTTATTTATGTTTATCTTTTAATTTTTAGTGTTTACCTCTATGGTTGTTAGGTTCTAGTATAAATTAGGATTTATTGGTTTATTGTTTTGCAGTTTTTGGTATTGATTATTAAAAAGAACTTTGTTCTTAGAACCTATGGTTCGTTTTAGTGTCTTTGATTAATCAAT
Organism: Ambrosia trifida; assembly: GCA_028751855.1. Classification (NCBI taxonomy): domain Eukaryota; kingdom Viridiplantae; phylum Streptophyta; class Magnoliopsida; order Asterales; family Asteraceae; genus Ambrosia; species Ambrosia trifida. Next base: position 53,947,323 of record CM054130.1, on the reverse strand, counting down.
TGTTCATGAGCCATTTGATCGCACGCGAAACTGCATCAGTTGGTATCAGAGCTTTTGGTTCTCAAATGGCTCGACGTGGAGGTGAATACTTGTTTGCTCGTAGAGTCGCCGACAGAGGCAACGACATCAGTGTTTTCTATCCACGTGCTCGTGGTAAAGATCGACGCCCTACTCGCAGAGTCGCCGACCGAGGCAGCGATGGAGTCTATCATGACCCACGAGATCTGGAAGAGATTAGACGGCTCCGACAACGAGTCTGAGATCTTGAAGAGATCAGACGGCTCCGTCAACGAGTCCGAGATCTTGAGTTACGACGGGAGAGACTTGTTAAGGAAACCGAATCAGTAAACATCGTCCGGGACGATGTGCATGAGGAGGAGGAGTATCCTTTCAATCGTCGCCCACCCCAGTTCTATGAACCGATTTATCAAGAATGTTTATCGGAGGACAAACCCAGATTCGATGAAGATGGGATTGATTTTGATGAGGAAGAATGTTCTTTTGTCCAGAAGGTTCTTAGCGGGATTATCGTTCAAGACGATGAACATGAGAAAAATAAAGACGACGCCGGTCGTGATGCTAAGCTTGAAGTGCGAAATAAATCAATGAGTTTTTCAGGTAATTTAATTGAAGATTTGAATGATGATAAGGCCTTTAATGGTGGTGTTGGTTCAACTATGATATCAAAAATTCAAAACAAAAGGATCAATCTGGTTGGAAGAAAAGTGGATCCGAAACTGCATCAGTTATCAGATGGGTTCAATAATCGTCACCGAACTAACACTGGTTTGGGGGTTGTTTTGTGGACTATTAATACTCAAGCTGAAATTGGGCCAACTCATCGGTTACATGGGCCTTTATTCAGCCCAAGATATATTAATCTGGACTTGGCTGGTCAACGATTAAACTTGGATCCACAAATCCAATTTGGGTTCTTTGCAATGATGGATAATAAATATGAAGTCCAAGTTGGAGCTAATATTTTTGATCAAGCCAAGTCAATAGTGAATAGGAGAAGGTCCAATACCCCATTCGATCCAGGTGGTACAAGTCTAGCGTTGGGCGAGACAACCCATGAAGCTAAGTTGTTTAGGCGGGCCGTGATGATAATAATAAATGGCAATCAGGTTGATGTTCCTTTTGATCCAGGTGGCTTTGATCTGAAGGCAAAACTCGAGGACGAGTTTTTTTCGAAGACGGGGAGTATGATGCAGGATTATCTCGTTATTCGAATTTTGAAAGTTTATTTATGTTTATCTTTTAATTTTTAGTGTTTATCTCTATGGTTGTTAGGTTCTAGTATAAATTAGGATTTATTGGTTTATTGTTTTGCAGTTTTTGGTATTGATTATTAAAAAGAACTTTGTTCTTAGAACCTATGGTTCGTTTTAGTGTCTTTGATTAATCAATTGTTCATGAGCCATTTGATCGCACGCGAAACTGCATCAAAACCACTCAAACGTTAATCTATTTTTTTTATAACATAAAATAAATAATTTAAGGGGAAAACACCACTTGCACATATTTGGAAGAGCAGGAGCGCACCACCGCCAGTCAATGACGCCTCCGGTCTCATGACTTTTACCAACGGCCAAATGTGAGTTCAAAGAAATCAAACCAAGGAGGCCCACAAACAAGCCGGTCCAACGGTCCCCATTTAAAAGGGTTGTTCACAGTTGTCAAAAGTAGCCGTTGTCCCCTAAACATAACATTAAAATAAGCTTACTTTTTTTTTTCTTTTTCTACCCTCAAGAAACCTATATTCTACTTTATTCCCCTTATCTTACAATTTTTTATATTCCATGGCTCCCTAATAGGTTTTCCTAGACATTCATTTACGGTATTGTTGTTGTTGTTTGTATAGTATATTCCTTATTTCCTTCACACTCTAGATCATCTATGCATTTGAAGTTAATATTAAGACCCATAGAATGGATAATTAAATGTTAGACAGGCATACATATATTGTTTGTGATGGAAATCAAGAAAATTGATCAGTAAATAGTGAGGAATCAAATTAACTACGTTTTAGCTGTTATATCATCTTTTATAGGATGAACGAGATACCCTTATATTATGTATCGTCTATTTCATGAATCGTGATTCTCCTTTCCTTTAGTGCACTCCATGATCAATGGCGAAAAATTATTCCTTTAATTTATGTTTATTTCCTTCATTTCCTATAATTTGTTATGATTCCCTATTTATAATATAATAACTAATGTTGTTACTTAAAAAGAAATCATATACAAACATATAAAAATAGATACTTTATGTAAACGAAAAAAAAAAAATCATTTGCTATCGACGTGTTCCTGTGACTAAAAGATAATGTTATAACATAACATTTATTAATTGAAACTATGAAGCATTACTAGCAAAATATAGGTAGATTGAAATGATGCAAATTCCCCTTTGTTAAACAATCATTTTTAACAAAGACCATCCCACATACCTAACATTAAACAATTACCAATATAACTTTCCTACCAAGTAATAGACTAAATATCAACAAAATAAACTTGAAGGGTGTCAATAACCATGTCATCAAACACTAGGGACCAAACACAAACTATTCACCCACCCAAAATTCTTTAAAATCACTTTATATAACGTTGGATCCCCATTATTACTTGTTTTCATTATTTCCAACTTACAAATCTTCTATTCTAACGGTAAACATCCCATCGGTGGAAACCCACAATGAATCCACCATACTCCATCGAGTTACCCTCAACCCCTCTCCTATCCAGCACCACCGGTGATAGCAGTAGTAATAGCGACAGTAGTGACCAGGACAAAAGTCCTGTCAAGTCAAACCGCTTCTTCCACTACAACATCCCCCAAACCCCCTCATGCTCCTCATACAAGTCCCTCTCCGTCCTAACCGGCCACGACGGCTCGGTTTCATCCCTTGCAATATGCGGTGAATTCGTCTTGAGTGCGTCACACGGCAAAGATATTATCGTATGGCAGCAGCCGGATCTCCGCCAATTCACCAAATTCGGGCAAGGGGACGGCTCGGTGAAGGCGGTTGTATCGGTTGGGGACAAAGTATTCACAGCCCATCAAGATTCAAGAATTAGGGTTTGGAAAGTGTCGAGAAGCTCAGAAAACATATTTAAGCTAGTGAACACTCTTCCAACCACTAAGGATTACTTAGGAAAGTTCATGAAACAAAGCAATTACGTCCAAACAAGACGGCATCATAAGCGGTTATGGATCGAGCACGCGGATAGTATTTCATGTTTATCGGTCTCCAACGGGTTAATATATTCAGGTTCATGGGACAAAACATTAAAAGTATGGAGAATATCCGATTTAAAGTGTTTGGAATCGATAAAAGCGCACGATGATGCGATAAACGCATTGATCGCGAGTAATGGGATCGTGTATTCGGCTTCAGCCGATGGAAAGATTAAAGCATGGGGCAGGAATGGGACCGAACCCGATGGTTCGCATTCGTTAAAGGGTATTTTGGAAGGTCATAAAGACGTGTCTATGAATTCGGTTGTGGTATCGGACGATGGCTCGATGGTCTACTCGGGTGGGTCGGATGGGTATGTGATGAGGTGGATGGGTAGTAAAGATTTGGATAGTTGGAAGTTTGTTTGTGAGGTAAAAGCACATAAAATGGCAATATTGTGTATGTGTATAAAAGGTGAAATATTGTGTAGTGGTTCAAGTGATAAGAGTATATGTATTTGGAAAAGAGAAGTCAACGGGTTGACCAAGATTGGGGTGGTCAAAGGGCATGGAGGTCCGGTCAAATGTTTGCAAGCATCGGCTAATAGTGTGGGAGGGGGGTTTTTGCTATACAGTGGGAGTCTTGATAAGAGTATAAGGGTTTGGTGGGTTCCACATTATTATGGTGGGGTTAACACAGAGGATAACAGCTATGATGGTCAAAGTACGAGGATGATCAAGTCAGTTTAATGATGATGTGTTCATGTGGTGAGAGTTGATGGGTTTTCGAAGCACTGATTCCGTTTTTGAGTGTTTGCGGTGCTAATTCTTTATATGGTTTGTCTTGTTGATGTGTTTTGTTGTTTTTGTTTCTTTTGTTGCACTTATGGGTTTTTTTTTTTTTTTTTTTTTTTTTTTTTTTTTTTTTTTTTGTGACAATTTGTGTTATTGATGGGGGGTTTGGTTATACGGGTATATAAATTTGTAAAAGTTATAGGAAAAGATTCATCAAGATTATACGGGTTATATTTTATTGTTGATTCCATCTTGTGAAGTAATTGCTAATTTGCCTTTTTACCGGTGTAATAACACATTAAAACTTTATAAATAAACAATATATATAGATAATATACTAGGGTCGCGCCCACACGGTTTTATAACACAAACGGCTAAGAGCATTCACAACCCGTTCCCCATCCTCAACCATATAATTTAAGAAAAAATCATAGTTTTCTAAATTTGCCACTCACTTTTGCAAATTTTCTCACATCCCATTCCCCATTTATATCCCCTAAAAGCTTTTTTTATTATTATTTTATTTCTTTACAACCAACATTAATTCACTCCACCTTTTATTTGTATTATTTTATTATTATTAAATGATATGGGGGAAGGATGGAAGACCTCATATATGGGGGCTCAACATAGGTTTTTTGTAAATTTTAGAAATGGGGTATGGGGAAAGGGGTTGGGATGGAATGAGTTTTTGTGGGATTTTCTTAAATTTTAAGAAAGGGGGAGGAAATGGGGGATGGGTTGTGAATGCTCTAACTCAAACATATTCTAAATATACTCCAAAATATACACTAATAAACACACCTTTGTGATGCATCTTGACACATGGCTACAAGCTCTTTGTTGCCTAGTTTCTATCAAATTTTATTTCAAGCTGTTTATTAAATTCCAATTTCTTCTTTTATCAAATTTTATTTCAAGCTGTTTATTAAATTCCAATTCCTTCTTTTATCATACGGTTTACTTTACCTTTCTTAGGGTGGATGGAGTGGTTGGTGATGGTATCACAGTATCACACTCAATAATATTGTCACCTCATTTCACTACACTTCATCACTAATTGTATGGGGTAGTGTTCACATTTCACCACACCCATCATACCCAATAATATTGTGTCACCCATCCAGTCATCCACCCACATAGAGAGAGAGAGAGAGAGAGAGAGAGAGAGAGAGAGAACAACTTGCTTTTTGAGTGTGATGGCCATCACACTGTGATGTTATCACAGGTGTGATACAAATGGTGGGGCGGTGTTCGTGATGATTATAGCTTTCACGGATCACCCTGTCCACCCTTAATATAAACTCAAATGTATAAACGAAAAAACTATTTTACTACAATAATACCCATAAACATTTTATATTTTTAAGACTTGGCTTGACCTTAAGCCTGATAATGATCATAAGATTTCATGAAACTCCTTATGGTGGATGGGGTGGTGAGTGATGGAATTAATCACACCATCACACCCAATAATTTTTGTCACTTCATTCCATCACATTTCATCACATTAAGCTATGGGGTGTGGAACCCTTCCCCCTTCCCTCCTTGTCCATATCAGCGCCACGTCATTTCTCCTCTTCCTCTCCCTCAAACTAGGGAAATGGTTCCCCCTTCTTTCCTTTCCTTTTCCCTTTCCCCTTCCCCTTCCCCTTCCCCTTCCCCTTCCTCTTCCTTTTTTTCTCTGGTTGACAAGTGTGTAACACCCCAACCGATGGCGGAAACATCAAGGTGTCACGTAAGAATGAGTATACAGTAGCACATGGTAACCAAATTTTAATTGAAATAAAAATTTAAAGTGCAAATATCCAAAAATGGAAATACATAATAAGTTTCAATGTGGAAATCTAATACATCACAAAGACCAAACAAGCATAGACTTCAAATTTTCTTCTCATGAAAATACTCTAGCCTTCATGCATCATTATTTCCTGTTGAGTTGTAAAAATGGGGGGGGGGGGGGTCAACTAGAAGTTGGTGAGAATACATAATCCATGTTAAGCAAATAGTTTAAGTATAAAAGTTTAGCAATTCATATGTCTATCGTAAGTTTAAGTCTACATGAATAAGCATAATATGTTGAATCGACATAATCAAACCTCCGACTAGTTTAGGTCCATCCCGTCATCCACGGTTCACCTTAATAATATGTTGGAACGATAACAATCACCCACGCTACCTATGTAGGAGGTACACGTATCCGGGTGGGATTGTCAATCCAATAGATCTATTATTGAGTATCGCCGGCTTGGCCATAGCTAATGATTATGTAATGTTGAAACTCGTTGAAACTGTTGTTGTTGTCTAATTCATGAGGCATTAAAGTTTACAACTAGACATGCATGTAGAATTGATAAGTAAAATGTTGCAAGTATAAAGAATCGCATAAACATGGTTACGTAAACTCACCTTAGTATAGTATTAAGTCTTGAGAAATAGTATGAGTGTAGCCCAAAAGATTGCCAATTACAAGAGCTTATAATCAAAGCTTCAATTGTAGAAGTAATAGACTATAGAAGAAAAGTATGAGGGAAAGTTTAATCGGATTGAAACAATCGATTTAGAGGTGGCAAGTGTAATGGTTCATAGGTGGGTTTTTATACTAGTTTTGGATTCAATTAGCCATTAAAATTGGTCAACACCATAAAGTAAGGTTTTATGATGAATTGACTATTTGACTAGGACTTTAACTGTTTGACTAAGACTTTGACTAGGACTTTGACTATGACTTTGACTATTTGACTCAAGGCTTTATTTAAGAAATAAAAAAAAAATCATTAGTTTGAATTAGAAAATAAAAAAAACACCGTCTTATAAAATGACGATTTTATAAATAGAATTAGGATAGGACATATGTCATGATTGAAGATATTTTTGTTTTTTTTTTTAAGTACAATGATAAAAGGAACTTAGAAAAATAGAGTGCACGGATAAAGATAAGAATACTTAGAAATAAATTAGACTTTATATCATGGATCGGGAAATACTTTAATGCAAAATAAATGGCAAAATTCGTGAGGTTACAAAGTGTCCCATATTAATATTATATATTATATAGAAGATCGGGGGTGTAGACCGAAGGGGAACCCCCTCCACCACACCCCACCGAAGGCTCTCACCGACCCACACCCCTTTGTCTTACCCATGTAGTGGAATGATACAATCACACTAAAACTTTTTTTTTTAAAAAAAAATAAAAACATTACATTAAAACTTACATAAATAAACATTACATTAAAACTTACATAAATAATAATAAAAAAACACAAAAAAGTTATTAAAATTTTTAAATAATAAAAAAATAATTAAAAATTAATAATAATATTCAAACGGGCACTTTTCAAACGGCTACCCTCCGTAGAAGTAATTTAGGTTTAATTATGTAATGTTTAATTAAGTAATTTTGGTTTTAATAAGTAATTTAGGATTATGTAATGTTTTAACTTAGGTTAAATTTTAACTTTTATGTAAAATTTTAGGTTAATTAATGTTTTAATTGTGTTTATGTAATGTTTTATTTAAAAAAAAATGAACAAAGTTATAGCTTGTGAGAGAGGATGACAAAGCATCACATTGTGATAGCCATAACAATTTATTCCTACCGTGGCAGTGATTTAGCGAGAGGGTCGGTGTTCACGGCGATCACGGAGTGACCATCACGGGCTACCTCATCCACCCTTACAGGAAAAAAGATAAATTTCTTAATAAATTAACTATTGCACCATATTAATTTATAGGAAAATCTAAATTTGTCATGTAGTGTCACATGTTGGAAGGTTGAAATTGAGAAAAGTGTCACTATGTCGTTTTTATATGTGTTTGCGGGAGGAGGATTAAATTTTAAGGACATTTAAGTTAGACTGATTTATAACTTTTATTGATGATTTGTATCAAAACTAAAAATAAACTATAATGTATATGCTGAAATTTAAAAGCCTTGAAGATTCCTAAGCTAGTAGGTAACATGGTATATTTAGTGGAGAGTGTTTATGTTTTTATATACATAAGTAGATTCCCAAGAACATGGAGTTGTTGTAAACTACAAACAATATGTGAATAAGTTATTGTTATGTTTAACCCATAATTATGCACCTAAAACTACTTTTGAGGTAGGTTTTTTGTCAATATCTTAATTAAGTAATCTCCCACTTGGTTATTTTTTTCTAGTCGCTATTACCACTCGACCTATATCATTAACGCATTTTTGTCTTAGTCCAAAAGTTCAATTTACCTAAACCTTATTTTATGTTAACGTGCAACATGGCTGTGTCAAACGAAGCTATAGGCCTATAGCTAGTAAGGATTGTCAAAAAAAATTTCTTTCTTTTTTTTTTTTTTAAAGGATTTAATCATGATCTTGTTTAAAAATTTTAAAACCAAGTTACATTTAAATAATGGGTAAGCGGGCAAAAAGATGCACGGCTATCAATTTTTAAATTGCAAAGCCTATTCATCTAACTCAATTTTTTATCTATTGAAGTGTATTTAAAAAAATAATCGAACAACTTATTCAAATTTGGGTTACCTAACCGATTTACGAGGAAAATCATAATAAATAAATAATATACATAGATTAATTAATTTTTTTTTTTTTTAGAAGTAAAAACAAATTTTCATTAAAACAAAATACGGAAGTTACATCATAATAGCTGGTAGACGAGCAACAAGCTGCGCCGCCACCCCTTTTTGAATTGCAAACCCTAGTCTACTAAAGACAAAACCTTGCCCCCCTGGGGATGAAACATTGCTGTGGACAACCCGTTGGACCCTGGTCAAGAAACGAATAGCTTCTGGCGCCAAGGAGCCAAAGGTGTCGAAAGCCAGAGGGATAAAGACATGTTGGCAATCTGCACAAGCTTTAGCATGTTTATCTACTTTCTTTGATTCTGCCTTTCTTGATGCTTGCCCAGCTACGAACCCTGTTTCCCGTAACCCAACCAGCGGAGATACCCCGGTGAGGTCCACACAGGCATATTTCCCTCTCTCCCAACCAAAGACAAGCAGGTCTGCTGGTCGCAGGGTGGATCTCCCTTCCGTGGGGTCTGTGAGGAAGTTTACAGGGGCCTCCTTTTTGGCAGAGATCTCAGCTCTTCTCAAGATATCCCACAAAACATCCCTCACCCAGTCATGCCGATATTTGAAACCAGGGAGCTCCTTGCAATGAATTGCATGCTCCCCGTATTTATCCATGCAGGTTTTCCGGCAGATGGGACATGTTTCATCTTTCGTGTACATAGGGATCATCAATCGGTACTTGAGTATAGCCCTGTACTCTACTCAGACATGCATTGACCCAAACCCTCAATCGGGATAACAGTCAAAAAATCATGAGCATGAGGGCCCTTTAGGCATTCAATCACCGCCTTCTGGCGAGTGGACAACTCAAAAACTTCTCACAGGCTCTGAGCAGTTTTGCTAAAAAGAGCATTCGCCAAAGTTTTTTGTGGCTTTGGGGGGCGGTGTCCTTGTTAGAAAAACCGTCAATATCAAAATCCGGGAGATAGACATTTAAGCGTTCGAGCGCCTGTTGATAGTCTGGGTCTAGTCCAATGACCCCACTGTTCCGGAGGATATGATCCTGAAGTTTCCAAGACTGAGCTCTGGACGCCACAAAGGCATAGACCCCAACATCTCGAGCTGAAAGGAGGCCCAAACCACCTAAACGCATCGGCAAGGATGCCAAGCGCCACTGGAGGTCCCCGAAGAAGGGGCCGCCACACACAACTATGTCTTCAATAGCTTCGCGGAGACCATCATCGAAAAGGGATACCGCATCCATCATGAAGTGGGGTTGGCAAGTTCGTAACCCAAAAAGTAACTTAGCGACCCCCATGCATGACCTGAGCAGCAGGAGTTCACTCTAGGGATCTCTAAGGCGGGGCAGTAGTTTCATGAGGGCAACCCCACTCGTAGCCCGCCGCCCTGCCAACTCCCCGATAAAGGCCGGATCTCGGCTAACAGCCCCACCAAGGAGCTTAACCCCTTTCTTAGGTCTACCAATATCAGTCGGGAAAAGCCCTTCCTGCCTTTTCAACCCGTCACACGTCGGCCAAAAGACCTCTGTTTTCTTAATATTGAGATGAAGCCCCAGAGATGGCCCATGCACGTTGATAATGTCTAAAGCCTTAGCAACCGCAGCTGCGTTGCCTATAATTGTCCCATCATCCAAATACCAAGCATGGAACGGGAGATTACAGTTTTCCTGAACCCTCATGATGAGAGGATGTAGGGCAAGAGCAATGAGAAGGGGCCCCAAAGGATCTCCTTGCTGCACTCCGGTGGTAGCCCCAATACAATCATTACCCACGTACAGCCTAGCAGGCTGGGCGTAAAGGAACTGGACCCACGGATAGATAGACGGGCATCGCTGGTTAACCTCTTGAAGAAAGGCTGTACGGTCGACCATGTTGAAGGCATTGGAAAAGTCTACTGTAAGCAGAGCCAAAGACCCATCCACATGAAAAGAATTCAGGAACCGGTTGGCACTGTGAAGCACCGCCTCTGCCCATTTGGTATGCCTACTCCAAATTGAAAATCCCCTAGGTACTGGGCCATGTCTTTCCGAACCTTCTTCATTGCCACTTTAGAAACCAACCTCCGCCAAATGCCCCCCACAGCAATAGGTCGAATTCCATTATCGGGCTTCAATAAGGGTGTGAGGGGGGCCGAGGCAACAAACTCAGCAAGTGCCTTAGGGCAGGCCCCCCAAGCCATAAGTTGACAACTTCAGTAATGGCCGCGAGCAAGCCTGAGGAAGTCACAGAGCCTTCGCCACCCATAGCATCCAACAGGTGTTGGGCCCGTATCCCATCCCTACCGCAAGACGTCCCTTTAGGGAAAGATCAGATACATTTGAGCACACAATCCCCATCTACAGATAGAGCGGGTTGGGCGATAGGGTTAGACGGAAATGATGGAAGCGGCACCACTAGGTGTTTATCAATGAGGGCTTGCATGGTCGATTCACATACGTCAATTTATTTATAAAAAAACAAAACCATACATAATTCAAATTTGGATTTTCGGTTCAGAATGATTTTAAAATCACAAACACGAACTTGAGTAGAAAATTATAAATCCGAATTCGTTGAGTCAGAATAATAGCCTTTTCTAGTAAATATTTAACACCACTAAGAAAAGAATATGTGTGGAACGACTTTATGTTAAGTCGGGTAAAGTTTATTTCGTATTCTTGATTGGTTTGTTTCTTTTGTCCTTATCGTTAGATTGTATACTAGTAGAGTGCTCGCGCGATGCAACGGAGAACACAAACACTTTTAAGGATGTGTATGGTTTGGTTAAGTTTGATTTTTAGTCTCAACCGAAACTAAAATCAAAAGTCATCAATTAATCAATCTTATTAAACAATTGGTTCCTTGGTTCGGTTAGCATTGTTGAATTATCGATTTTTAGTCCGGTTTAGTTAATTTTTGTGAATAACAAAAACAAACTTTGGCTAATTTTTTCTGCCTAGAAGTACATGAAATGGAGTTATAAATACATGAAATAGAGGTAAAATTGCTTGTAAATGAACTGAATGTTTATGAGTTGTTCGTGAACTTGTTTGGCAGAAAATTCGTTTATGTTGTTTATTTAATAAACGAACAAACACGAACAAAAAAAATTTGTTCATTTAGTTAAATGAACGAACATGAACAAACGTTGAGTTTGTTCATTTGTGTTCGTGAACGTCCGTTTATGCTCGTTTATTTATGTCCATTTAAGTTTATTAATTACATACGTAGTTATATTTACATAAATACAAACATAAATTGGGCTTTAGCTACTTGTATAAATATATAACCAATTCGTAATTGTGTTTTTTCAGTAATACAAAATCGTTCACATTTATTATGTTCGTGAACGTCCGTTTATGTTCGTTGGTGAACTTTTCATTTAGGTTTAAACGAACGAACACAATCGAACAAGAACATGACTAATTTCTTAATGAATGAACATGAACATAAAAATGTGTTTGATTATGTGTTCATGTTCGATTAAAATTAAATGAACATTCGGTTCGTTTACAGGCCTAGGTATAAAAGCTAAAAATTTCAAAACCCTCTTTATTTATACTGCCACTACAATTCATAAACCTATCTACTCAGCTTCAAACCATATTAGAGTATAATTTGCTATATATGTTTAATTAAAATTTTGATTTTTTACGTGATTAAGAATATTTTGAGGTGAACAATAATTGAAACTCAACCAAAATCGAACAAAAACATACAAAATCGAACTGAAAATTAACCAGAACCGAGTTAACCTAATATAAGTTTTTTTTTTGTAGCCTAAGTTAACCAAAATTAACAAACCAAAACTGAACCATTCATAAATTTATATCTTTTATGCATGCATTACATGTATTTATACCTTCATTTCATGTACCTCTAAGCAAAATTTTAACCAAAATTTGGTTTTGGTTATTAACCAAAATTAACTAAACCGAACTAAAAACGACAATCTAACCAAATAGACTAAACTAATTAACCAGTTGGTTAACAAGATTGATAAACCCATAATGTCAATTTTTGTTTCGGTTGAGGCTTATAACCGAACTGAACCTAACCCAACCATGAACCATTAGAAGTTTCTGTGTTCCCTACCACATCGTGCAGGCATGCTGTTATGAATATATTAATTGGTCTGTTTTAGTTTAATTAAATTGGGTTAACTAAGGGTACAAAAAGAAAATGATAACCAATTTTAAGTTAAATCAGATGTTTTCAGTATTCAATAGATTTTGGTTCAGTTTTGTCAGTTTTTTGGTTTGGCTTCGGTGAACGATTTAGTTATTGCACACTCCTAAATATCATTAATCACGTAACATATAAAGATTTTTAAAATAAAAAATAGCAATACTATACTCAAATTAAAGATAATAAAATTCTCATTATTATGATATATATTTTTTTTTTTATAAAAGTATAAACATATGCAAAAAAATATGACTATTTAAAAATCACGAGGATAGTTTGCTTAAAATAAGAAAAATAAGTTTAACTACAAACTAAATAAGCAAAAGTTAAGTAAAGTTTAAGGGATTGAAGTATAACTAATATATGGTATTAAAATGTAAATAATGTATGAATGACTATTTTACTCTCATTTTAGGGTTATTAATGAAAAATAAGTTCTTAACTTTTGGGTATCTTAAACTACCCTTCACTCATGCATTATAATATAGTATAGATTGGGCTAAACTAAGATTTATGAGGAAAAATGGTGAATATATATGTTATTCTTAGTGAAACATGTTGGAATAAATATACGTAACGTTTGTATATTTATCGATAGCCATTATAATCATTTATATAATGATGATCAATTATTAATATTATCCTAAGCCCAATAACAGATATGTCTTTGATGGGCGGACTATCATTAGATAGGTCTTATTAGAGTGTCCCTTAGGTATGTATAAATAGAGAGGTTATTATGAAATTAGGGTTGACTCACAATCATAACAGCATAACACTATTAGTTGTCCTCTCTCTCCCCCTCTCTTTCAATGTGTTCATAACTTAAGAACACATAAACCATTAGAAGTGCATACCCTAAAGGGAACCCAATCAAGATGATGGTGTCTTCCATTACTGATGTTCCCGGACGGTTAAGCATATCAGGTACACATTATCAAATCTTATGTTTATACCTCATGTTTTCATTAATATAATCAACATGTGGTATCAGAGCGATGTTGATTATATATATTATATCCTGAAAATTATATGGATTACGATTTCTATAAAATATCATCACTTGAAAACTCAATTTGGAAACCCTTCAATTCTCTGGATATCTGTGCCATTAAACTCACAACATAATGTATCGTTTCTAAAGTTTAACTTCAATACACGTTTTATGAATACATGATTGGCATTATCAAGAAACTATAATGGAAACATAATACTGCCGAAATTCATTGAAATTGATTCAGGCATTTAATTTTCACTATATTGCCTTAGCTAATTATTATTTATTTTGCTTTATGTGAAAACTTAGAATGCTAATGTGTTGCCAAGCTAATAAGATTTCAATGGAACTGTTTCAAATAAACTAATGCGAGTTTCTTTGATCTTCGCTATTATGAGTAATTTTCTTTATAACTGTTATTGAATTTTCATCGTAAAATCCGATGAAAACTAATATAATTTGGTTTTTGAATGAGGATTGTAATCTGTTTTCTTAATCTAGGGTAACTCTATCTTCAAGATTTCTTTTTTGAAATCTGGGTAATAAATAAACTAAATATTTTTAAAATTTATAAAAATCTTGGATATACTCAAAAGCCCTAAAATCATGAAATCAGATAAAACTATAATCCCTAAAAAATTTGAAATCAAATATTATCGTCTAATTGTTCACGGATTAACATTTTTCGAAAAGTTGTTCTCAAACAGGTTTTCAAATATCAGGTTCATGAACCAACAGTTCTCGATTTTCTGTTTTCGAAAACCTAAATTCGAGAACCTAAACCAAAACCGAGAACCATTACAAAATTTGGAAACCATTACTGAATACGAGAACTCTCAAGAATTCGAGAATTAATTCTGATATTCTGAGAACTCATCATGACATTCGAGAACTCATTATGATATCTGAGAACTCATTAAGTCTTCGAGTACTCATGATTTATTCGAGATCTCATAAGTCTTCCGGGAACTCATCACTTTTGAGAACTCATTAAGTCTTCGAGAACTCATAATTTCGATAACCCCTTATGTTATTTGAGATTTCATAAGTTTTCCGGGAACTCATTATTTTTCCGAGAACCCCTTATGCTATTCGAGAACTCATATAATTTTTTTTCGAACTCAATTATTTGAGAACCCATTATTTTGAGAACTAATTCGAGAACTCTTCTTTTCCGGGAACTAATAAGATTACTGAGAACCCATTATTTTTTGGGATCTCTAATAAAATTTATAATTTTGATAAAAACCTAATGTATCAAGTTTATTCAAAACATTATAAAACCTTACTTAACTTGCAATAACATTTTGAGGTGTCACTTCTGCCCAAAGGTGATGTGTCACATTAGTTCGTTATAAAGACCTCGTTAAGCATTGTAGCTCGTTCACACAAGTGTCATAAGGTTTCACTTCCGCCCAAAGGTGACGTGTAACAGATTATGTTGGTGAACTGAGCGTATTGCATTAGAACTTTGAGTGTCTCACTTCTGCCCAAAGGTGATGTCTTACATTCACTGTTAGCAACTTAATACTTAAGGGGATGTTTGGGATTGATTATTCAAAAAAGATTATGCATTTTGGAAAAGTAGGGGTCAAGCTGCTTATAGATTATTGTGTTTTGGTAGCCTAAAAAACTAATTATCTGTGTTTTCAAAACGCAACCCAAACACTAAAAACTGATTATCTGCGTTTTCAAAGCGCAATAATCTAAAAATCGTATTCAGAACGCAATCCCAAACACCCTCTAAATAAATAGCGTATAGCCAAAGCTAGAGCATGTTATTTAGTAGCTTATGTTGGTGTTATTATATTATCACATCTTCATATCAAAATTGATCCTCACAATTAATGATCCTTCATTAATGTAATGATCATAACTTTAAGTCTGCCTTACATCATTATCCATAACTCGAAACTAATCTCACTTTCTTCTAGATTCCTATCAGGTGAGCTATTAAAGATTCTGAAATTCATAAGACTAATGTATTATCTATGGAAATGAAAGAATATAACGAGTTCCTAAGAAGCGTGAAATAAATAAATCTAACTCTATGGTTAAATGCGATCTATGAATACATCTTAACATTGAATAACATGACCCATAAAGCTATTGGGTTACACATGAAAATCAATAAATTTCTAGTGCATCATAACTTTTCAATCAGTACGATTAGGGGTATGTTTGGTAAGGAGCTTTTAGGAGCTTCAAGCTTCAAGCTTTTAAGAAAAAGCTCTTACTTAATAAAAAGCCTTGTTTGGTTGAAGAGCTGGAAGCTTTTAGATTATGAGAAAAAGCTCTATAGTGAAAAGCTACTACTACTAGCTTTTAAGAAAAAGCTCTACTAGCTACAAGCTTTTAATTAGTAAATGATACAAATACCCATTCTATTTTAAAAACAAAAAAAAAAAACATTCCTTACAAACTTTTAATTATGCCCATTTTGGTCATTTTATACATTTTCTTAAAAGCTCCAGCTACTCTACCAAACACCAAAATATATTTAAAAAGCTTGCAGCTACCAGCTTGTAGCTACCAGCTAACAGCTTCCAGCTACCAGCCTCCAGCTAATTTTGCCAAACATACCCTAGATGCATTATGAATCAACTATAACACTTATAAATATCAAAAGTAAAATGAGTGTGTTCATAGCAAATTACGTACAGGAAAAGGAACACATTAAACTAGAAAAGTTGATGTTATTCACCTTACTACCATTAAACCTAAAAGAGGAAGAATAATTACCATATAGAGGATAATTATAAGGTCTAGAAACAAAATACAAGTACTACTTTCAGCTGTAAGTTTCTCAAAAAGGGAAAGTCTTACTATGCAAAACTGTGCCATTAAAAATAGGCATAAGCAATGAGATTACCAATAAGAAAAGAGAACAGTTGGCTAAGATATGTAGTGCCTAATTAAGGATATTTACTCCATAAATGGTAATGAATTCCAATTAACACATGATGGTTGAGTCTAGTTTTATACATTTACTTACCAAAATTCAACAAATACTTAAGATGAGAGTAATGGCAAAATTAAGGGTCTATTAACCATTAATAACTGATCATAGTGTTGAAGATTTATGATACCTTACGATATTCTTGAGATTACTCATAATTTAGTATCAATACTAAAAGCTACAATTTTTTGACAGTTACAAGGTTTTAATGACTAACCCAAATCCACTATTAAGTTAAACTCTTATATTATTTGTTGTCATTATCTGAATAGAAACCTTATGAAATAAAAATAGATGATCCAGTTACGTTTTCACAACTTTGTTATCATGAAAATGAGAATTTAACAAAGGAAAATGAGACCCATGCAATTCATCCACTAAGACCAAAATTTCATGAGAAATCATGACCATGTCACTAAAGGATGCTTGGCTATCAAATTAATCTCATTCTCAGTGATTTTAAAGCATGTGTTAAACACCCTAAACATTAAGTGGCGAAAGGAATAAATGGGTTTCCATCATAAGTCATAACTAATTGACATAAGTGGAGCTTATATAAATATCTAATTGTATCTATTTCATTTCCTACTGACCAAAATATTAAAGAAATCAATTCATATATATATATATATACTTACTAAGATTCCCTCTAAGTATGTCCTTAAAATTCCTTATGAAATTTGGACGATAAGGGAAATCAAGTATAAAATATATGAAATATTCTCATTCACACGCATCGCTAAAACTTATTATGTGGAGATACTAAGAGACCTAAAAGATTAGTGGGAGCATTAGATGTCCTACTTATAAAAGTTACAGAGGCGGGGGAACAACAATTTGATCTACCCTCAAATTACACCTCATGCACCGGACAACGCTCCATCACAACTTGTCTCATTAGAATTTAACGTACTCCTAACAAAGTTTTGTGTATGCCTAAATATGGGCGAACTTAGATTTCTTACTAAAGTAATCCTCATCAAGAGAAACGACAATAAACATCATTAGGTTGTTTTTTGTATTAAAATCTATGGATCTTCCAAATGTTAGACCTTACGCTTGCTGAATTCATTAAGATATCTAAGGTAAGCGGGAGCAGTAAAAGCCCTTATTATGACTTTTTGGAAGTACAAGATGCGAGGGAGAGACTCATTAAAATTCGAGACTCGTTATGTTTAGCTCCGAATTTAACTTCGATTATTCCTCTTGTACACCTTACTACACTAACTCTTACACACTTAGAAACTAATATTGCTCATTATATACCTGAAAATAAAAACACCTAACTAAAGCTAAGTTTGTATCATAATAAACCCAATGTTTAACTCAGGAGATCATCTGGGTCTAAAAGCCCATTAAATTTGATGATTATGTAACATGCCTGACTAACACAAAATGGATGTTTGGAAAGTTTACCGATCCTACCTCTTCTAATTAAATCATTAGTATCAATCAATCTTCTAAATGGAGTAAAGCTATTATTTGCATAACTCATTTCATAATTTAGAATAACGTTTGGGATTTGGTTGAATAACCTAAAGGTATTCATAATTAAACCAGATCCGAATGGGAACGTTGTAAGATAAGAATGATTGTAAAAGATTATACTCAAGGAGGGATTAGATTATCAAAGAATCTTCTTATCTGTAGTATAAAAAATTTCTTTGAGGATCATTACCATCCTAGTAGCTCATAATAACTAAGAGCCACATTAGATGGACGTTAAGACAACTTACTTTAACGATGACCTACATGTTCATTAAGCAACCTGAAAGTTCTAAACTGAATGGTAAGGACACTTAGTCTGTAAGACAATAAGATCCATGTATGCAAGCATAAAATGTATTGGAATCATAATGAAATTCTCTTCATCAAGAACTAAGTGGATTAAAGAACCTACCTCAATATGAGTGGGAGCAACTAACGAAAACTTGTCCTTACATAGATGACGTTTCTCTTGACAAGTATATGTTACCTAAGTCAAAGCATTGTTCATGCATAATTTTGACATGATGAACATCGGGGATTTCTCTTACATGATAGGAATCAAAATATACCGAGATAGACCCAACGGGATATTAGTTTCATCCCATTAGTTTTACTCTAAGCGGGTCCTTACGTATGTAACATACAACATTGCTCTCTTTTAGAGGATAATAGGATAATTTGAGATTATCACCTTATGCTTCATTAATTAGAAAACTTATGTAAATTTAAGTCTGTGCTTGTTTATGATATTGTTCGTATTGCTTAACAATAGACTTATCTAGATTGATGAAAAGCATCTAATAGAACATTACAATATCTTTAAGAAACAAGAGACTATAATCTTAAGAAGAAGTGAGAACCTAAAGTGATTGACTACTCTTATTCTAAATTTGTTATATTCAAAGGAAATCAAGTGTTAATTTCGGGGTATATTATAACGTCAACAGACATAACTATCTCATGGAGGAGTCATAAGGAACTATTAACAACACCCTAAGTTATCATGACATAATGTGTTGATGATCACAACAGAATGGTCATTAAATGTTGTTGGTAAATTTATCGGTTGACTCATAACTTATTAACTCCATTTAAATACTAAGTTGAAGACTTGCTGTGATAAAGTCAGCTACCATAATTCTCGAACAGTAACAGTTTGAGAGGAGCTGCATTAGAGTTCGATACAAAATCATTGTTCGCTTGTGTTAAGAACAAATAGAGGAAATCAAAATTTTGTATCGAATGCATTCATGATATGCTTATGGATCCAGTAACTAAAGGTCTATTACCCATAAGTCTCACTAAGGGCCAACTAAGAGAAAAGGGTATTACTAATGACCATGTACAACTGCCTAACGTACTATGAATGACTTATAACTAATGACTAATGATTAGTTTTCCTCATTATGATTTGTTTGTCTATTAGTATGCTAAGCTAGCATAATGGCATAAAGACAATAATATAACAAATCAAGTAAGGGCATAACGTTAATTGATCCTAATGTTAAGTTTTAAATTTGGGTGTAGTATGATTAATGGGAGTCCTAACTCGAATAAAGACTTAACGACTGTATTTCTCTGCTACATTTTGGGTTTAGAACTAAAATGAGTATTAATTTCTGCAGACTTACGTAATACTCATAATAAATGATTATTCGGCTAAGTGGGAGAATGTTGGAATAAATATACGTAACGTTTGTATATTTATTGATAGCTGTCACACCCTCAAATTTCCACTGCGGGGTTTATACCGCGAGACGCATGACAAACCAGGATCCCATAGCCATAAGTCACATAAACGAACTCTAAATGCCCAAACCATTTAGTTCGTTTAAAAAAAAAAAAAACAAGTTTAGTTAAGCTGCGGAAGCGTAAATCAAATTTAAACCTTTTTTAAAAACCATGCGCAAAACAACGCGCCCAAATTAAAACCATATGAGAGAAAGGTAATAGCATAATATATAATTTATGTGTATGTCCAAGACCCCAAATGCAGTGAAGTGTACAGTGCTTTCTAATCCTGGCACCGGAAGCTAACTACCTGCAAAAGCATGTAAATCGTGTGTCAACATAAAGCTGGTGAGTTCACAAAGTAAAGTAATTGAGTGTGTAAATGCGCTGGTTTCCAAAACCGCGTAAGTAAGTAAGTTGAGTTGGTGCCAAGCACCGTGTAACCACTAGTTCGTCGCAGGTCAAGGGTAGCTAACCCATTCATGATAACTAATCGAATATACCGAACTGCTATGTACGTGTAGCCACATAAGTGTGCCGCATGCCTGACATCATTGTCTATCCACAATGATAAAGTTTCATTAAGTTATAGTTCACGCCCGCGCTCCCCGAGCCGGTGTGAGGTTTGTAAGACCTAATAGCGCTATCAACTAATAACCCGCTTGCCAACCCTGGCAACTCATTCGGTACGTGAGGACTTACAGATGATAGAAATGGTTTAGTTTATCAAGGACACAATTGCGAACTAGCAAAGTAACCGACCCTCACAAGGATCTATGGCATCCCAACCCGGGATGTGTAAGTAGTCCCAAACCGGACTAGAAAATGTTAAGTAAAGTGTCTCATACCTGAGACGCAAGCTTTTGAGAAAAAGAGTAGTGAAACTCACCTTAGGTCGCAAGTGAAAATCCAAATTTCACGAATAGTAACGTGCTACCGACTCCCTATTACAAATGTCACTAGGTGAGTATACGTGCGTAACCAACACACCATGTAACTCGTTTATCCAAGACTTTTAAAAGTTCAAAACCGTGTAGTGACACCTAATGACTCTACATGCTCAAGTATATCCTACGTATCCCGTTGGTGATTATAGTGATTATTATCAGTTTAATACATCAAATACATCTCATACAAGTTTTCACACAAGTACATGTCAATTACATACCACATAGAACTCTAAATAGTCACCTAAAGACCCCGTACACAATCTGCGTTTTTAGGACAGATTGTGCGCTGTGAAAAACAATTTATTTAAAATACTTACGAATGAATTAGAGTCCCAAATTTTTACGGAATTTTATTTGGGATTCACTTGACAATACCTATATTTGTTTTGTCTTAATTCCAAACACAAAAATTATGAAAATTCGTACAACACAGCTATGTCCAGAAAATTTCCTCAACAGGTCAGTTTAGTAGAAAAATTATCAAAAATTATGTATTCATCTAAGCGAGATGAATCCACTTGGAAAAGCTCTATTTTTCCAGTATTGACCTACTGTAAAAATTTCATAACCTAACTCATTGTAAATCTCAAGTTATGACCATTTAAAGTTAACCCAATTTACAAATCCGAAAATCTGATATGACCCCTAATCAATTAAAATTCCAAAAACGACTCAAACGATGTCCAAATCCGATGGTTTTGCCCATTATGAGAAGCTAAGACCTTTTACATTACAATCATGCAAAGAAATCATCAAAACAATTAATTTACCAACCCATTACAGCCCCTACAAAACGTTCAACCGAATCTGCCAGAATCTTAAACTTGCATCCCAAGTAATCTACAAACCCTAATTTTTCATGAACATCCCTAATACATGTATAACACCTATAGTACTGATTAAACACCATATTAATCATAGCAAAACACATATGTTATCATGTGAAAACCCTAAGCATGGTTACTAATAACAATCATCATCAAATCATCATCAAATCATCAAGAACGTTCAAGAATCCCTATACATACATGCATGCAATTCTATATCCATTATTTTTAGGGTTTTTAAAGTTTATCAATCATTATAATTCATCAAAAATCATAATAATGTATACCTTGCGAAGGATTAAACTCCCTAGGGCCTTGAAATCAAACCCGAACTAGCTTGATTAGGTGAAGGATTACTTGATTGCTTGAAAAACCAAGAGGGGATGGGGGTGGGGGTTCGCACGGCGTAAAGAAGGGACAAGGAGGTAGGGTTTTATCTTTTCCTTGCCTCCTAATTATAAGGGGGCTTTGCTTGTTCCCTAAGCAATTGGTATTAGGGCCCTTCTAGTCCATTAACTTGACCCGTTAACCATGTTCTAGCCCAATACCGGACCCAATATTATTAACCATTCTAAATTGTATAAAAACCATTGTCTTAATTATTACATAGCATATTACTCCTGTTGTGCACGTAATTTGCATAATCTACGCATTACCTTTCAGTTAGGCGATCATTCACAAAAACATGTAATTCACATAAGCACGTACTTCATGTTCACCATAATTCAATTGTATATATTATTGCTATGTATGTCACATAATTCACCAACATTTGGGATACAGGACTCATGTGTGTGTTTAACAAGGATTTTCCTACTTATAACATATGTTAACATCATCTAACATATGTTAAACCTACTTAACTAACCCTAGTTAAGTATCTAGCCATGTATGAACATGTAAGTTAACTAGAGTTCAGTAAGAGTATTTAACCTGAAAATGCGGGGTGTCACATCATCCCCAAGTTGAAAAGAATTTCGTCCCGAAATTCAGCAAGTAAACAATAAAGCCAGCTAGAAAAATGTATGCTTGGTTCCCGGATGTCACATCATCCCCAAGTTGAAAGGAATTTCGCCCCGAAATTCACTTTGAAAGAGCTGCTTTATCTTTAGCGTTCGATCTATGTTCATGTTCAGGTTCTAAAAAGAGGTGTGGGTATTTAAGACACATTTGATCTCTGCGTTCCCACGTGTATTCCGGTCCTATACGGGAATTCCATTGTATGTTAATAATAGGTATAGTGTTTTGCTTGAGTTTCTTGACGCCCCGCTCAAGAATCTCCACTGGTTCTTCCATGAACCGTAGCCGATCGTCCACCTGGATCTCCTCCAGTGGCACCATCAGTGTTGTATCCAACAGGCATTTCTTTAGATTCAATGCGATACGTGGGATACATCATGTACCCCACCGAGTTTATTACACGAGTTTAACTTGTAAGTTACCGGACCAATCCTTTTAACGATCTCGAAAGGTCCGACGTATCTGGGATTTAACTTCCCTCGTTTCCCAAAGCGTATCACTCCTTTCCACGGTGACACCTTTAACAAAACCTTGTCCCCAACCTGGAACTCCAAAGGTTTTCGACGTTTGTCAGCATAACTTTTCTGTCGGTCCCGAGCAGCAGCCATCCGGTTTCTAATTTGCACTATCTTCTCAGAAGTTTCGTGCACGAGTTCGGGACCTGTTAGTTGGCTATCCCCAATCTCAGTCCAACAGATAGGAGACCTACACTTGCACCCGTAAAGTGCCTCGAAAGGCGCACACCTTATCGAAGTGTGGTAACTGTTGTTGTAAGAGAATTCGATTAAGGGCAAGTGCTTATCCCAGTTATTACCAAAGTCCACTAAGCATGCTCGTAGCAGATCCTCTAATGTTTGGATGGTACGTTCACTTTGTCCATCCGTCTGTGGGTGATAGGCTGTGCTCATATCAAGACGAGTTCCTAAAGCATCTTGGAGAGTAGTCCAGAAACGAGAAGTGAATCGCCCATCGCAATCAGATATAATGGAAGTAGGCACCCCATGCCTAGAGACTATCTCCTTGATGTATAAGTTCGTTAGCTTCTCTAACGAATCTGTTTCTTTTATTGCCAAGAAGTGGGCCAATTTGGTTAAACGGTCCACGATATCCCAAATCATGTTATGGCCCGTTGGCGTTCTAGGAAGCTTTGTAATAAAATCCATGGAAATTCCATCCCATTTCCACATCGGAATCTCTGGTTGTTGGAGTAGGCCCGAAGGTTTTTGATATTCAATCTTAACCTTCGCACAAGTCAAGCACTTACTAACATAAGTGGCTATCTCAGCTTTCATGTTTGGCCACCAGTATAGAGTCTTAAGATCTTGGTACATCTTGTCCGAACCAGGATGTACCGAATAGCGAGAGGTATGTGCTTCATCAAGCACCAGTTGTCTGAGATCCCCAAATCGTGGTATCCAGACTCGATCCATGAAGTACTGCAGACCATCCGTCTTTAGTTCCAAGTGCTTATCAGCACCATGTAAGGTCTCAAGCCCGATGTTTCCTTCCTTCAAGGCTTCGCCCTGGGCTTCACATATCTTATCAGGAAAATTAGAATGGATGGTGAATTGTAAGGCTCGCACCCGTTTGAGTTTCGTTTCCTTTCGACTGAGAGCATCAGCTACTACGTTAGCCTTCCCTGGATGATACTTGATGGCACAGTCATAGTCATTTAAAAGTTCAACCCAGCGATGTTGTCGTATGTTCAGCACTTCTGATCAAATATATGCTGAAGGCTCTTGTGATCAGTGAAAATTGTGCACTTTGTTCCATAGAGGTAGTGCCTCCAGATTTTAAGAGCGAAAACCACCGCTCCCAGCTCCAAATCATGAGTGGGGTAATTCTTCTCATGGACCTTCAATTGCCGCGATGCATATGCGATTACCTTATCACGTTGCATCAGTACGCACCCTAAGCCTTGGATAGACGCATCACAGTACACTACAAAGTCCTCCGTACCCTCAGGTAATGATAGTATCGGTGCACTGTAAAGTTTTGACTTTAGTATCTGAAAAGCAGATTCTTGGGCGTCTCCCCACTTATAAGCAATACCTTTCTGTGTTAGGGCGGTGAGAGGTTGGGTGATCTTAGAGGATCCCTCAATAAATCTGCGATAGTACCCCGCGAGACCAAGGAATTGGCGCACCATAGTAGGGGTTCTAGGAGCCTCCCACTTCTTGATAGCATCAATCTTGGCGGGGTCAACATGTATTCCTGCCTCGTTGACCACATGTCCAAGAAATTGGACTTCTCGAATCCAAAAAAAAAAAAAATCACACTTAGAGAATTTTGCATACAGCTGCTCATTTCTCAGTAGATCCAAGATTAACCGCAGGTGTTGCTCGTGCTCTTCCCCGCTTTTGGAATAAATCAGTATGTCATCTATGAACACTATGACGAATTTGTCCAAATAAGGCTTGCACACACGGTTCATTAGGTCCATGAACACAGCCGATGCATTAGTTAGCCCAAATGGCATCATTAAAAACTCATAATGTCCATAACGAGTTCGAAACGCCGTCTATGCCACATCCTCCTCTCGGACTCTCAGCTGATGGTATCCTGACCTCAAGTCAATCTTAGAGTAGAAACTTGACCCTTGCAGTTGGTCAAACAAGTCATCAACACGAGGCAGGGGGTAACGATTTTTAATCGTCACTTTGTTTAATTCCCGATAATCTATGCACATGCGAAAACTCCTGTCTTTCTTTTTAACAAACAGAACTGGAGCTCCCCATGGCGAAGAACTAGGTCTAATGAAACCCCTATCCAATAGCTCTTGGAGTTGGGTAGATAGTTCTTGAAGTTCACCTGGTATTAAACGGTATGGTGCGCATGCAACTGGCGCTGCTCTAGGTGCAAGGTCAATCTGGAACTCCACTTGACGAACGGGTGGAAGTCCAGGTAATTCCTCTGGGAAGACATCTGGGAAATCTCGGACCATTGGGATGTCCTCAATCTTGATTTCAGTTTCAGCTCGAGTACCTGATATGTTAGCCAAAATGGCTGGACAGCCCTTACGAATACACTTTTGGGCCTTTAGATAGGAGATGATGCCTACCATGGCACCACCACGATCACCCTGTATAGATAAAAGTTCTTCACTTGGGAGGGGGAATACGAACAATCTTCTCCTGACAGAGAATTTCAGCGTGTTGCTTGGACAACCAGTCCATGCCAACCACGAGATCAAAGCTTCCAAGGGTGATAGGTAGAATGTTGATGGCAAACGATTGCCCATCCAACTCAAGCTTACAGTCACGATGAATATGGGTTACCTCAACAGGCTTTCCATCAGCCAGTTCAATAGAGTATGGAGTATCTCGAAGAGTATGAACCATCCCTAATTGTTTACTAAGTTTTGATGAAACAAAACTATAGTCCGCACCAGTATCATATAAGATAGAAGCAAGAGTGTCGTTCAAGGAGCACATACCCATCACGACATTGTTATCAGTCCTAGCTTTCCCCAGGCCAATCACAAATGCTCTTCCCCGAGCCCCGTTGTTGTTGCTACCGTTACGGTTGTTGTTGTTGCAGGACTTATACCTCACACTATCCCACGTTCTCTTGCTATCACCAATAGCAGAAAATGAAGCACCATGGTTCAGAAAAGTACCATGATCGGCAGTCTCATCTGTGAGTTTGCGAGTCAAGTGAAAGATTTGTAGGTGAGCTGCAGTGGCCAAGCCACAAATATGAGGGGCCCACCCTTTCGGTATAAAGTTCGATCCATTTGTAAGGTACGTTAAATAGATTTGAGCCTATAGTGGCTATCTCATGTAGCCTGGTAGTGTAGGCGTCGATCTCAGACCCATCCGTCTTTATATAACAAAATTCTAGATTTCACCACAGGGTGTTACGTTCTCCTTCCAGGTATCTGTAACTCATCGAGTGTGCATGTAGTGTACATTACTCCATCATGCCTGGGACAAATGCACATGGCAAAGACTTATGCTATCGAAGCAATCAGACGGTCTCCTTCAGTTCCGTTGGAGTTATCGAGGTTTACAACCATTAAAAGGCTTGAAAATACGATGTACGTTCAAGGTATAAGAAAGTTCAAATGTGGAAGTCAGGGGAAAAGAATGATTTAGCAAAATAGATCTTTACTAGCTTGGAAAGATGCGAGGGCCTCAACCACCCTATCGTTGATCGTAAGAACTCAGTCTTATCTAAGTTAGCAAAGGGAAATGAAAGAAAAGATAGGTAAGAAAAGGTAAGAGCCAATCGTCGCCATGCTCATGTCTAGATAGTAGAGCCTTCATCCTCACTTTCCATGTGCTCGTCCTGCTCAGGTTCCCCTTCCATCTCTTATCCTTCCTCTTTTGCGATGTCAGTGTTATATGGTTCTCATCACGTACAATCTCCTTCTCTAGTCCTATGTGAACCAGTTTAGTGGTAAGCTGTACCACTCGTTCCTCCAATCGTGGCTATCAGCCATTAGTAGGTTTCATCCTCCCTTGTGATGTTGCATTACATCGCAGGCTTTACGTAACTCCCCAAGAGTGTGTGTAACAAGTCCCGATCTAATGTGTTCCCATGAATCTATCATATACTTATGAGTAACAGGGATATGCAGTCATACGTCCGCCCGCTCATACTAGGCGTAAGGTACTAAAGTAAGAAATAAGTTCTATATGCGTAACCTAGTCCCGGCTGAGTTTCGAATGGGAGTAAGAAAGATCAAGTAACAAGGAACGAAACTAATTGTCTCCTTGCTCAGTGAAATAGGATAAGTCTCAGTATTCGAATTCCTTCATAGTTGATTTAATGGTACCACGTCATGCGCATCATGTAGCTTCCTGTGTACGTGCGCCACAACGCCCGCTGTGACATCCGTCACTTTTTATTTTTATAATAATAATAATAATAATAATAATAATAATAATAATAATAATAATAATATTAATAAAAAAAATTCAAATTATATATAGACACTCACTTGAAACACCACTCTTAAACCCAACACAACCCAATCCATCCCTTTTACCCATTTTCTGAGCCCGAGAGTTCAGCCCAAACATTACAGCTCAATAACTGGCCCATCTTCCCTTGCCCCCTTCTTTGTTTAAAAAAAAAAAAAACATATCTGCTTATGCCGGGATTCGAACCCGGGCAGAAGCCGTTTAAAGCCTTAACACAACAACACCTTACCATTGCTCCAAGATGCTCTTTGTGTTGGAATCTAGGGGCATTAAATATATAAGCCTAAATTATACAAAGTTGGCTCCAAGATCCTCTTGCTGTTCGCTGCACAGCAACAACCCACAACAACAATTGAATGTGAAGCTTAAAAATGGCAAATAACCACTGATTAATTTGTGTTATGAATTAGCAAATAATTACGCGTATTATTACACATTAACACGGTCAAAGCATTCCAGTTTTATACACTAATCACGCGTTAATTCCATTAACCGAGTCAAAACCTACCAAATCTACAATCCAACCCTTGCCCTATAAATTGGACCTCCCTACACCATCCTAAATCGCCGATAAGCATTCCCTTACCTTCAATTTCTGATAAAACAACCTACAAATCGAAGTATTGAGCCGCGTTGACATTTTCTTTGACCAAGCCCTCGTACCCGATTACGGTCAGTAAGTCTCTTCTTTTTTTTGTGGGTTTCAATGTTCGGCCTCTTGTGAACAATAGCCCCAATGATTCAAGGGCTATTGAACACGAATTGGATGAGTTGGTAAATTAGGGCACGATTTTGGGGAAGAACAAGAACAACGATGTATGTTTATAATTATTTTGAAACAATAAAAATACAACCAACTGGTATAGACCAGCTGGTTACACGCTTTGATGGGGAAACGAACCGGCCTTTGGCCAGGGTTCGAATCCCACAAGCCTCTTTTATTTTTTTTGTTTCATTTCACTAATTATCCAATTACACAATTAACCTATATAACTAATATCTATCATGTTTAACTCGTTCTCAGGGTGTGGCGCAGTTGGTGGCCACGCTTGTGATAAAACTCGAACCGGCCAGAGGCCCGGGTTCGATTCCCATAACCAACATATATTTTTTTGCCATTTTATATATATATACTTAACATATCTAATCTCTTAAAATAGTTTTTTTAAATACTAAAAGTGTTTTATAAATTCTACAAAAATTATCATAGGATCTTCAAATGATAAAGTTCATCACCCAAATTTTAGTTTTTCAAAAATAATTTATTTAATATATATTATTAATAATACAAGTTTATTCATTTAAATTTATTAAATTCTATAAAAATATCTAAACGATTTTATTAAATCTCACAAAAATTATCCTAAACTTGTATATTCTTAAACATTCTAGAAAATATTTTTATTTCAGAAAAACCGTTTATTTTATATTTTTAATTAATTTTTGTTAGTTTTAATCATAAATAAATCATAATAAATTCATTTTTCAATATTTTTGCACCAAAATTTTATATAAATTATTTCTAACTATCTAGAACTGAATTACAATTTTTAATTCAGAAATTCTTTGATTTTAATATTTTTAGATATTAAAGTCATATTTTTGACAATTTGAAATAATTAGATTAAATAGTCTATTTTCAAGAAGATAATTTTATAAAAATTATTTTCATATTTAACACCTTATGTTGTGACTATATTCAACTTAAAATTTTACAAAGAGACTTTTATTTATTTATTCATTAAATTTCTTATATTTAATAAACAAATAAACATTTATCCCCAATTCGAAGCCCTAGAAATACATGTATCCTAGAGTTATTTTCCCTTACACGTTATCAAATTCTTTAGGTTGATCCTTTGGGATAATTTCCAACACATATTTCGTTGTCCAAGTTCAATTTCAAGCTATTACGTAAACTGTGAGTATTCCTACCCCTTTTTACTTTTATACATTTTTGGGGTGTTACATGTACACTATTACAATTTCAAATACAAGATTACATTTTTACAATACAATTCTAGTACTATGTGCATTGCTTACAACGTGCTTTATGCTTAGACAATACATGTGGATTACATTTGTACTTAGTGAAATCATTAACATGGTACAAGCCGACCTTAACATTGGATAGCGCTATTTGGATTGACAAACCGCCTAGATTGATTCTCCCCCTTTTTCATCGGAGAATCCGTGGCCAGTGTTAAGTTATCATCCATTTATTGGTTGAGTACACTACAGTTCATACAGTACATTATACAGTCACAGGGTTGATTTCGCTCATTTGTATGATACATAGTTTACATATTTGCACTGTAGCTTGCACTTGAATTGTATACTTTTTAACCTACTATATATATCAAAACTAGGAATGCTCACCAACATTTCATATGTTGACCAAACCTATTTTGTACATGTTTCAGGTGCAGATTGATTTAGTGCTTTAGCAAGGAATATTTAGTGCTTAATTTTAATTCAGTTATTTCAATATTTACATTTCATTTAAACAATGTAATTTCCATTTCCATGTAAGACAATTTTGGATTATTCAATAATATTTACATTTTAGTACCATGAGCTTTTGAACAATCGTCACTACGTGGCACCTCGATGATTCCGCCATCGGTTGGGGTGTTACAGATTGGTATCAGAGCCATGGTTATAGGGAACTAGGTTATTAGATAAAATGGCCTAGACTATAACCGAACTTTAACTTTCATGCATGATATTTCCTGAATTACCCTACCCCTCATTTCCCCCTACTTTCCTTCTTCTACCTTTCCCTTCTCCTCTCTCTCAATTCTACTCATCTTTCATCATGATGCATAGAGATGGTGTCTTACAGGGAGTGGAAAGTTTACACCATTACAGAACGGAAGCAGTACCTTTCATGAAGACACTCTTAGGCATAATGCCTACTCTTATTTTGCTCCTTCAAAGTTGTTGAGCTTTAATGAGTGTGATAGAACACGTGCAATCTGGAAGGGTGGATGCCTGTACACTGGGTTTTCTGGCATAGGCAAGCATAGCGCATAAATCCAATAAACGGACCTGTTATGCTTACCTGGGGATTCCTGGAGTGAGTGTCCACTTATAGGCTAAAGCATGTCTTCTTTGATCACCATTGGGTTCAATTCCTTTGAAAAGTCAACGTTCTTGTTGGGCTTTACAGCTAGACAAGGGCACTCCAAGCATTTTGTACAAGTTTTTCAATAATACTCTCTCGTTTCATATACAATACTTTACATATCATGATTGCTTACAAGAATCATATCTTCATAATTATCTGTACGATTATACACTTACATTTTCTAATCTCATGATTATTCATTGACTACCTCATAGATGTCTGCTCGCCGCATGCTCCGTGATGCCAGCCAACGTCCTATTCGTGCTTCTGGACAACGTTCTGATCGTCGCCTCGCATCTTTAGTCGCCGAGCAAATTGCTGCAGTGATCCCGAACCTTGTCAGTGAGATAACCCAGTATAGTAACAGTGCCAACACTGGGAGCACGACTCCATTTCGGTGCACTTTCAAACACTTTAACTCCTGCAACCCCACAAAATTCACTGGTGAGGAGGGTGCTACTGGTCTCCTCCAATGGTTTGAAAGCATGGAGAGTACTTTTGTGAACAGTGAATGTCCTGATGAACTCCGCGTCCGCTATGCTACTAGTGTCCTTCAAAAGGGGGCGCTAACCTGGTGGAATGGCGAAAAACGCAATCGAGGAGCTGATGTTGCTTTATCTTTATCTTGGGCTGATGTTAAGGAACTCATGATCGCCAAATTCTGCCCTAGGAATGAAATCAGGAAACTGGAGGAAGAGTTCCATGGACTGAAACAAGACAGTGGTGAGAATCTTGCGTATAATACCCGATATCACGAACTTAGCATACTGGTTCCACACATGGTCACCCCAGTCTCTCGAGCAATCGAAAAATATATCGAGGGATTACCTGACCTGATTCAAGACGTTGTCACTGGAGGCAAAGCCACTACGGTAGAAGAAGCCATCCAGCTTGCAGCCACTTTAACAGACAAACACGTAAGGAAAGGAAACTTGGTTAGAAAGGGCACCAAGACGTCTACTGAGAAAACCACCAATATTGTTGAACAATCTAAGACTATTTTAGCAAAGGCCGCCACTACTGCTTCGAACTCTAAGAAACGAATGGGCGATAATCAGAACCAGGCTGTTGTGGATCCTGTGACTCAGCCTCCTAACAAGAAAGCCTACATGGGAATCCATCCTCAATGCAACACTTGCAAGTATCATCACCCTGTAAATCTCCCATGTCGTCAATGCACTAGATGTGGAAGGTTTGGACACTTTGTCACTACTTGTCGTGTAACAGATTGGACGCAGGGTAACCATCAAACAGCTGCCCAGGAACCACTACGGATTACTAACGGTCGGGCATGTTATCATTGTAGAGACCCTAACCACATGCTACCTCAATGTCCCAAATTGAACAATATAAACCTGGTGGCACATGGACAAGCTTTCAATATCGATACCAACGGAGCAGACGGTCAGGATGACGTTAATCCCACTGGTTAAGCCATGGGTGAAATCTTCCCAAGACTCGAGAATCCAATACTCGTGTTTTCATTTTCTTGATTCTATTTTCATTTTGTACCCAATTTTGTTGCACTCATTAGCATACAACAACTAGAAATTTCCTTGCATACTATTGTGTACGAACACAGATTGGAAATTTATCAAATTCGGTTACGTTTATTTTGTATCGTATAAGTTCAGACTCTACCTTACATTGAAACATTTGGTCTTGACTTCCATGGAAATCAAAATACTTATTTAATCCTACAAAGCTTTCTAAAAACATCATTGTTTGTCATTTACAACTTGATTTTTCCTTAGTTTGGACATTTAATTATTCATGATACTCGTAAACTATTCCTATGGGCCACTAAGATAACACTTACACTTAATGGTTGTAGTACTTACAAACTTGCTTGCGTAAACATGCTCTCAATTTGCAATCTATGTGAAAAATAATTGCTGCACTTAATAGAGGTCATCATGCCTTTTTCAACAGTCGGGAGAGGCCCTACAACCTGCTCCACGACTGGTGGAGGCTATCGAACATACTCAACGATTGGTAGAGGTCACTATGCCTTTTCAAACAGTCGGGAGAGGCCCTACAACCTACTCCACGGCTGGCGGAGGCTATCGAACCTGCTCAACAATCGGTGGGATCATAGAAGGACATAAAACCCTAATGTAAGGTAAATTGATGATTCCGGTCCGGAACGTAATCATGAATTTACAGGTGCGTTAGGGTAGTGTGAAATTCTATTAGAGTTTTTGGTAGGCATCCAGTACGTTTTCAAGGTATCAAAGGTGTGGTGGGTTAGCTGCGGTACACCCTGTATACAAACACTAATGATGCTTTGAAAGTGAGACTAGAAGTCGGACCAGGAACAAACTATAGTTACTTGGTAGTTCATTTAGTCTCTCTGTAGTCAATCAACTCATGCAATTATTTTAGGAGTCCTAAAACATGAAGTTTAGTGTCTTACTAGATTCTTATTCTCCTTGTTATTCGAGACGAACCTAATCCAAATCCTCAACTCACACCTATCAAACCTCATATCCAAATCATTCGAATTTTCCAAACCACAATTATCTTAATTTTTACCCAGGCATCCATAACCCTATGTTTCTAATAACTTTGGGACGAAGTTTCTAAAAGTAGGGGATGCTGTGACATCCGTCACTTTTTATTTTTATAATAATAATAATAATAATAATAATAATAATATTAATAAAAAAAAAATTCAAATTATATATAGACACTCACTTGAAACACCACTCTTAAACCCAACACAACCCAATCCATCCCTTTTACCCATTTTCTGAGCCCGAGAGTTCAGCCCAAACATTACAGCTCAATAACTGGCCCATCTTCCCTTGCCCCCTTCTTTGTTTAAAAAAAAAAAAAAACATATCTGCTTATGCCGGGATTCGAACCCGGGCAGAAGCCGTTTAAAGCCTTAACACAACAACACCTTACCATTGCTCCAAGATGCTCTTTGTGTTGGAATCTAGGGGCATTAAATATATAAGCCTAAATTATACAAAGTTGGCTCCAAGATCCTCTTGCTGTTCGCTGCACAGCAGCAACCCACAACAACAATTGAATGTGAAGCTTAAAAATGGCAAATAACCACTGATTAATTTGTGTTATGAATTAGCAAATAATTACGCGTATTATTACACATTAACACGGTCAAAGCATTCCAGTTTTATACACTAATCACGCGTTAATTCCATTAACCGAGTCAAAACCTACCAAATCTACAATCCAACCCTTGCCCTATAAATTGGACCTCCCTACACCATCCTAAATCGCCGATAAGCATTCCCTTACCTTCAATTTCTGATAAAACAACCTACAAATCGAAGTATTGAGCCGCGTTGACATTTTCTTTGACCAAGCCCTCGTACCCGATTACGGTCAGTAAGTCTCTTCTTTTTTTTGTGGGTTTCAATGTTCGGCCTCTTGTGAACAATAGCCCCAATGATTCAAGGGCTATTGAACACGAATTGGATGAGTTGGTAAATTAGGGCACGATTTTGGGGAAGAACAAGAACAACGATGTATGTTTATAATTATTTTGAAACAATAAAAATACAACCAACTGGTATAGACCAGCTGGTTACACGCTTTGATGGGGAAACGAACCGGCCTTTGGCCAGGGTTCGAATCCCACAAGCCTCTTTTATTTTTTTTGTTTCATTTCACTAATTATCCAATTACACAATTAACCTATATAACTAATATCTATCATGTTTAACTCGTTCTCAGGGTGTGGCTCAGTTGGTGGCCACGCTTGTGATAAAACTCGAACCGGCCAGAGGCCCGGGTTCGATTCCCATAACCAACATATATTTTTTTGCCATTTTATATATATATACTTAACATATCTAATCTCTTAAAATAGTTTTTTTAAATACTAAAAGTGTTTTATAAATTCTACAAAAATTATCATAGGATCTTCAAATGATAAAGTTCATCACCCAAATTTTAGTTTTTCAGAAATAATTTATTTAATATATATTATTAATAATACAAGTTTATTCATTTAAATTTATTAAATTCTATAAAAATATCTAAACGATTTTATTAAATCTCACAAAAATTATCCTAAACTTGTATATTCTTAAACATTCTAGAAAATATTTTTATTTCAGAAAAACCGTTTATTTTATATTTTTAATTAATTTTTGTTAGTTTTAATCATAAATAAATCATAATAAATTCATTTTTCAATATTTTTGCACCAAAATTTTATATAAATTATTTCTAACTATCTAGAACTGAATTACAATTTTTAATTCAGAAATTCTTTGATTTTAATATTTTTAGATATTAAAGTCATATTTTTGACAATTTGAAATAATTAGATTAAATAGTCTATTTTCAAGAAGATAATTTTATAAAAATTATTTTCATATTTAACACCTTATGTTGTGACTATATTCAACTTAAAATTTTACAAAGAGACTTTTATTTATTTATTCATTAAATTTCTTATATTTAATAAACAAATAAACATTTATCCCCAATTCGAAGCCCTAGAAATACATGTATCCTAGAGTTATTTTCCCTTACACGTTATCAAATTCTTTAGGTTGATCCTTTGGGATAATTTCCAACACATATTTCGTTGTCCAAGTTCAATTTCAAGCTATTACGTAAACTGTGAGTATTCCTACCCCTTTTTACTTTTATACATTTTTGGGGTGTTACATGTACACTATTACAATTTCAAATACAAGATTACATTTTTACAATACAATTCTAGTACTATGTGCATTGCTTACAACGTGCTTTATGCTTAGACAATACATGTGGATTACATTTGTACTTAGTGAAATCATTAACATGGTACAAGCCGACCTTAACATTGGATAGCGCTATTTGGATTGACAAACCGCCTAGATTGATTCTCCCCCTTTTTCATCGGAGAATCCGTGGCCAGTGTTAAGTTATCATCCATTTATTGGTTGAGTACACTACAGTTCATACAGTACATTATACAGTCACAGGGTTGATTTCGCTCATTTGTATGATACATAGTTTACATATTTGCACTGTAGCTTGCACTTGAATTGTATACTTTTTAACCTACTATATATATCAAAACTAGGAATGCTCACCAACATTTCATATGTTGACCAAACCTATTTTGTACATGTTTCAGGTGCAGATTGATTTAGTGCTTTAGCAAGGAATATTTAGTGCTTAATTTTAATTCAGTTATTTCAATATTTACATTTCATTTAAACAATGTAATTTCCATTTCCATGTAAGACAATTTTGGATTATTCAATAATATTTACATTTTAGTACCATGAGCTTTTGAACAATCGTCACTACGTGGCACCTCGATGATTCCGCCATCGGTTGGGGTGTTACACCCGCAAGGGCTCCCTCCCTTGTACTATAGTTGTCTCCTCGTCCATGAGGTTAGTAGGATATTACTCCCAGTAATGCGCCACCTGGTGTAACCCTAGGTTCCCACCATTGATGTGTTAAGAATTAAGTCTAGAACTAGAAGATAACATATCTCCTGAAATCATATGTTGTGGATATATGTAGCTAATAGCTAGTTGTGCACTTAAGTTGTGAGTGTACTTATGCTATGATGATTATAGACTAGACTCAACATGCAGTCCTAGTTCACTATAACCAATGGCTCTGATACCAATCTGTCACACCCTCAAATTTCCACTGCGGGGTTTATGCCGCGAGGTGCATGACAAACCAATATCCCATAGCCATAAGTCACATGAACGAACTCTAAATGCCCAAACCATTTAGTTCGTTTTCAAAAAAAAAAAAAAACAAGTTTAGTTAAGCTGCGGAAGCGTAAATCAAATTTAAACCTTTTTTAAAAACCATGCGCAAAACAACGCGCCCAAATTAAAACCATATGAGAGAAAGGTAATAGCATAATATATAATTTATGTGTATGTCCAAGACCCCAAATGCAGTGAAGTGTATAGTGCTTTCTAATTCTGGCACCGGAAGCTAACTACCTGCAAAAGCATGTAAATCATGTGTCAACATAAAGCTGGTGAGTTCACAAAGTAAAGTAATTGAGTGTGTAAATGCGCTGGTTTCCAAAACCGCGTAAGTAAGTAAGTTGAGTTGGTGCCAAGCACCGTGTAACCACTAGTTCGTTGCATGTCAAGGGTAGCTAACCCATTCATGATAACTAATCGAATATACCGAACTGCTATGTACGTGTAGCCACATAAGTGTGCCGCATGCCTGACATCATTGTCTATCCACAATGATAAAGTTTCGTTAAGTTATAGTTCACGCCCGCGCTCCCCGAGCCGGTGTGAGGTTTGAAGACCTAATAGCGCTATCAACTAATAACCCGCTTGCCAACCCTGGCAACTCATTCGGTACGTGAGGACTTACAGATGATAGAAATGGTTTAGTTTATCAAGGACACAATTGCGAACTAGCAAAGTAACCGACCCTCACAAGGATCTATGGCATCCCAACCCGGGATGTGTAAGTAGTCCCAAACCGGACTAGAAAATGTTAAGTAAAGTGTCTCATACCTGAGACGCAAGCTTTTGAGAAAAAGAGTAGTGAAACTCACCTTAGGTCGCAAGTGAAAATCCAAATTTCACGAATAGTAACGTGCTACCGACTCCCTATTACAAATGTCACTAGGTGAGTATACATGCGTAACCAACACACCATGTAACTCGTTTATCCAAGACTTTTAAAAGTTCAAAACCGTGTAGTGACACCTAATGACTCTACATGCTCAAGTATATCCTACGTATCCCGTTGGTGATTATAGTGATTATTATCAATTTAATACATCTCATACAAGTTTTCACACAAGTACATGTCAATTACATACCACATAGAACTCTAAATAGTCACCTAAAGACCCCGTACACAATCTGCGTTTTTAGGACAGATTGTGCGCTGTGAAAAACAATTTATTTAAAATACTTACGAATGAATTAGAGTCCCAAATTTTTACGGAATTTTATTTGGGATTCACTTGACAATACCTATATTTGTTTTGTCTTAATTCCAAACACAAAAATTATGAAAATTCGTACAACACAGCTATGTCCAGAAAATTTCCTCAACAGGTCAGTTTAGTAGAAAAATTATCAAAAATTGTGTATTCATCTAAGCGAGATGAATCCACTTGGAAAAGCTCTATTTTTCCAGTATTGACCTACTGTAAAAATTTCATAACCTAACTCCTTGTAAATCTCAAGTTATGACCATTTAAAGTTAACCCAATTTACAAATCCGAAAATCTGATATGACCCCTAATCAATTAAAATTCCAAAAACGACTCAAACGATGTCCAAATCCGATGGTTTTGCCCATTATGAGAAGCTAAGACCTTTTACATTACAATCATGCAAAGAAATCATCAAAACAATTAATTTACCAACCCATTACAGCCCCTACAAAACGTTCAACCGAATCTGCCAGAATCTTAAACTTGCATCCCAAGTAATCTACAAACCCTAATTTTTCATGAACATCCCTAATACATGTATAACACCTATAGTACTGATTAAACACCATATTAATCATAGCAAAACACATATGTTATCATGTGAAAACCCTAAGCATGGTTACTAATAACAATCATCATCAAACCATCATCAAATCATCAAGAACGTTCAAGAATCCCTATACATACATGCATGCAATTCTATATCCATTATTTTTAGGGTTTTTAAATTTTTTCAATCATTATAATTCATCAAAAATCATAAGAATGTATACCTTGCGAAGGATTAAACTCCCTAGGGCCTTGAAATCAAACCCGAACTAGCTTGATTAGGTGAAGGATTACTTGATTGCTTGAAAAACCAAGAGGGGATGGGGGTGGGGGTTCGCACGGCGCAAAGAAGGGACAAGGAGGTAGGGTTTTATCTTTTCCTTGCCTCCTAATTATAAGGGGGCTTTGCTTGTTCCCTAAGCAATTGGTATTAGGGCCCTTCTAGTCCATTAACTTGACCCGTTAACCATGTTCTAGCCCAATACCGGACCCAATATTATTAACCATTCTAAATTGTATAAAAACCATTGTTTTTATTATTACATAGCATATTACTCATGTTGTGCACGTAATTTGCATAATCTACGCATTACCTTTCAGTTAGGCGATCATTCACAAAAACATGTAATTCACATAAGCACGTACTTCATGTTCACCATAATTCAATTGTATATATTATTGCTATGTATGTCACATAATTCACCAATGTTTGGGATACAAGACTCATGTGTGTGTTTAACAAGGATTTTCCTACTTATAACATATGTTAACATCATCTAACATATGTTAAACCTACTTAACTAACCCTAGTTAAGTATCTAGCCATGTATGAACATGTAAGTTAACTAGAGTTCAGTAAGAGTATTTAACCTGAAAATGCGGGGTGTCACAATAGCCATTATAATCATTTATATAATGATGATCAATTATTAATGTTATCCTAAGCCCAATAACAGATATGTCTTTGATGGGTGGACTATCATTAGATGGGCCTTATTAGGGTGTCCCCTGGGTATGTATAAATAGCGAGGTTATTATGAGATTAGGGTTGACTCACAATCATAACAGCATAACACCATTAGTTGTCCTCTCTCTCTCTCTCTCCCTCTCTTTCAATGTGTTCATAACTTAAGAACACATAAACCATCAGAACTGCATACCCTAAAGGGAACCCAATCAAGATGATGGTGTCTTCCATTACTGAGGTTCCTG
This sequence comes from Ambrosia trifida, assembly GCA_028751855.1. Lineage (NCBI taxonomy): Eukaryota > Viridiplantae > Streptophyta > Magnoliopsida > Asterales > Asteraceae > Ambrosia > Ambrosia trifida. The sequence goes on along the minus strand of CM054130.1, from coordinate 53,907,936 downwards.
GACGGTTAATCATATCAGGTACACATGATCAAGTCTTATGTTTATACCTTATCTTTTCATTAATATAATCAACAAAACACTTTTGTTTGTATTTCTTTTTGGATCTTAGTTTGGAAAAACATATAAGTTGTAAGACAATATTAAAGAATGATTATAGTAAGAAATATAAACATACGAACAATGTAACATTTCAAATTTATTTTAACTAATTCATCACACGTCAATTTATGATTCATAATCAGTAGTTTCTTCATTATCTATGTTGCCCAGATGGTTAAAATAATTGAATAAATAAACACAAACATTAGATATCGGGGGACAAATACCTGATTATTTCTATATACATAAACGAACTTATAAAAAATTTATAAGGAAACGTGACAAGTAAAAACAATAACCTAGACTCATATTTAAGCTAGACTCTAATCCAGTCATACCAAGACTCAAATAATTTAAATAAAAATAATTTAAAACAATCTTTCACTTTGGTTTTTCAACTCATGTGAGTTTTTGGACTAACTTTAAGCATTCCCACTAAATCCTATAACTCGACTCAAACTTTCTTGATTTGTACCGCCTAGGTCTTGAATCCCCATTGGCACTTTCAACTCTTCAATTTCAACCATTGGTTTGTCTTTACCATTTCTTTTCAGTTGTTTGTAACACACATGTTTAACAAGTTCTCTAGTCTCAACATTCAAACATTCCACATTCATCTCAGATACAAGTTCATTCTCTCCACGTTCTTCTTTCTTATTTTTCTTTTCATTCTTTGCTCATCCAAACATTCATGGCAATTCAACTTGGACCCAAAACTCGCAGATTAATTAGTCTTCCTTTCTATATCAAGCTCCGTTGGGCTTTTTATTCTGACTATTCTTCTGAACTTTTCATTCAATTCCAATTTTACTTCAATAGATACTCGATTGTTGATTTTCACATAAGGTTCTATATATGCAGATTTGTTAGCTAGATCGTTCCTTTCATTCAGTTCTAGATCATTTCTCTCATCAGCACAAGCAGTAACAGATTTCTTTCTTCGTTGTTGTTAACTAATCTTAACAGTTTCTTCATCTTCAAGTTTGTTTGAGTTAGGAAAACATACCTAAAGTATCACCACTCTAGTCTCTTCTTTTTTTCAAAACAATTCTTTCCTTTTCTCTATGCAAAACAACTGCAAACTTCTTCTTTCTATGCAACTTCCTAAGCTTCCTTCTAACGTGCTTGTTCTTCTCGAACCATCGCATCAAATCTTTCTTTCGCAACTATCTCATCCTATCTTTCTTTTCTTAACGGCTTCTTGATCAATCACATCAAATCTTCCTAAGCTTCCTTCTATCGTGCTTGCTCCTTTCGTAGATGATCAATTCTAAGATGTTGAATTATCGCCATACTTCCTTAGCATTCATTAGTATTCCAACTTGTACCAAGACGCCTTCCGGTTGGGTTTGACATATGTAACCTAATGTTGTGTACATCTTCTTTTCATTTACAGCTTCACCAGCCACATGTTCAATAACATCACAAAAGCCATAGTCTTTAGAAATCCCTCCATCTTCTTCAACCATACTTTGTAGTTCGATTCGGATAATACTGGAAGTCCCCTAATCACCATTGTGTCTTTTCTGGTTTGCTTTTTTTAGTTGAAATTGATTCCTGATCTTGAAACCAATCTCCAATAACTAACCAAACACCAAAACAATTATTCTTTATCTTTCTTTCTCTCTTTTTATGCAAGCAATACTGTAATAAAAAAACACCCGAACCTTTTCTTTCGATAAGGTTTATTGAACCCGAAACAAGCTTTTCTCCTCGCAAAACCGGAAAACTTGCTTCACCGTTGTTAGAACATAAACAAAACCAACATGCCCTACTTGCTGCCAAAGTTTTTCAACTTAACATCAATATTTCGACTGACCTACTAACAATCTTCTTGCTTATTGATCAAAACACCTTGTTGCTCGATGATCCACTTCCTTTTTTTTTCTTTCAACGTGCCTATGTCTACAATGACTCAAAGGAATTTTCCGGATTCTATTCGACAGTAACCACCAATAAACCCAAACCCTAATCGAATTCAGTCTTCGAACAAGATGACATAACCTCTGTGGTTTGGGTCTATTCAACGAATCGTGTGTTAAACGAGCTAAAGCTCTGGCACTAATTATAGGCTAGATGGTTCAAATAAATAAACAAATAAACACGACCAGGAAATACTAGAGGACAACCCTGTGACTATTTATGTTCAAATAAACGAACTTCATGACCTTACAAGGAAAAGGGACAACTAATAACAATAACCTAGACGTGTATTTATACTAGACTTTAATCCAATCATACTAGGACTCAAATAATAAATAAAACTATATTAAGCTAATCTTTCACTTTAACCTTTAAACTTCCACCTCATATAAGTCTTAGGATTAACTTTCAAAAATCAATTCTCTTAGCATCAATGTTTTTAGATCCAGACAGGATGTCGAACCGGCACCCCCGCCGGTTCACCGATCTGAACGGTCCAATGAACTGGCCCAAAAAGCCCATAGAAACCCAAAACAATTAAAAAATCGATTAAACTCTTAAATTCCCGGTATGCCCGGTTGGTTTTCCAGTCGGACTGTGACAACAGTCAACGAACCAGGTCAACATCCGTACGCATTACATTTATCTTTGTCATTATATGTGCATATTTAAACATTTTGCATACATAATACCCCTCCTAGTCTAGTGAAGCACGAGTTAATCAGAAAACTCGACGCAGAACATCTGTTTAGTCATACAACACCCGGACAAGTCATCAAAAAACATTTCATGAGGTTACCATACCATGACACATGGTAATCCCTCTCCTATACATGTAAACGAACTATAGTGAGAATGACCCCCCTCCCTATGATGACTTCCTAAGACGTGTGAACCCACTAACAAGTAACTACCTTATGGTACACAAAATACATGTTGATATAGTCATCAAAAGACACGGAACCTAACCGACTCTTGTCATTATGAACCCGGACAGACATTCCTATATCAAAGGGTAACTAGAGGCTATTCAATAGACTAACTAGACACAATGTGCAACTATGATAATCACTAAAATGTGTTTATGATGACTAACTTACAAGGCTTCACACAAATGATTATATATACAAAACAAACTTATCACAGAACTTCACAAACTATGATCACACACACACACACACACATATATATATGACATCACAAATGTATCACCCTATATACACACATTCGACTACCCAGACCTATACACACATGACAAGTCTTTTCCTACAAACCTTTGGCACCTTTTCCCTATCTTTTAACCTCGGTCGTAGCTTCACAAAGCAACAAGAAGTCCATATCAAGCCTAAGAGTTATACCAAATTAGTAATCTACCTTATGACTTTACACATCTCCATGCATGATCATAACTTAGTTTAGAAACTCTCTTGCATACACTAGCCGACTTCCAACTCAAAGACAAGTCCCTATCTATCTAAATGTTTTGGTTAAAAATTACTTAGTAGAAATAATTTTGTATTCCAAATTTGAAATTGTGAGGTAGAGTGCTAAAGTTGTAATTTGTATATTAAAACTAGTTATATTCTGAAAATGCTTAATCAGGATGCAAAAAGAAACAAATAAGTGACAACTATGCTCGGGATGGCTTAGGTTTGCTTCGGGATGGGCAGTTATATCCTCGGAGTGGAACTGTTTATAATGAACGAATAAAGTAGTAAAACACAAAGAACAACACTCGATCTACGAGGAAAGCACTTGATTAGTTGTACATCACCGGCATAAAACCTCGGGAGGAGACTAGGCCCCTGCCTTGTTTGTTAATATTAATTTGGTAAAAAGGTACAACTTTGGATGAGAAAATTGACGAGTGTACTAAGATTACAATGATTGTGTGAGTGTTTCTAATTAGCTAAGTCTATGTGTGTAGCTATAGTGTAAGCAATGTGTCCTATACTCGTCCAATACTCCCATTTATATAGTACATGAAGTAAACAATGAATCCCATGAAACCCGCTAAGTAGTTAAGCTTCTTCAATATATTCAGGTGAACGTTGGAAGTGTTTCAACTGAATATAGTCGTTGGATAACGGTTTCTTCTTAGCTTAGTTATTGTTCAGCTGTTTCCTCATTTGTCGCCGATATTAAATGTATATCGGTTACAACTTTGACTTCATCTTCAATCTTGGACCATGAGTTATACTTCTATCTTTGACTTCTTCAATTGAGGATTATAATATAGACGCTGCTAAATGTATAAATCCATATTATAACTTAGTTGTACGTGCAATCATACATAAGAAAGCCAATTCGTTAGTTCATTCTCAGGATGTGCACATGCTGAAATACTGTTATATCCTGAGGTCAGTTGAGTCCTTCAGCATCCTGAGGATGGTACATTAGGCATGTAGGGTAAAATCATCCAGAGGATTTTCATCACCAATAATTGTCCCCAAAAAAATATGTTACCGTTAATATCTTTCAAGGTAAAAATATTTTATAATCTAAATATCTTTTCTGATGACTGATGGGATGTCTTGTCAGGATGACAATGGCTACTTTCTCGGCCGTAATTATGGGATGACTGTTACAACCATCATCTTCTAACCTCTATATCTAGAGCTTATCTCTTCCTTTATAATCACATCTGATTTTTTAAGAAGGTAATTTCTCTCTTCTTTCTTTCACTTTTCTCTCTACACCTGCAAAATATTAGTGATATTCCGAAGATGGCAAAAAGATCCACAAGAGCTTCGGGGAGTGTGGGAACTTCTAGTGACTTCATTCCCCAAAACCTCTTGAGTCATCCTGAATAGGAGATCTGTTCTTACGATGATAAGGAAATTCAAGCCCTAAAGAACTCAAAAATCTTCCCGAGTTCTGCTGAGTTTCGTCCTTATGACCCTCATGCAAGATCAGATTTTGCATCTCCTACCTGGGTCTGTTTCATGTACGTACCATTCCTTCTAGGGTTAAGGTATCCTTTTCCCAAGTTTATCAAAGATTTTTTTGATGTGACTGGGATGGCTTATTCCCAAGCCATGCCTGAACTTTGGAAGATTCTGATGGTTTGTAGCAGGCTCGTCGAAGATCATGGTGTCTATCTTCAAATGGGGGACCTGGCTCATGTTTATAAGTTGAGGACACACGATTCCCACCATTTTGTTCTTCAAGTTATAGAAAAGGATCCACCCTTTCTATTTAATGTAGTAAAATCTGAGAAAAATTGGAAAACGAAGTTCTTTTTTATTAAGAGGAGTTCTATTCCTCATGGGGATGAGATTCCTCTTTATTGGTTAAAAAGTTGTAAAATTGTTTTTAGTGTTTTTATATAAAAAAATTTAGTTACATCCTGAAGATGCTAACATCCTGAAACTTTTTTGCTCAGCATGTGCTTTGTTTGCCAAGTTTACTACTCCTTTGAACGACGCTTTTCTTCGGTGTGAAGTTTTTTATAAGTTACCTGAATCAGTGAGGACCTTCGTAGTGGAAGAAAGTTATACCACCAGTCAAACCTCTAAGATGTCTGGTGAGCATGTCATGTTACATCTCGATGATGTTTTTTATTTACTAACCCTGTTATTATCTTAGCCTCAGCCAAGAAACATGCTTCCTTTGACCTGGATGATATTGACAGCATGGACGTCAAGGCAACCAAAGTAATCTCTCCATCTCCTTCGAGTTCCAAGATGACTACTCCTTCATCTAACCCTACCAAGTCTAGGGCTGCTGCTGCTTCAAAGAACAGAAAGGGGAGTGCTGCCGTTACTATTGCTTAGGAGGTCATCCCCTTTGAGGGTTTGAGCTGTAATGATATCTTGAGCAAGATCTCCGAATTCACTCTCCATGTATAATCTTATCCTGAGAATACCACTGTTATGTTAGTAAAAATAAAACTAGGTATACTTACCTTTTCTTTTCCTCGTTAGGACCATGAGTGTCTATTAAAGTCTCTGGATATTGTTGCTCAAGAACTTCATGAGGAGCAGACTAAGCTTGAAGACGTTCAAAAGATCTCTCATGATAAGGGCAAATATCTTGAGAGCAAGCTGGCAGAGACTGAAGCTGAGCTGAAGAGAGTGAAGGCTGAGCATGCCAAGGCCATGTTGGATCAAGAGAATGAGACACAGGATCACAGGAATGGGCTCATCAAATCTGCTACTTTTTCTGTCTTCCAAGCCAGGGTGAAGATGGCTCTCCAGGCCAAGGATCCAGGTTTCGATCAGAATTCCTGGGATGTCGAAGCTTGGAAGGAGAAAATTAAGAGCCTGGGTGGAAAAGAAGTGGTTTATGAGCCTGTTCTTGTTGTCCATCCCGAGGATGTGGCCAAAGATCCTGAGGATGCAGAGGTAAAAGCAGCTGAGGCCAAGATTGCTGAGATGGTGAAGGACCTTCCAGTGGGCGATGAAGGATGTGTTGACTAGGTTGGAGCCCACTTTTTATTTGATCTTTTGTGGTTGAACAATTTCAGACAATTTATTTTGGTATGTAATAACTTAGGATATTATAAGGTTTGGGGTGGAGGGATCTTGGTTTCAAGACGAAGCCCCAAATCTTTTATTTGACCTGGACCATAGATGTTGACCCCTGGTGGATGGGTCCTGTTTTTGGATGAAGCTAGGGGTTAACATCAGATTTTGAGTTTGATGCCTTAATAATATATGGTAACAATCTTTTGACACTATCATCTTTGTGTTCTTTATTTCCTTTGACATTCTGCAAACATTAGCAAACACTTAGGATATAAAGAAATGATAAAAAATAATACCTTTTGTATTTCTTCTGTTGAATAATTCTTCTGATCTTGCCACATTCTTCATAAGTCTTTCTCATCGTCATGATGGTCTTCATTATCCTGAGGATGTCCCCAGTTTCTTCTTCATCCTTGGGATGGTCTTCATTATCCTGAGGATGTCCTCGGTGTAATATCTTCAAGATAGACTTTAAGTCTAGAATCCTTTGTAAGAAAGAATTAAGTCTTAATAATATCCTGTAAAGGAATTTTTTTTTTATTATACTGGCGACTTAGGCCTTTGGTTTAACTGGGATCAAACCCCTTTGTAATAATCCTGGTGATAAAACCAATATGTAACATCTTGAGAATAACTGGCGACAAGGCCCTTAAGAATAACCGGCGACAAGGCCCTGGTGACTAGACCAAATACGAAAGAGACATTAAAAATGTATATCTCAAAGATAATGAAATTGTCAACCACTTTTACATGGACTGGTCCCACCATCCCAAAAATATACATGGGCGTCGTGCGCTCCTGGCGAGGGTTGCTAATTCAATGAGAAAGGTGAAAACCTTTAAACCTTAGGAAGGTGTCAGACACCTTAACGGAGGAGAGGGTGGCCAACCCCCTAGTCTTCTAAGCATTACATCTTCAGGATGGTACTGCAAAATTCTCAGGATGGACTATTTCTAGACCATGTTTAGTGAAAATATAATCGATCGAAATAAATTAAGGATAACTACTTACATATGGAGATGATTCATCTCTATCAGCCTTCACCTTCATCCCACCTGTGATTCGGACCATGGTTTCTCTTCCAGAGAGATCAGTCACATGCATCCCTAGACATGGTAGTATTTTAAGTGAATTGCATTCCAAGCCCTTGGTAGAATCTCTCCTTCCATTGTTGATAACCAATATGCTCCTTTACCAGCTTCAGAATCGATCAAGTATAGACCTTCCCACTTGGGAGCTAGCTTACCATCGCTTGGTTTTGTTGTGTTTTGGAAGGCTTTTCTTAATATCAAGTCTCCTTCTTGAAATTTTCTTATCCTGATGTTCTTGTTGTAAGCTTTAGCAATCCTTTGTTGATATGCTGCCATTCTTACTTTAGCAGCATCCCTGAGTTCATCCACAGTTTCCAAGTCCTGTAGTAATTCTTCGGAATTGGTAGTTGCATCCTGAAGATGTTTCCTTGCTGTAGGCATGACCATCTCTGTAGGCAGCATTGCTTCTGTTCCAAAGACTAAAGAGAAAGGCGTCTGACCAGTAGCATTCTTGGAAGTAGTCCTATTAGCCCAGAGTACAAATGGAAGTTCTTCTGCCCATTTCCCTTTCTTTTCCCCAAGCTTCTTCTTCAAGTTGTTAACGATGATTTTGTTTGAAGATTCTGCTTGTCCATTAGCTTGAGGATGGACTGGTGTTGAAGTTACCATCTTGATCCCCCAACTCTCACAAAAGTCAGTTGTTCTTTTGCTAATGAATTGAGAGCCATTGTCACAAATAATCTTAGATGGTACTCCAAATCTTGTTAAGATATTTCTTTTGATGAATCAGATCACCTCTTTATCTCTGACTTGCACAAATGCTTCAGCTTCAATCCATTTTGAGAAGTAGTCTGTCATCACTAACATGAATACCTTTCCTCCAGGAGCTTTGGGTAGCTTTCCTACTATGTCCATCCCCCATTTCATGAAGGGCCATGGTGAAATAATAGGATGTAGTGGTTCAGCAGGCTGGTGAAGGATGTTGCTATGTCTTTAGCATGGATCACACTTTTGGGAATATAGCATGGCATCCTTCTTCATAGTAGGCCAATAGTATCCCGTCCTCCACGTCTTCGAGTATAGAGATCTTCCTCCTATATGATTTCCACAGTCTCCTTCGTGGATGTCCTTGAGCACCTCGTTTGTTTCATCCTTATTGAGACACCTCAAATATGGACCTGCAAGAGATTTTCTATACAAAATATTGTCTATAATTGTAAATTTAGATACCTTTATCCTGAAAGCCTTTGGGTTTTCTCCATCAGGAATGACATCTTCTTATAAATATTTTATTATGGGAGTCATCCATGATGAACCGTCTTGTGCCTGAGTAGCTAAAACAGTGATATCCTCAGGATGGGCTATTTTATCCTCAGGATGTGCCTGGCTATCCTCAGGATGCCACTCTTCAATTGTTGGTTTCAGGATGTGGATAATGGGAATCTTGGTCCCTTCTGGTAGATTAAAGGAGGATCCAAGGTTTGTTAAGGCATCAACTTTAGCATTTTCTTCCCTAGGTACCTGTGTTAGTGAAAATTCTACAAAAGTACTAGCTAAATTTTTAACAATTTCGAGATAAACAACTAATTTTTGTCCTTTTACTGCATATGATCCGTTGAAATGGTTAGTAATCAACAAAGAATCAACAAAGACTTCAATATTAATAATATGCATATCTCTAGCAAGTCGTAAACCAGTAATGAGAGCTTCATATTATTCCTCATTAATGGTTATTTGAAATGCACATCTAATGGCATGGGGTATGTTGTCCCCTTGTGGCGATTTTAGTAGTATTCCTAGACCTGTGCCTCTTGCATTCGAAGCACCATCAGTGTATAGAGTCCATTTTCCTAAATTTTCATTTAGTTGTTGAACTTCAGACTCTACTCACTCAGGATGTCACTACTGAAATCAGCCACAAAGTCTACTAGAGCCTGTGACTTGATTGCATTTCTAGGCTCATATTCTAAGTCAAAAGCACTTAATTTAACTGACCATTTTACCATTCTTCCAGACATTTCTGGTTTTCTAAGTACATTCTTAATGGGATAATTAGTTTGAACATAAATTTTATGTGTTTCAAAATAGTGCCTTAATTTAGTAGAAGCCATTATTAAAGCTAAGATAAGTTTTTCGAGATGTGAATACCTAGTTTTAGCATCTAGTAGAGTTTTACTTACATATTAGACAGGATGTTGTTGCCCTTCGAAGTCCTTTACCAAGACAGCACTTATTGCATTCCCAGAAACTGCAAGATATAGCTTGAGAGGTTCTCCATCCTCAGGTTTCATCAATAATGGAGCTGCTGTAAGATAGTCTTTCAGCTTCTTCAATGCTTCTTCATGTCACTGTCCCAGTCGAATTTTTTATTCTTCTTCAAAATGTCGTAGAATTCCTTGCATTTCTCTGAGGATTTTGAGATGAATCTATTCAGGGCTGCTATCCTGCCAGTCAGCCTTTGCACATCCTTAATATTTCTTGGGGATTTGAGATCAAGGATGGCCTTTATTTGTTCAGGGCTGGCTTCTATCCCTCTTTTTGTTAACAAGTATCCAAGAAACTTTCCAGCTCCAACTCCAAAATGGCATTTTGTTGCCATTTTGTTGGGTTTAACTTCATGTTGTAAGCATCCAGGATGTCAAAGGCTTCTTTGAGATCCCGAAGATGATTTTCTGCTTTCTTGGATTTCACTACCATGTCATCAATGTAGACCTCCATTGTGTCCCCAATTTGTTCCTTGAACATCATGTTCACTAGCCTTTGATAGGTGGCACCTGCATTTTTTAGTCCGAATGGCGTAGCTATATAACAATATATACCTGACGGTGTCATGAATGTTGTATCCACCTGATCATCTGGTTCCATATGTATCTGCTGGAATCCTGAGGATGCATCCATGAATGTCTGCATTTCGTGGCCTGCTGTAGCATCCACCATTGAATCTATGTGTGGTAATGGGAACGGGTCTTTAGGACAGGCCTTGTTAAGGTCTGTATAGTCCACACACACTCTCCATTTCCCATTTTTCTTTTGAACCACCATAACATTCGCCAACCATCTTGGGAATTTCACCTCCCTTATCATTTTAGAGTTCAGCAGCTTGTCTACTTCCTCTTGTATGATGATATTTCTTTCTGGAGCAAACTTCCTTCTTTTCTGCTGAATAGGCTTGAAACTCTTATCAATTCCAAGTTTGTGAGTAATGACATCCTTAGAGATGCCAGTCATATCTTCATGTTTCCATGCAAAAGTAGACATCCTGCATTTAAGAAATGAGATTAGTGATTGTTCAATATTGTGTGGGATATTCTTACCGATTTGCACAGTGATATCCTTGTTACTGTCATCGAGGCAGACAGCTTTTACATCCTGAGAATGGCACTGTGCATCCTGCTCTAATTGCTATGCTTGTCGGGATGAGGCCTTCATTGATGTCGTATAACAATCCTTAGCTTCCTGTTGATCGCTGTCGACCTTCACAACTCCCCAAGGTGTAGGTAGTTTCAGACACTGATGATATATTGAAGGGACTGCCTTCATGTCATGTATCCAGGGTCTCCCCAGGATGAAATTGTAGCAGGATAGGGAATCTATCACACAGAATCTCTGGATAGAATTCACTCCTTCTACATATACCGGTAGCTTGATGTTGCCCACTATGCTCTTAGTTTCCCCACTGAAGCCCACCTAAACTGATGATCTGGAAACTATTTCAGATTCCGAGATGTTCATTCTTTTGAGAGCTTCAAGCTGGATGATGTTCACTGAACTTCCTCCATCTACGAGAATCCTACGAACAAAGTGATTAGCAATATATAAAGTAATAACCAAACCGTCATGATGAGGGTCAAGAATGTTTTCTCGGTTTTCCTCCTCGAAGCTGATCACTTTAGAGGTTGTCAGGATGGTCGTCTTCGTTGGTCTTTCTCCTTTTTCAGACTTTTCTTCCCTCGCGTGTCTTTTAGCAGCTGAGTATTTGGTTCCACAAATGTCTGATCCTCCTGAAATGAAGTTAATAATACCAGCATCCTTAGGTGGGGATGCTGCTCTTTCTGGGATGTTGGTGCCATCCTGAGCCCTTGATTTATTTTTGCCCAGGAGATCTTTAAGGTGACCTTTGCTCAAGAGATATGCTATCTCCTTTCTTAAGGCGATGCAATCTTCAATGGTATGGCCGAAATCTTCGTGAAAGGCACACCATTTGGACTTTTCTTTCCATCCTGTCTTGTTCTTTTTCCTCGGCCATCTTGCTTTGTCCCCTAGATCCTTCATGGCGTACATCAATCATGTTATATCCATAGAAAAACAGTAATCTGATAATTTAGGGCAGTCATCCTCATCGTCGTCCTCTACCACATTGACTTTCTTATTATCAGGCCTAGCATATGGTTTATGCTTGTATAGTTTGTATGTGGGAGTGGACTTTCGATTGGGATGATTATATTTTGAGGATGATTCTATCCTCTCTTGTATCTTGTTATCATCCTCAAGCCGAATGAATCTCAAACCTCTGTTCCTAACTTTATCCAAGTTCCTGCATGGATTCATTACCAATTCTTGATAGAATGGTGAATCTCTTTGCAGCCCCATCTTGAATGCATGTACTGCTGTTGTGACATCCAAGTTCGGGATGTCAAGTGCTTCCTTTCCAAACCTAGTAATGAATTCTCTTAGTGATTCCCCCTGTGGTTAAGTCACCCTGTATAGATCACTTGTCAAACGTTCGAACGTTCAACTACAAGAAAATTGATTATTAAACATGTTAATTAAATGTGCAAAAGAAGTAATAGAATAGGGTGGAACACTTAGGAGCCATTTCAGGGCTGGACCGGTGAGAGTCGAACCAAATCCCTTGCATAAACATGCTTCTTTCAGATTTGCAGGGATTGGATTTATTTCCATTCTTTCCCTATATTGAGCCACATGCTCCTCAGGATCTGTAGATCCATCATAGAGCTTCATGCTTGGAGTTTGAAACCGCTTTGGGATCTCTGCATCACATATGGGGGGGTGCAAATCTTGACACCCTATGGCATACTGAGGATACCTCAGGGATGGGTTGCACTATCCCTGGCACACTCGATACCATGTCCTTGATCTTCTGAAGCTCCCTTGCTAGCTTGGGGCTTATTCTTGTATCCTGCAAAGAAGCAACATCATTAGCAGTAAAAGTACTGGAACTTAAATTGTTACCGTTATTGTTATATCCTTGGAATGGCACAGGTGTATATCCTGGATCCCTGGTAGTTGCCATCCTTGGTGTAGTAGTTGTTTCTGGAGCAGAGAACCCAATACTCATGGGGATGAAATCTCCTTGATGAACACCTCCAGAGATGCCAGAATTGAAATCCAACACCCTTGGTTGCAATGGTGTCCCCATGTCTTCACTTGGCCTTCTTGAGGATGATTTGAGAGCTTGTATTTCTCTTATCAACATCCGGTTTGTGTCTTGTTGTTGATGTATCGAATCTTTCATTAGAGCAAACATAGAAAGGAGTTCATCATTTGACACAAAAACAGGAGGAGTAGATCCAGATGCTCCTATTGATGGTCTAGGTGGGATTTGAGAAGTAGAACTTCTTGGAAGTGCAGGTAGAGGCGGTAAGGCAGTATTTCTGGTAGAGGTTGATGATGGCATGGATGAAGAGACAGTTTTCTGGGAAGAAGACATAGTTGTCAAGTTTTGTAAAAAATATCTAAATGAGAAAAGGTTTTAACAAAGTTTTTTGTTAAAATAGCACCACTTGCCCCACGGTGGGCGCCAAAGAGTTTTGGTCAAAAATTACTTAGTAGAAATAATTTTGTATTCCAAATTAGAAATTGTGAGTTAGAGTGCTAAAGATGTAATTTGTATATTAAAACTAGTTATATTCTGAAAATGCTTAATCAGGATGCAAAAAGAAACAAATAAGTGACAACTATGCTCGGGATGACTTAGGTTTGCTTCGGGATGGACAGTTATATCCTTGGGATGGAACTGTTTATAATGAACGAATAAAGTAGTAAAACACAAAGAACAACACTCGATCTACGAGGAAAGCCCTTGATCAGTTGTAGATTGCTGGCATAAAACCTCAGGAGGGGACTAGGCCCCTGCCTTGTTTGTTAATATTAATTTGGTAAAAAGGTACAACTTTGGATGAGCAAATGGACGAGTGTACTAAGATTACAATGATTGTGTGAGTGTTTCTAATCAGCTAAGTGTATGTGTGTAGCTATAGTGTAAGCAAAATGTGTCATATACTCGTCCAATACTCCCATTTATATAGTACATGAAGTAAACAATGAATCCCATGAAACCCGCTAAGTAGTTAAGCTTCTTCAATATATTCAGGTGAACGTTGGAAGTGTTTCAACTGAATATAATCGTTGGATAACGGTTTCTTCTTAACTTAGTTATTGTTTCAGTTGTTTCCTCATTTGTCGCCGATATTAAATGTATATCGGTTACAACTTTGACTCCATCTTCAATCTTGGACCATGAGCTATACTTCTATCTTTGACTTCTTCAATTGAGGATTATAATATAGATGTTGCTGAATGTATAAATCCATATTATAACTTAGTTGTACCTGCAATCATACATAAGAAAGCCAATTCGTTAGTTCATTCTCAGGATGTGCACATGCTGAAATACTGTTATATCCTGAGGTCAGTTGAGTCCTTCAGCATCCTGAGGATGGTACATTAGGGATGTAGGGTAAAATCATCCTGAGGATTTTCACCACCAACACTAAACTACCTAAACTTACACATAATTAGTTAGTTATCATCTCACTTCAACTACCTAGGACTCCTACCTTTCCCTATCAAGATTGAGACAAACATTCTCCTACATACATAGATTGCGGCCGAAAAGGACTTGACAAGGAGCACATGAGGACAAGAATGAAGCATTGTAATGTCACTATCTATCCTAACTCCTAGGAGAGCTCCATGGCCGATCCATTGCAAACAAGTCACCTCGGCTACAAGTGTTTTTGTCAAAAATTACTTAGTAAAAATAATCTTGTTTTCCAAATTAGAAAATGTGAGGTAGAGTGCTATTAGTGTTGAATATGCTTAAAGTCTAGTTCTATTCTGAAAATGGTATATCAAGATGTGAAAGAGGCAAATATGTGACAACTATGCTCAGGATGGCTAAGGTAAAGTTGAGGATGGACAGTTATATCCTGAGGATGTAACTGTATGGCAGAGTTGAGATATATGTAGCAAATACACAAAGAACAACACTCGATGTACGAGGAAAGCCCTTGATCAGTTGTTGATCGACGGCAAAAACCTCAGGAGGAGTCTAAGCCCCTGCCTTGTTTGTTAATATAAAAAATGGATAAAAGGTTACAACTTTGGATGAATGATGGACGATTATTCTATGATTACAATGAGTGTGCTAAGTGTGTGCAAGTATCAGAGTATTCTCTGATGAACAACAGAGTGTAAGTGTTATTCAGGTGAGTCTAATGTGTCCTATACTCATCAATCATCCCCCTTTTATTGTTACACGAAAGTAATTATAAGATCCCACGTAATCCGCTACTTAGTTAAGTTCTTCGAAGGCTTCAGGTGACCGTTGTGGCTGTTTCATCTCAGATAGTCGTTGTAGCAACGGTTTCCTGATTCTTTGCCGATATTTAATGTACATCGGTTACAAGTTTGACTCTTTCTTCAAGCTTGGACTTTGGCTTGCAAGTGTAACTTTTCCATCTTTGACTTATTCGACTGAATTTGATAATATAGACGTTATAAAGGGATTATAAGTCCATATTATAGATTAATTGTACATGCAGTTATATCATAGAAAGATAATATGTTAGTCCATCCTCAGGATGTACATATGCTAAAATACAGTTACATCCGGAACCCTGTTAAGTCCTTCAGCAGCCTCCTGAGGATGTTACACCAAGAATATGAGGTAAGATCATCCTGAGGATTTTCACCACCAACAACAAGCACATGATGGAGGCAATCTAGAATGTGTGTGAGGTAATCATTTTCACCCTTTTGGCAAAAAAACAAAGTTATGACAACTAGATGATCCAAGTCAAACCCCCCTCATTTTTGGGGGCACACATTTCGGCTCATGCCTAAGCATGCTTGCCTCTCTTTTGTTTGTTTATAACCTACACCTATCTTATACCAAAGCATGATTAACCTTTTAAACATACCACCATCCTAGACTAATACACTTGCCAATTTTGTGCCCCTTTGTCCTTATTCATCGACTATATATAGAGCCTCACAACCCACTTCATTTCTTGCACCACACCTCTCAAAATCAACTCCTACTCCCTCACTATAACACTCGGCTCCATCAAAGAACAACCCGAAGCCACCAAGAGGAGCAAGAGAATCGCGTTCATCTCAAATCAACTAGGTATGTTAACTACACCTCCCTTCCCTTCGAACTAGACCCCTTCGGCCCTATTGTGAACCCAAAACATGAGTATTTTGATCATGTTAATCGGACACATAGTGCTAGTAATTGGTTGCTATAAACATAGTAATCATGAGTTGGAATTTAGAAGCACATTGCACACATTGATTCACCTATACATATGAACGATCGCATTGTCAAGGTGATTTTATTGATAAGCAATCGGCCAAGAATCTAGAAAGGTTTCGAGTCAAAAACCTTACATAACTAATAAACTATGAGACGGTTTTACAACTAAAACATGTTAATTGGTGTTTCTAAGCAAGGTTCCTAAGCAAGGTGTGACACCCGGCAAACTCCGGTTAATAACTTTTGTTAAACTAGTAAGTCTACCTTAGCGATTCATGCATATTACGTACTTAACTGGGTCAGTCGAGTCATTACGATGATTTTGGGAATCATCGGGAGTCGTTACAATGATCCGCGGGATCATCGGGAGTCGGTCCATAACCATGTGTACAAGGATTGGTGATTCGTGGAATCGTCGGGTTTAACGCACACACGCAAGTCTCGAGTCCTGGGAATTGGTGAACGGACGTAAACGTGTTAGTTATCGTGCATTATATGTTTGTAATCATTATGTGACTTGTCGGTATGTGAATACGTGTTTATATGTGTTAAAATAGTGATTACGCGTAATTGCATGACATTATAGGTGATTACGCGTAATTGCATGACATTATAGGTGATTACGCGTAATTGCATGACATTATAGGTGATTACGCGTAATTGCATGACATTATAGGTGATTACGCGTAATTGCATGACATTATAGGTGATTACGCGTAATTGCATGACATTATAGGTGATTACGCATAATTGCATGACATTATAGGTGATTACGCGAAATTGCCAATAGGTATAGGCGATTAGAGCCTAATCGCTAGTAGGTATAGGCCATTAGAGCCTAATTGCTAGTAGGTATAGGCGATTACACATTCTAATCGCATATACTGCATTGTAATCGCCTGACGCGTACTAAACGACTAGAAACACCAATAAATACAACCCTTGACTCCCCAAACACCATTTGTGCAACCCTAACAGATCCTAAGCCTCTCACACACCTCAAAACACTTTTGGAACTCGTTTTGCTTCAAAACTCACCATTTCCAAGCTTACACACCTTTCTTTGATAAAATCCAAGGTGTGTTCTTCATCCCAAACCTTTGTAATGTTATTGTTTTGGTTCCCAAAAGTCCAGACCTTGTTTTGCTAAGTATGTGTCTTTAAAAACCTTTGAAATGAGTTTCTAAAACAAGTCTACACCATAATACTTGCTATATGTGAAGTATTTATGCATATGATGATTTTTGGTGGTTATAACATGAATGCTTCCATGAAATTGATGTACTCCTGATGTGTAGGAGTTATTAGGATGATTATCTACGAATTTGAGCTATTGTTATAGTGTTTTGATGAAAGTATGCATTTAGACCCATTTGGATGATTCTTGAAGAATTAGGATGTTATGATATGATTCAATGCTTGTTTGTTGTTAGGAATCACACTAGAATGATATTATAACAAAGAGATGATGATTTGCAAGTTGTAGGAGGTGTAATCTGATTATTGCCATTTAAGGAAAGATCTCATAGTTAATGAAACTCGGTACTTGTGAGCGTTGGATTTTAGCTAAAACAGGATTACACGATCATACAAGTCACAAATCTAGGTGCGGAAACCCTAGATCTGAACAAATTGATAAAACACAATTCACGACACAATCAAGATCATTTTCAATAACATTTTCATAGATTAACTTTCATTCAAAAAGCATTTACAATGAGTTTATGTTAATCTAGATCACACAGACAATCTCTCAAAAACACCTATTAACCTGATCTGAACCTGGACACAAATGACAACTCCCTCTTATAATCAAAAACTCAAAATCTATATATAGGCACTGCACATTCGCCCCTTACAGATGGTCGAATGTGAGTATTTTCCACATTCGCCCACATTGAGTGGTCGAATGTGTCTTCATTCCATGTTCAATCTTCCTTCGTCCGGTTCATATCTACCTTCGCCCCATTCTTGTTACCTTCGCCCAGATTAGTCTACATTCGCCCAGTCTGTATCACCTTCGGCTATCTACTAACATATGTTAATTATTGTATATCCAATCCTTAGTCGCAAAATGCATCAACAAACTCCCCCTCGACTATTGATTGGATAGTTTTCTTTGATAGTCCATCGTCTTGTTCATCAGCTTGATTCTGAGCTGCTTCTTCTGCTCAGAAGTCATTGGCGGCTCGAATGTTTTCTTCACAGGCTTTGACACATTAGCGATCTTCACAGTCTTGCCAAGTTTACCCTCCAAGTTGCTTCCAGCATTTATATCATACGCAAAACAAACTCCCACAACTTGAGTATACTTTCTCGCTTGAGCAAAGTCATTGGGTTCATAGTATATCGGATTGTAGAACAACATGATGATGTCTTCGAATGTGCAATTTATCAGCCACATAGGATCAAATACATGAACATGCTTGTATTTATCCTTTCCATCCCTCAACACGATCACTGCTTCTGCCTTCCTCCAATCGTAATACCAAAAGATAAAATCAGCACTAAAATGCTGTGGCATAGGCATCAACGGTATCTTTCTCATCACATTAGGTGCTTTATATATCAAAGTAACACGCTTCATATTGGTTTGAGGATCAATATCCCTATGCACTTTTCTTCTGGGATATTGAGGCTGAAATCTCTTCCATCGTGTACGACTTTCCCAAACCAATTTGTCTGCGCACCAACCAACATGCGATCCATTTACCTCGGCACCTGACATTGGGAATCTGCATAAGTCTCTCACCGCCCAGTACGGTAGAGTAAGCAAATCACAGAATCTGTTGAAATACAGAATTCCGGTTTCCCATTTCGCAGCAATACACTTCAGTCTGCCTAGATAAGTCCACCCGAGAGCTCTGCCTTTGAACTTGGCATTATGAAATCGATAAAAGTTACCTTGAGCTTCAGGCTTAGGTCGGTTCTCATCCATTTCCTTCAACTTCTTCATATAATTCTTCAACTCATCAGACTGGTTAGAAGAATCTTTCTTTTCAGTTCCAAACACCTTTTCAACAAACTCTTCGCTTCTTTTCTTAGCTTTCTGTTTCGCTGACTTATTTGGTATCTCAGTGAAGTCAGGAAATACTTCATTCTCATCTTCTTTTCTGAAATACTGGGGAAACTCTTCATGAGTAATATCTTCTATTTCAACTTCATTGTTTTCTGGAGTATGCACATCATCCGAATGACTTCCCATATCCTTTTCAGGAATATCAGGAATCGATTCATCCATCATAAACTCCTCAAACGTCTTTCCTACCCTCTGTGCGAGACCATCTAAAATTTCTTTCACCACAGATGCAGGCAGTTCCCCTTCTTCAAGATCTGGATCTTCATATTCCAACTCATATCTCAAATCATCAGTCTGGAATATTTCAGCAAAGCATCCTGTGAACTCAATGGTCCACTCTCTCTTCTCCAACATATTCTTATACAACTGTTTAGTATCATCAGACAGAGATCTCACCTTCTCGTTCCAGAAAATACTTTCATCCGAATCTACATTCCCCCCTTTCTTCTTGGAACTCGATTCTCCAGTATCTTTCTTCTTCTGTGGTGTTCTCTTCTCATAACTATATTTAGAAGTATCATCTCCTCCATCATGATCACTTCCACTGCTAAACTCATCACCCTGCTTTTTCCCTGTACCTTCAGCATCATCATCATCATCATCATTGTTGTCATCATCATCATCGTCATCATCACTTTTATCCGATCCATCAACATCCTCATCATCATCATCTTCTTTCTCAGAATCAGAATACTCATAATCAACTTTCTGTTCATCTTCTTCTTCATCTTCTTCACCCTCTTTCAACTGAGGTGCTCTGCTATACAGCTCTTCAATCAAACCACAAAGGCGTTTGTTTTCTTTCTTCAATTCTTTGTTGTCAGCCTTAATCAGTTTGATTTTGTTCTTGTTTCTTTCACATTTCCTCTCAAGCTTCTCATTCTTTGCTTCAATCAACTTAATCTTATCATTTATATCATCCTGATTAGATTTCGAAGCAACTACAATCTGGAGCATCTTCTCCTCGTTCTGCTTGAATTTAGTAATTTCAGCTTGTTGAGCAACCAACATCTTCATCATGTCCTCCATCTTCTTATTAACTTGTTTCATAACATCATCATCTACAGTCACTTTCTTCGACTTAGATCTGGAGGGCTCAACTTCAACAACTTTCTCCTTTTGAGGCTTTCTAAACATATCGAGCACTTTATCCATATCGATATTGAACTGATCGATTGGTAAAGTCTCTGCCTCTTTCGCTTTCTTCTGCTTCTTGGCAACTGGTGAAGATAGCTTAGAAGGTGTTCCAGCATCAGGTAATCTCTTTCCCTTCAATAACTGAGCCAATTCTTTTTCTCTCAGTTCTTTCACACTTGATTTCTTTGCCATAGTCTTTTGTTTCTTTGTCTTCTTTGGCAAATTCACAACTACTGTATCTCCAACACTCAATTCAGCTAGGTCAACTCCTAAACCTTCATCTTCAACTGATTTCTTTCGTCTCTCAGCTTCTTCAATCGACTGATTCAAGGATTCAGACTCACCAACCATAGTGGCCTTACGTTTGGTGGTCCTCACGTTCTCGTCATCAGAATCCCACTGCTCATCAACCTCAGTCTCTTCTGAATCTACAGACTCTTCATCCACCAAACTCGATCCTTTCTTCGCCGTCGATTTCTTTCTTGCTACTTGTTGCTTAGTGCTTCCCTGATCTATAGCCTTTCCCTTGCCCTTCCCTTTGGCTCCAGGATTGACTACTTGACGTTTCCGCTTAGTGCTTGAATCAACATACACTAAGGGATCATCGTTATCTGAGTCACTCTCATCATGTCTTGCTTTGTTCTTGCCAGGATCAATGTAATCCGGACGAGCCAAAGCGCCAAACAATCTCCTGTTAGGTGGCTTCTCACTGTCAGGCACACCTTTATAACCTTTCATCCTCATCAAGGTTCTAATATTCATGTGATCTTGGCCTAGGATCATTGTCGGATCCTTCTTCAGCATTGGATACTTATAGTCAAAGATCATCATTAGAAACCTCGGATACAACATGAATTTCTTGTTCTTCATTCCCTTTAGCATCTCCAACATGTGGTCAAGAATCATCCCAGAAACATTAAATGGTTTGTTGAGTGTCAACGCAACCATTAATGAACTCAAACTCCTTCTCATCACGTCATAACCACCACTCACACAACCAAAGACATGAATCAGAACATGTGCAAAGTACTTATACTGCACTCCCAGCTTCCCCTTATACATAGATCCGTCAGTGATTGGACCTTTGTATTTCATCCTTAAGAAGCACGCCTTCTGTTCTGTCCAAGATAACTCCCTGGGATCCTCACTATCTTCAAACTTAATCTGTAATGCCTCCCGAATGTCAGCTTCAGTCAAGAACATCTCCATCTCCTGAATCTTGCTCTTGATGATCGTCTGATTCTCCCAGTAATCATACTTAGCGTTCTGGTAAAAGTCTTCAATTATGTCTTTGTAAATGATGGTTGGTGTGGCTAGAGCATGTACAATCCTGCTCCTCTTCAGAAATTCAATAATCCCGGTAAACTCAGTGTTCTTTTCAACATCTCCTAGATACGCGCAACAGTTGTGCGATCGTTCAAAAGGCCAACTGCTCGGAGTAGATGTTTCAGCTACGGGGATTGGATCTTGAACTGTGATCTCTGCTGGAGTCTCAACATTCACTGCTGGTGATTCAATATTCTCGAGTTGTTCAGCCATCTGCACATGAAAATCAATAAAACGCGTCAAAACACAAAAACGACAAAAATATAAAATTCTGGTCAAAAACTAATCTGCACGTTCGCCCGTTTAGAAATGGCCGAATGTGAGATTTGGTGGTCGAAGGTAGATGATTATGGTCGATAGTGAAAAAGTTCTAAATAAAAGTCACATTCGTCCACATTGTTCCACCTTCGTCCACCTTATTCCACCTTCGCCCGGTTTTATCAACCGAATGTGGAAAGGTTTTCCCCAAAAATTCAAAATTTTGCCATTGTATGTTTTAATCCGCAATTTTGATTCTAATGTATGCTAATATGTCCGACTAACATTCATCTATTACCAATTTTGTCAATTAATCAGTTTTCATAGGTTTTAAAGTGGAATTAGGGTTCATATGTGTTCAATCGATCAAATTAACATCTAACTGTGTTATAAACCTAATTCCTTCCATATTCTCCCCCTAAAACCTATGAAAAATGATCGGCAATCAAAAACAATCATCAACAATCATCAAAAACCCCTAGAACAGAAACCCTAGGTCCCGTTCGTTAAACAAGCAATTCTGATCTGTTTTCATGTCCAATACCTGTAAAATTAGGCTTAAAATGATGAGCAATGATCAGGGAACAAATCAAGGGAACATAAAATGCACGAGCAACAAGGTCTGGTTATGATGCAATTTTGAAAAAAATTGTGAATGAGGGGTTCGAAGGTGACAGGCTTATTTATAGGGGTCCACTTTCGCCCGTATGAAATGGTCGAATGTGGGTTAAATCCACATTCGCCCCAATTTAATGACACGAATGTAGAAACAGGACACCTTCGCCCCTTTTGAAGACCCGAAGGTGAAACTTTATACCCGGAAGTGGAATTTTCACCCGGAAGTGTAAATATCCACATTCGTCCATTTGCAAACCGGTCGAATGAAATGATTTTTCCACATTCGACCCATTTAAGGGGCGAATGTGAAATGGAAAAATCTGAAAATTTCGCCAATTCACGAATTCGAATCCCGTTCAACATTTTTCAATCCGTTAAACTTCCAAAAATCAAATTTTCACATTTTGAATGTTACAAAGACCAGATGGTGTTATCAAATCTCAGAAATTAACCATCAAGCATCCCCGGATATCAAAAATAAAACAGAAATGCAAATCTTTTGGATTTTCTGAAATTTATATCAAAACACACCTAAAATCTTTTTGGATTTTGTAACTTTTTGACAATAAAAGTAAAATGCTACAAAGTAAAATGCATCAAAGTAAATGAAAGCAGTAAACATTTTGTGAATTCCGGTAAGAGGATCATATCAGTTTTCTGAGAAATCTGAACACAGCGTTGATCTGTTTCAATATTATCATTAGAAACAATATGTGACACGGCAATTGCTGATATTGTTGTCCACATAAGCTCACACGCAGACAATTACGCAATGCTTTAAAATGATACTAATTAGATGTATTAGACTAACACATTGTGGTTCCCACACACACGACATACTCCCGTATCAAGAAGTAATTTGCACAAAGACTCATTGTAAAGCGTGATTATGCTTTCGTCGTCTGTAATTGTACAAGATATAATGCATAGAGGTATACAGGTCAGCAAATTAATGCAGCAAAGTAACATATGCACCATACCAGGTTGAGGACTAATATTAATCATGATTTGCATCAATGATCAATACGATATTATAGATAATCTTTGATCATCATATAACATGGAAAGTTCCTCAATTCGGTAACTTTAGGTTTTGGCATAAAGCTCTTTTATAAAGACATCCTGTCTGATCTAGGTCCGTAATGACTTACAGCAGAAGATCAGATAGGCTATCCCCAGACAACTAATAACATAACGACCCTAAACCTCCGAGTTTTGTACAAACACCCTATCAAACGAAATTACGGTACTAAGACCATATGCCCATGAGGTGTTCATCCACAAACGCGTAGTTTGTTATGTTTGTATCACTAATGCACGCAATATATAGTCTACGAAGCCTATCAGCATATCACACGTAATCAACATACGTCTCATTAAAACTATACAATTCTTTAGCCTGTGTCAGATCCCCACTGATGTACTATCATTTCCTCTTTTTATCCAGGAAATCATTTTGGGTTTTTCTAATTTTTAGGTATTTTGAAAATTTTTCAATGTTTTTGGTTTTTCTGATAAAATGACTCCCCCTAAAATAAAAAACATATTTTTGGGTTTTTAATTTTTCTGAAAAACAAAATAAAAGAATTTGAAAGAAACAATCCACTTGAAAGCATTAACTTCTTTGAGGATTAAACAACCCCCTCGAAAGCATCAACTTCTTTGAGGATTATGATAGTAAAGAGAAATTCCCAATTAGCAAAGAGAAAATCCCAATTAGCAAAAAGTTAAAACTAAAAAATAAAAAAAAATGATAAACCGAGGAGCTGATTAGTCCTGTTTTTCCTTTATATTGTTTACTTTCAAAAGATATTCAAAGCGGGATCTGTCAAAAGCTTTTGTAAACAAATCTGCACGTTGGTAGTCAGTATGGATTTTGACCATGTCAATCAATTCCTTAGCATAACAATCACGGATAAAATGATATTTAATCCGGATATGTTTAGCTTTAGAATGATTTTCAGTATTTTTAGTTAAAGCAATTGCGGCTTCGTTGTCACAGTGAATAGGGGTTTTAAGAAACTGCAAACCGTAATCGACCATCTGTTGTTGGATCCAGAGCACTTGCGAACAGCAACTCGAGGCTGAAATGTACTCGGCTTCACATGTAGACAGTGCAACGGAAGTCTGTTTCTTGCATTGCCAGGTAATTAACCTGCTCCCTAAAAACTGGCAACCGGCTGTTGTTGATTTGCTGTCTTTGTCACAGCCGCCCCAATCTGCATCACTAAAAGCAATAAAATCAAAATCATCATCATTAGGGTACCAAAGTCCTTTTGATGGACAACCCTTCAGATATCGAAGGATACGCTTGACCGCCGTCAGATGACTTTGTTTCGGCTTCGATTGGTAGCGAGCACAAAGACACGTTGCATACATAATATCTGGTCGAGACGCTGTCAAATACATCAGAGATCCGATGATTGCTCTGTATGTAAATGGGTCTGTCAGCTCCCCCTTAGCGTCCACTCCAATCCCGTGATTGGGTTGAATCGGGGTATCCATCGGCTTCGAGTCCTCCATCTGGAATCGGCTCAAGATGTCGGCTACGTATTTCGTCTGGTGAATGAAGATCCCGTCAGGTCTTTGATCCACCTGTAAGCCGAGGAAAAACTGCATTTCCCCCATAGCGCTCATTTCAATCTTCTCCTGCATAACAGTTTCAAATTCCCTGCACAAGAGTTCGTTAGTTGAACCAAATATAATATCATCAACGTAAATTTGTACTAGAAGCAAGTCATCTCCCGTCTTCTTCGTAAAGAGGGTGCAATCGACGAGGCCGCGCTTGAATCCTTTGGAGATGAGGTATGTACTTAGCTCCTCGTACCACTGTCTTGGAGCCTGGTGCAAACCATATAAAGCTTTGTTTAGCACGTAGACCTTGTCCCGGTGGATTGGGTCCTCAAAGCCTGGTGGCTGCCCGACATAAACCTCCTCCTTGACTTTACCGTACAAAAATGCGCTCTTGACGTCCATTTGATAGACTTTGAATTTCTTATACGAAGCAAACGCAAGGAACATCCGAATAGCTTCGATTCGTGCTACTGGTGCATAGATTTCGTTGTAATCAATTCCTTCGATTTGATGGAAACCCTGCACAACCAATCTGGCTTTGTTCCTTACAATAACTCCACGGTCATCCTTTTTGCACTTAAACACCCACTTAGTGCCTATTTTCTTTCTTCCCGGCGGCAAATCTGTGAGCGTCCAGACTCCCAATTTCTGGAATTGCAATAACTCCTCCTGCATTGCCTCAACCCAGGCATCTTCATTCAAAGTGTCTTTGTATGTCCTTGGCTCTACCTGCGACACATAACATGCAAACGACCAATCATTTTGGTCACCAGATTTCTGAATTTTGGCATACAATGCTAAAGCACCAAAACTCTCTGGCGAATTAACGCTTTTAAGCTGCCCTCTGGTCATCACTCCACTACCAGGATCACCGATTACTTGCTCCAGCGGGTGAATACGATGAATCCGAGATTCCGGATTAACAGGTACAATCACTCCCGTCTGAGTAGTCAAGTTCTCTACAGCATCCTGATCATGACCCGTGTTAGATGATGAAGCAACATCTGGATTTGGAGTTGGGTTCACAGTTTGCTCTTCTAAATCTTCTGCATTTTCAAGAACGGCTTCTTCAAATTGTTCATCTTCAGATTCTGAAGTGTCTAATGAAGTTGAAGCTTCTTGAAACAACTCTTCTTCTTGTGTAGGAGCACTGGTATCATTAGAAGCTGATGGGGGGTTTACGGTGATTGGACGCATTAACGGTGAAGTTGCCGCGTTTTCACATTCGTAAAGTAATCTGATCACAGCTTCTTCTACCAAGCTATCTAGGTTGAATGATTCAAAGAAATCTTTGTAATCAAACATCCAATCAGGGCCCGTGCCTTGCAAATTTTGAGTGTATCGTTGAACTTCCACGTTAGCCCAATCCTCCACTTGACGAGTTCTCTTGTTGAATACCCGCTTGAGCGGGGTTGCATATCCAACCAAATATCCCTCTTCAGCTTTAGGACTAAACTTCTCGCTTGGATTCAACATCGTACATGGCGCCCCAAATGGTTCTAGATACTCTAAATTGGGCTTTCGTCGGTGTAACAGTTCATTAGATGTTTTTCCAAACTTCTTCACTGACAAAACCCGATTTAAAGTGTAGTTTGCTGCATAAATCGCCTCATTCCAGAACATTACTGGAAGATTTGAGTCAGCGAGCATTGTTCTAGCAGCCTCAATCAGAGTCCTATTCTTTCTTTCAGCAACACCGTTCTGTTGCGGGGTATACGGAGCCGAATATTCATGATGAATCCCTTTGCTTTCACAAAGTTCATCCATCTTTGCATTTTTGAACTCCGTCCCGTTGTCACTCCTGATCCTTTTAATCTTCAAATTGTAGATATTCTCCAGTCGAGTGAACAGAACTTGTAAGTTGGTAAAGGTGTCGCTTTTGTTCTTCAAACACATCACCCATGAGAATCGTGAATAGTCATCAGTGACGACTAAACAATAAAGCTCTCCAAGATGACTTTTGCGTTTAACTGGTCCAAAAAGGTCCATGTGCAATCGCTCAAGTGGCATCTCAACAGAGTTAACTTTCTTCACTTTATGGGATTGTTTGTGTTGTTTTCCTTTCATGCAGCTCACACACTTGTCGTTCAGATGGAAATGTTTCACGTTTACTCCATCGACAAGTCCATTTCTCACCAACTGATTCATTTTCCTCAGATGAATGTGCCCCATTCTGCGGTGCCACATTATCGATTCTTTTTCGGTCGCCTTGGATAGAAAGCATGTTATCTGTCCCTGTGATGTCATCGCCTTGGACATATCAAGAATATAAAGATTGTTGACTCGAGGTGCCATCAACATAACCCACTCCTTTGGAATCTTGAAGCCCGGTTTGAGAATGTAGCAGGATTTGTCATCAAAATGCACAGAAAATTGTTTATCGCATATTTGACTGACGCTCAACAGATTATAGTCTATCTGCTTGACATAAGAAATCCGCTCGAAAGTCACAATCCCGTTACTCACGCTTCCTTCCATCGTAATATAACCTCCTTTATTACCCGCGAACGCAACATATCCTCCATTAATATTCTTCACATCAAACAGCAACGCCAAATCCCCCGTCATGTGGCCTGAAGCTCCACTATCAACAATCCAGAGACTGCTAATAGGGCCAACTGAAGCTCCCTGCACACAAAAAGTAAACATTTAGTTCTTTCGGGGGACCCAAGCCTGAGTCTTGGGCCTTTGAATATTTGATTTCAAAGAAACATCCTCAATGACTTTTTCAACAACTTTTTGTTTTGAATCAACCGTTTTCTGATTTTTCAAAACAGTGTCATTTTTCTCACTCACCTTTGAAGTAGAAGCTCCTGGAGTACCATTAGGTGTCCAAGATTGTTCAGACCTTTTGAGAATACGAATTTGAGATTTTGATTTCTCAATAGGTTTTTGAACATTGTTACTAAAAGTAACTTTCTTAGCAACCTTATCTGAATTAACAGACTTAGGTCCAACATTTGACTTGACAATTGGTTTTTGTGGAACCTTTTGTCTATCAGCTGTTGTGTTCACCGCAGGTTTTCTCCAAGATTGTTCCATTGCAATCCGATTCCTTCGATCATATTGAAATGGACGGTTGTTCCTCATTTGAAAATTGTTTTGATTATAAAATTGTTGTTGTTGAGGAACAGCCCGTCTATGTGGTGGTACATAATGATCAATCGGCTTTTTCATGGAATTCTTAACCTCAACCTCATGTCTTTTGTGCCTTACATATGGACACTGAGCAAGTAAATGCCCGCGTTCTCCACATTTAAAGCATTTTCTATATTCCTCAAACGCATAATGAGCATTTGGTGAAGCAAATGATCTGACAGGAAATTGATCATTATACTGTTGATTTCTTAAACTCTCAGGAAGTGGTCCTTTTGAGTAAGAAGGTTCATGAAAACCATTTGCTTTATCATTTGGACGAATGAACTCAGTGACATGGATTTTTGGTTCTTGAGGAACTTCTGAAAACAGTTTCTTCAAAATTTCTGGTGGAATTTCATTGGTTCTTTCATGTTTTGGAAACCATATCGTGCTTTCTTGCCAGATTTTATCAAGTTTAGAATAGTTAACATTTTTAATCGGAAATTCCTCATCAGAAATGATTTTATCGGATCCTTCCATCCGATAAAACACTTTAACCGGTTTGTCACTTGGTTCATTCAGCTCATTCTTTTTTACCTCATTCTTAACAACATTATCTTTCTTAACATCAACCTTTTCAGACTTTTTATCACGATTAGCATTTGCCATCGGATGGACATGATCAGATGGTGATACTGGTTCAGTAGTAACGATGTGATTTTCTTTTGGAATCTCACATTCATTAACAGATTGATCACTACCAGTATCATCATTTTCTGAGTCTGAACTATCACTCTCAGCATAAACACCCTCATTGTTCAAGCCCAAAATCGGTCTCACATCGGAATATGGATCACCAATACTAGAGGTATTAGATTCCTTTTCCGATGACGAGTCTGATTTTACCGAACTCTCCGGTATAACTTGGTGATAGTTATGGTTTTCAAAAAGTACCGGAGATGGTACAGACTTGTAATTGGTGGTGTTATCATCAATGATATGATCTACAACATAAGCAACATTCTTATAACTTTCCAGCTTTTTGTTCACTTTTTCAGCAAAGCATTTTATGGCTGCCATTTCCAACTTGGTGTTTTCAATTTCATTGATGTAGTTGTTTATGGCCAATTGTTTCAATGACAAAGTGTTTTTCAAGTCAGAAATGTCCTTTTTATAGCCATCTAATACTTTGTTAAAAGCATTCAACTCTTTGCGAGTAGATTGACAGTTCAAGATAGCACTATCTCGTGAAATTCGGAGTTGTTTATTCTCCTCTGTCAATCTATCACATGTTCCACAGTATTTATCACTCATGACATCAGTGCTAGATTCAGAACTTACAGGTTTTGGCGGTTCAGTCATTGCCATCAAAGCAAAATGAGCTTCCTTTCCAGTGAAAAACTTTGAGTAGTCGATCTTGGTGAAAGCATCATCAGCTATGCACGACTTCCTCGTCATCAAAAAGTCAGCTTCTGCCAGCAACTGGTCAATATCCTCATCTAAAGAATCAACACTTCCCTCTGTGTCTGATTCGCTCTCAGAATCTGAATACACCGATCTACACTCTTCGGGAACATCAGAAACTGAATCAATCACCATCCCAGAACTCTTCTCCTCAGCCTTAACCTCAACAGGTTCACTCTCCACTTCCATCTCGGTTTCAGAATCATCACTTTCACTCTCCACAGTTTCTTTCTTCTCCTCAACTGCCACCGACTCTTCCATATCAACCTGATAAGCAACACAAGCCACATTCCCACCAGTAGTCACTTCCTCAACTCCTATTTGCATACCCGACCAGTCAAACCTCTCATCCTGTTGAGTCACCAAAGCTTGGTTCTGACTCGCATTTTGTTGTGTCTCATTGGGTGTAGTGATAGGTACAACTGTTCGGTTTGTGTGATTAGGAGATTGGTTTTGAATCTGGTGTTGAGTGTTTGGTTGTCTGTTTTGGTTGTTAAAGTTTCGGTTTTGGTAGTTGTTGTTGTTTTGGTAAGAAACTTGGTTTTGTTGACGGTTCTGGTAATTTGCATTGAAAGGGTTTCGATTACCTTGTTTAGGTGGCTGGGTGCATTCCCTTTTGAAGTGTCCTTTCTCTCCACAATTAAAACACGTAACCTTCTCCTTGTTGAAACCATAGGTTGTGTTGGGAGAAGTTGCCAAGTCAGTCCTTCCAGTTTTCTCGATGAACTCTGTTGCTCTCCTCATTATACTCGCAAAAGCCCATTGAATGTCAATGAGTTCCATCTCTTCTTTGTCTATCTGTGCGTAGTCTTCGTTGGTTAAGTTGTTATTCCCAATCTGACTAGCAACCAACCCATTGTAGGATGAAACCATTGCTGAGACTAATGCAATGTGTTGCTGAGCAACTTCCACAGTGACATTTCCCAAGTTAGATGTATCCAAAACCACCGGTTGTTTATGTTGAGTAACTTGGTTTAATGGTTGTTGTGATTGGTTAGCGGTGTAAAAACTTGCTTGTTGCATTGGAGAGACTGGTGAAATGTAGGAACTATATTGTGGTGGTGTGTATGATGGTTGTGAGTAAGAATTGTATTGTGGTGGTGTGTAGTTGGTGGTTGGTTTTGATGAATCCATGACATTGGAAATACATGCAACATGTGGTGCAACGCTTCCAGAGCTCGAGTTTCCGGCTGGAACTGAAGTGCCTCCAAAATACAAACTCGGATTCTGAGGAATCTGTGACCTTCTCGCTTTCCTCCTATCCTCCAACTCTTTGTTCTCCAGCTTTTCGATAAACTCTGAAATGGTCCAGAATTGATAAGCATCCTTCTCTCTGAGTACCTCCACATGCTGATCCCATTGTGGTGGTAAAGCATCTGCAAACTTATCCACCTGCTTAGTCATTGGAATCTGTATACCATAACTAGACAATTCAGACAATAAATGCATATATCTCGGAGTTAGTTCTTTCAAAGTTTCATTATTAATAAAAGAAAAATTCTCAAACTCTTTGACTAATTCCTCCATTCTCAGACTCCTGGTCTTCTCGTTACCATCATGCTTCCTCTTCAGCTTATCCCAAAGCTGCTTTGACGTAGTACATGTCCCAAACTGATGCAACAGGTCACTTGTGATTGCCTGTGTCAGTTGAGAGAACGCCTTCTTCTCTACCACATATTTCTTCTTTTCGTCCTCAGTCAAGCTCTCCAGAGGAATCAACTCACCTGTGTTCTCCAGAATTGGTGCTGTGTATCCTTTGACAATCATGCTCCATGCCTCTGCTCCTTCAACTCCCATGCCTTCCAGATGGATCTTGAACATGGTGTGCCACTGGTTATATTCTTGCATATCCATGAGCTTCGGTGGCCGAGTTCCACTACCTGTAGACAAATCCTTAATCAAAGTAGAAATAGCATTAGTGGTTTGAGTATTTACCGCCGCTGCAGCTACTCCCCAGTAATCTGATTGTAGTGCTGGATGTGCTACACTTTGAGGCATCGTGCTCGTTGTTGTCATGTAGTTAAGTGGTTGTGAGGATTGTGTGTTCGTCTTTTGCGCTGCCATTGTCCATGGGTCCATTGTCTGCTGTTGTGGTTGTGTTGTTGCTGATCCCGGAGTAGTTTGAAAACGCCACATGATCACAATCTGAAAATCTCAACACTTAGAAAAATTTTCAACAAAAAATCTAGGTTCGCCCGAAATTCAGCACGTTCGTCCAAATACACCTAGATTCGTCCAAAATTTCTCACTTTCGTCCCTTTGTGTTCTACTTTCGTCCAAACAGTAACAACCGAAGGTAGTCTTTGATCAGAATGTAAATCAAACTAACACTTTTCCACTTTCGTCCAAACAGTAACGGTCGAAGGTGGAATTTTCTACCCGAATGTGAAAAATTCTAAACAAATTTTCAGGTTCGACCACTATTTTCTCAGGTTCGCCCACTTTTTATCAGGTTCGACCACAACACTCAGTCCAGGTTCCAGGTTCGCCCAAAACTAGCAGATCTCATTTTTGAAAAACGGTTATTGTTTGAAAAACGGTTATTTTGATCTCAGATTTTCAAAAGTTCATGGATTTGAATGATCTCAATCAGGTTATGTTTCGGAATTGATTTGGAACAACTTTAAGTCTTGGAAAACTTGAATTCGACCACAAATTCACCTTTAAATCGATCAAAAACTCTTAAAAACAAAGTTTATGTAAAAACAGATGATATTTTGTCAAAAACGTGTCCAAATCAGTTCTGATCTTATCAAATTTGTTGTTGTATGATCCTCTATGCTCTGATACCACTTTGTGAGCGTTGGATTTTAGCTAAAACAGGATTACACGATCATACAAGTCTCAAATCTAGGTGCGGAAACCCTAGATCTGAACAAATTGATAAAACACAATTCACGACACAATCAAGATCATTTTCAATAACATTTTCATAGATTAACTTTCATTCAAAAAGCATTTACAATGAGTTTATGTTAATCTAGATCACACAGACAATCTCTCAAAAACACCTATTAACCTGATCTGAACCTGGACACAAATGACAACTCCCTCTTATAATCAAAAACTCAAAATCTATATATAGGCACTGCACATTCGCCCCTTACAGATGGTCGAATGTGAGTATTTTCCACATTCGCCCACATTGAGTGGTCGAATGTGTCTTCATTCCATGTTCAATCTTCCTTCGTCCGGTTCATATCTACCTTCGCCCCATTCTTGTTACCTTCGCCCAGATTAGTCTACATTCGCCCAGTCTGTATCACCTTCGGCTATCTACTAACATATGTTAATTATTGTATATCCAATCCTTAGTCGCAAAATGCATCAACAGTACTTTGCCATTTTTGGAAATAATCGCACCGAGGCCGTTAGAGCAGAGATAAATTGGGGGTTTTTGCTTGAAATGGGCTGGTTAATAGTTTAGGTTTGATATTGGGTGATTTTACATGTTTCGGATCTGATTTGGAGGGTTTAACGCGCGAAAACATGTCAAGAACCTGCAACAGGAGATTAGAAGCTGCAATCGCCTGTTGCAGGGGTGATTAGCCACCTAATCGCCTGATGTATCAGGCGATTAGCCTTCTATTCGCCTGTTGACTCCCTCTAATCACTAATTGACTTTTCCTAATTGCATGTTAGTTTCCTAATCGCGTGTACTGCTGTTGTAAGCGTATTTTGACATCCCGGAACATGATTTGACACCTAGGAACACGATAGGAACCCTGGGATACGTCCAATGACTTAGTAACACGTGTTCGGACTCGTTTATGCGTTAGTTGAGCGTTATGCTAGACTTAGTGAATTTTTGTGCATGCTAAGTGTTTAATTGCATATGTTGCATGATATCTTGTATTTGGCTAACACGTGGGATGTCGGGTCACCAATGGGATGTCGGGTCTTGTCTGGTACGGTCGGTTTAATAGTCAAAGGTGTTTTCAAACGTTTATGGTTATGGGCTGGACATTCGGGGACTAGTTAACCTGCGGGTAATTAGTCCGGGTACTTACATACATCTTATGATAGGTCGCCGCTATTTGGGGCTATTATAGCATACTGATTTAACTGTTTTCAAGTAACGCAATCTAAGGTGAGTTCACGGCCCCACACTTTACTAGCTTTGTTTTCGGGGTGAGAAACATGCTTATACATTTTGATCACACATTTACATGTTATACATTATAAACACACGTTTTCATGTTATACTATGGCTCACACTTTATTACTATACGGTTCATCTAAGTCCCTTAGAAACCACTAATACGGGGATGTAGCGGGGAAATGTGGATAGCGCTATTGGGCCTGACAAACCCCACTCGACGGCTGGAGGCCGGGCGGGTGCATATTGTCTCAATCACACTAGGCTTACCGAAGATGAGGTAGTCTGTAAACAAGGGTATCACACAGTCAGCAATGGTTTCGCCCGTATGAGTAACACACTTGACGCCTAGCTAGCGTACGAACAAGCATAGTATGAAAAGTAACAATAACAGTAACGGTAACGGTAACAGTTTTTAAAGGATTAATGAAACGCTTATTGAAAAAGAAAAACTTATGAACTCACCAGCATTATATGTTGACATTTTTGGCATGTTTTCTCAGGTCGCTAAGGTAGCGGTTAATGGACTAGGCGCACGGAGTCTTGCACGGCGTCTAGATGTCCTGTCGCATATTAAACAATGTTTTGTAAACTGTAATATGTCTTTTGGTTGTAAACAAGAAATGCTTCCGCTGCTGGTTTATGGCTCAAAGCATAATGTTTTGGTTGTTGCATGGAATGTCTTACGTATTTTCTTACATTTAGTTGTCGTTTATTGTGACCGTTGACATGGATCCTGATGTGTCACGCGCCTCGCGGTAAAATCCCACATGTGGAAATTTGAGGGTGTGACAAAAGGTGTTATAACCGGTTTCCTACCAAATCACATGCTAACAAAACTTTTAAAAGGTCGAAGGTACCTTGACAAGTCATGATCGGCC
This sequence comes from Ambrosia trifida, assembly GCA_028751855.1. Classification (NCBI taxonomy): domain Eukaryota; kingdom Viridiplantae; phylum Streptophyta; class Magnoliopsida; order Asterales; family Asteraceae; genus Ambrosia; species Ambrosia trifida. Next base: position 53,873,397 of record CM054130.1, on the reverse strand, counting down.
GGGTTTAGCCCTCTAAATGAGCAATCACAAAGCTACAATATGTGTTATAATCGGCTACCACATATTAACACGCGTTAAGTTCAACTAAAACGCATGTTAGTTCATGTTTGAACATATATAAGACTTAACTCATGAAAGAACACTTGTTTTTACAATAAAAACAACCCTACGTGGTAGGTTAGAGATAATATGTGGCCCATGACTCTACATGGGGCCCATATAGGTCCACTCCACAATCCACTATAAGCCTCCCGTACATAAGCACAAATCCACATCGAATACCACGGTTCACAATAAAGCGTGTCCCACATGTATGATAAACAAGAACACATAACTTACTATGTTCCCAATAATCATAGGAAAATTACTGCCAGGATGATAGTTGCTTCATATTTCAGCGTCACTAGACCACATACATCTCAACCAGGTGAGTTTTACGGCCCCATTTTACTATTTTTCATTTCGGGGGATAAACATGCTTCAATACTAGTGTCATTTAAAAGTGTGTGTACATTCTATCATGACTACCATATGGAACATGAGACATATTGGTTCATGAGCTCATTAGTCCTCGTACAACGTTTTACTATACCATTAGCTAACAAAAGCCATGGAACACTTTAATAGATCTATTGGGTTGACACCCCCACTCTTGGTTACTCGCTCTTACATACAAAAGAGTGTTAGTATTCTACTATACATACATTGTCTTTAGTGTACAATGTGCGAGGCACCACAGTCAAGAGGTTTGGTTGCGGGACTCATGGTTCGCACAGAAATCATTCGCTTAGCTAGCCTATGATTGGTCATACACGAATTACGCGATTGTTTTACTTGGTACATTCAAACCCGTAGACTCACCAACATTATTGTTGACAAATCTTTTATGCATGTTTTTCAGGTAACTAATGGAGGGCAGCAGGGATTTGAGAGAGGGATCCAAGCAGGCACTGGGTGGTATCATCATGGGTTGGATTTTTCCTATTTCGTAATATCGCGATTTATGGTTGTTCAGACAATGCACTAGTTTCCAGACAATGTTTCTCAACTCTTATTAAGTTTTATGATAATAACCATCCTATGGTGATATCTTTTTAATAAAATTATGTGTGTTGCTTGTACCTTGTGCTTGAAAACCTTTTGAGGTCGCATTCCCGTGTTTCCGCCTTGGCGGGGTGTGATACGGACCTTCGGGTTAACCACCGGTTCTACGTCATCATGGTCCAACCTATCGACCCGAACCGGTCGGGGGTCCGTTTCCCAGTCCAACCGGTCTGACAGCCGATCAGATTTGGGTTTAAAAACAATGCGTAGCACATAGCGGTGGTCTTCTACAAACATCTCTCTAGCGTGGTGGACATTAATCATCGTTATTAGAGTTTTATTATTAAGGTTAGTTTTTATATAACCTGGAGGCCCAAGATAGTATCTCTCGGGTTTATAATTTTAAGTATGGCTTGTTAGTTGTGTGTGTATTGAGGGTTCTCGTACATTCTAATTACAACATTAAGATATTATGCAAATTAGGTATGAAACAAACCCTAGACGAGGCGGCAAGCCGCTAACACCCTATTCGTGTTCCTGTTCTTTCAGTTGTTAGATTCCCGCTACAAGTTCTCCATTTCTTGTTCCAAGTTCAAGTTATAGTTCCAAATTGAACTTTCACCAATTGCTTTTTGGATCAGTATACCTCATCTATCCATCACTAATTTGCCTCTAGATGTGCCACAGCTATCCCAAAGCACTGGTACGCAAGAAAGCAAGTCGTCGCCACCGGTCACGTTTTTCTGATGTAGCCGGCAGTATGTTTCAACAAGGCCTTGCAAATTAATTATGGATCCGTCTATAATTCTGTTTGGATAACTCATGTTCGAGTCTTCTGGTTCCCCTTTATCGGATGCCTTGTTCCAAACTCTTCCTCCTATCCCAGATTCCTTCTGTTACTATTGTCCTAGCTTTTAGTTCCATTTACTTTCTAGTATTCTAGTTCGAGATTGTGGCCCTTTATGCCAATTGCCACTATGTGCCCTTTTAGTTTCTCCAAATTCTCGTTCTAGACTCGAGTATATATGTTCAAGATGCATCATGATCATTGGTGTTCTAGTTCAAGATGAGAGATGAGATTTCTTAATTTTATTTGTAACAAGTTGGGCGTGGTCAACAACTATGCTCCAACTTGAAAATTGGCGTCAATTATAGTTAATAATGTTTTTATTAATATGACTTATTACTCCCCTCATAAACCAAAGATAGGTTTTGTGAAAATTGTAGCGATATCAACTCAAAGGGCAAAAGTCGAAGGACTAAACGAGTAAAGTAATAATTAAGTTTGTTTAGTTATTATTTGAATCATCTATTAGTATATAGGTTTCCTATTGTTTAACTGAAGGATGGGATTATATCATGGAATAGCTTTCAATCACCAGTGAACATCTCATTGTTTTTTAGATGATTAACAAAACTACATATGATATGTCACTATTTCTGAAAAACCAACTTACACCTCCTCCTGGACTATAGGTTTATGATGTGAAAAAGGAATCTGATGAAATTTTTTATAAGGATGAAGACATCATTATTCTTTCTGATTAAAATTTTAACGATGACAACAATGAGCATGATGAAACAAATGCTATGAATGTTGATCATCAGAATGAGATGCGGTTGAGGATGATTTAGGTGTGCCGGTTGTTTTCCGAGTTGACAATCACTTCGTAAGTCCAACTTCTTTATTTCCATGTTTCTAATACTTTACTTTTTTGAGTAAAATTGACCATGTTCAACTTAACTATGTATTTTTTCTTTATTTTGTAGCGTATGAAGAAGATTTAAGCTGTTAAGAATGGTTTGAACATGAGGAAGAAGTTAAAAGTTACTGATAGTGATGGTGGTGGTTGGTCTCTAGCTGTTGGTGATGCAAACGAACGTTACTATATTCAAGGGATGATGTATGTGGTTGCAGCTAAGGAACTGGATGCTGGTGATGAAATGCATTTCCTGTTCTTTAAGAAAAAAAGACTTGTTCATGATGTCTAATGTTGTTAGAGAAGGGGGTAATTAGTTTAGTTTATTTGGTTTTTCTTTTTGGGTTTGGACAATAGTTGGTGGTTTAACTTTTGAAGATGATGAATAGTTATAAATTAAGTACTGCTGCACGATTACTATTAATGTAGTATTTCGTGGTCTTTTGTTTTGCTATGGTTATTATCAGTTTTTTGTATATACCTATTATATTATGATAGTGCAAGAAATTGTTAAATCATCTCAAATGTGTTATGAAGTATTGGATGCAGAAGTGTTAAATCATCAAAAGTCAAATTTACATGTATGTAATTGAAACGGCTATGAATCTTTTTAAACAAATACAAGTAATTGTTGAATTATTTTTGGGTTACTTATGAACCTATATGAAAACAATACTAAGGATGTTGGCTTCCTTCAAAACAACCATATCATATATTCACTTATGGAAAAAAAAATTATGTGCACGTTAATAGTTTAATTGTTTACGAAAAACAATTATTTTTTTAAGACTTTTAGCCCATTTTGTTTTTCACATTTGAATCCTTTTTTAAAACTATAAACTTCTATATATTGTTTTTTTTAAACTATAATACATTCTTTATAGAAATTCTCTTTCATTTGACTTGGGCATTTACCATGTGTACACACAGGACTCTAACCTAGTGTGTGTGTGTGTGTATATATATATATATATATATATTAACATCTATAATCTATATCTATAATCTATATCTATAATCTATAATCTATAAATATATAATCTATAATCTATAATCTATAATCTATAATCTATATCTATCTATAAATACTAATAAACAAAACCATTTGGTGGCATATGTCACTCAAATATTTCATTCACTAATCCTCCTCTCCTCTGTACTTGACACATGTCCCTCTCAACACCTAAATCTTTCCATTATCCCCCATTCTCCTCACAATTAATAACCTTCATTCTTAATAATATCCTACATAGTCTCTTCCCTTTTACATTATTCTCTTTCTCAATCAAAACCCTAAACAAACTGCTAAACCCTTACTGAATTTCTCTTCCTCTGATTGTTAATCGTATCATCTATCAGGTAACTATTCGTATAACTTCATCTTCTTATTGATACATCTTTCTAGGTTTATTAATGTTTTGTTTTAGTTTTAAATCTTCGTTTAATTGCTGCTCTATTTTAGTGTTAAATCATATCTTCTAAATGACTAATTCTGTTAGATGTTTATAGGTTATTGTTTATATTTTTATTAAATGATTAATGTTCTCAATGTTATTTTTTTAATTTTGTTGAATCCGATTGTTTCTTCTTTTGTTAATGAGTTTATGTTAATAAAAAAAACCCTATTATTAATGATATCGACTTATTCATTACATGTGTTAATAAAAACCCCTATTATTACGTTGGTGTTCATCATGTTCATACGCATTACGATAATGTTCTTTGAATGCTCATTTGAATTTTATGTTTGATTTTACTTTGGTTAGTCAATGAGGGATTGCATGTTTGTAGGAAGCGTTTAATTAGTTACCAAAATTGTGGCATTAATTCTAATTAATTTTGGTTTGACTGTTGTTTTTATGAAAATTCAAATTTAAAATTGATTTATTTGATTTTTTTTTACCATTTTTTTTACATTTTAGATTTCGGTTAACCTTTAAGAAATATTTGAATACTAAATGCTATATTTAAGTATTTTAATTTCAAATTTTAATATCTATAATTTTAATTTTTAATTTTTGATTAATGTTATAAAAAATCAAAATTTGAATTTAAGATAATAATGGTAACAGTTAGAGTTAATTAATATATTTATTACATTTAATTTGAAATTTTGAATGATCTGAATCTTTAAACAAATCAAAATTTTGAATTTGAGTTAATAATAGTAACAATTACACCTACTTATTACCTTTAAATTAGAAATTTTATAATATATTTAAAATTTAATAATTAATAATCTCGGTTATAAATTTCTCAAATTAGTTACAAGTTAATATTCAAATTTTAAATATTAAAATTTGAAATTATAAATTTCAGTTAATTTAAAATATTCGAATATCAAATGTTATATTTAACTATTTTATTTCAAATTTTAATATATATAATTTTAGTTTTAAATTTTGGTTAATATTATTAAAATTTGAAAATTTAAAGATAATAATAGTAAAAGTTAGATTTAATCAAAACATTTAATACATTTAATTCAAAATTTTGAATGAACAGAATCATTTAAAAAAATTAAATTTTGAATTTAAGTTAATAATGATAACAGTTACACCTATTTAGAGGGTGTTTGGGATTGCGTTCAAAAATTGTTTATTGACTTATTTGCTTCTTCAAAAAGCCAATGAGTTGTTTGTCTAACACAGAAGCACTTTTGGTTTTGGTTTTTTGATATGGGTTGAAAAACTGTTTTTAAGAAGCCAAAAATCTTGGCTTTCAGCTTTTGGTCATTTTACACTAACTTATTGACTTACTAGTTTATACCCCGGGAGCGTCCCGAGTTGAGAAATCTAAGTAAAGTGAATAAAATTAGAAGTATTTAAACTATAAAAATGGCATCTGTCAATGTATGATTAATGAATATTATTATTATTATTATTATTATTATTATTTTAAACAAATCTCTGTCATAAGTTATCTATCATATTCTAATATAAAAAAGGGGTAATTGGGTCGGGTATCACCTAATCCCAGGCCCGACCCAAACCCATAATTTTTTTAAACTAATTCCAAACCTGACACAATACTTGTCGGGTTACAAAAAGTAGTCGTTTTTTTTCTCCGTTTTTTTATGTAACACTATGGTACTCGTTGGAAAGATAATTAAACGCTCGTTAATTTGGTGTAATTTTTTTTTTTTAAAAAAATCTCGTATATAATAGATATTAACATTTAAACGTTATGAGAGAGAAAATAATAAATTTTTAATATTTACATTTAGTAGATTAGGTATTTAATAGATTATGTTAAATCATATTTAAACCATATTTATTCCTTTTTTTAATTGGTCTAGAGTTGCCACATCACATCCTTTGTGGCATCTCTTGAAAGAGAGATTACATAATATTATGACATGTCATTAAAAATGCTTTGGTTTATTATATATATAGATATAGATATAGATATAGATATAGATATAGATATAGATTGGCTTTTCTCACTACAAAAGCAAATCAAACAATTTTTTAAAAACCCCTTTTCAAAAAGTCATAAGCAAATAAATCCATTTGATAAAAGCACTTTTGAAGTTAAATAAGCAAATCAAACACTTATTATTTTTAAATTATAGATTTCCTAATATATTAAAAATATAACAATTAATAATTTTGAATATATATTTCTTAAATTAGTTAAAAGTTAAAGATTAAAATTTTTAAATACTACGATTTGAATTTATAAATTTCTGTAGGCCACAAACTTTTGAAAAATTGACTTGTGAAGCAGGCCATAAACTTCTGAAAACAAGTCTTACAAGTTACATGATGCTACCAAACAACAAATATCTACAATGCTAAGATATCTCCCATAACAACATTGCATGGTGGTCCTATAAAAGTTGAAGCAACCTTTTTTCCATTAACAATTGCATGCTTTACAATAAAGCCTTGCCACTATCTTCAATAATTTCATTTGTACATGTTTATGTTATTGGAAAATATTTATACGAAAAAATAAAACATTTCCAAATTGAAAAAATATAGTCATACTATATGTAAAAACACAACTATTACAGTAAAAAAAATTCCATTTCTGTTTTTGCCACATTTTTTGTTCTTTTTGGTTTTACCATCTTCACAAAGATACAATTTGTAATGGTACTTTCTTTGGTAACTTTATATTAACTCTAAAATGAATATAGGTTGTAAGCTTTCATTTTATTTTAGAAAATAGTTTTTCATGAATGTAAAAGATATATGTTTTAGTTTTTTTACCTTATCTACTATTTATTTTCGCTAAAAAGAAATTTTATTATATAATAAGAATTTAATCCATAATTTCCTGAAATTAAGATACATGGAATTTCTTAGAGTGGGTACAAGTATTCATTTTTACATTTTTATTTCGATATAAAACATGCATTGATATCATTTTGGGTATACCACGACTTTATTTTTAAGTTTTCTCTGTCGGTTACCACACCGATATTGGTATCACAATGAACCGGCCAAATTCCCACTAGTTATTAATAAAAGTTAATGGCTTATCTAATAAAAGTAGAAGTCCTAGAAATTATAACGTTAGATAAACAATAACTTCTTCATCATCATACTCAGTTAATCCCACCAATAGCAAAAGCTAAGGTAGTGCTTAAGGAGGGTAATATGTAGACACGTGACCTCTACCCCATGGGAATCGAGAGACTGCTTTCAATGAGACCCCCAACTCAATAGTGGTTTTGTATCCAGCCTTAGACATAAGCCACATAACACTTAGCAATCGGGACAAAACCCATTGGTGCATATACCCCCTTATCTTTTGGCTATCAACATCGCCACCTGATACATGATTAACCGTTCGTCATTTTTAATGTTATTTTCACAAAATTAGTAAAATAACGTTAAAGCAACTTTACTCCCCCAAGGGCCACACATATATACATTATATGCGCAAAGTCATAAGTGGGGCTGAGATAAACAATATTTTAAATATGACTATAATTAAAGTGTCCAAAAACAATGCCAAGATTTATTTTAGATGCGGGTGCCATCCTATGAGTCTATGACTAACAAAATGGACGGCATTTAATTATTCATTTTGTTTAGACCGTTCTTATTAAACAAAGAAACATATAAAATACGAAAAGTTCAACCATTGTTTGGCTATTACTTTTTATAACCATTATTTAAATGAACTTTATAGAAGTTAACACCAAAAGGACATGCATTCATACTTAGTTTGTCCGGAGTGAGGGCGGGAAAGGGGCGGGAAGGGGGAACACCGCCGCCGGTCATGAAGTGTGGGGGTGGGGGGCAATTCACTGGCGTGGGGCAAATGCTTGGGACACATGGCACTAAATTATTGGTCAAGTTTTTTTTTTTTTTTTGTTTTTAATTTTAACACAATATAATATTATTTCTTTTCCCCACCCCTCTTCCCCCCCTTCCACTCCCCACAATTTTCCCCCCCACAAAAGTCCCACAAGTGCCACATGGCGCTTCATTCCCCTCTTCCCCCCCCCCCCCCCCCCCCCCCCCACCACCACCACCACTCCGGAGAGTCTTAAAATACATAAAGAAAACACATAAACCATCATGATTTCACATACTTTGATCCTCGTCTACTTGCAATGTACCACCATCTTAATCATTTATAATCGGAAGGTGTGAATGTGTTACAAAACACATGTATAATTGGTTATATTTTCTAAGTTAAAGTTAAGAAGATATAGTAACATGATAAAATCAAAGTAATACGAAGAGAAAGAAACTACTTAAAAGCATGTGATACGGGTCAGGCCTCTGTAACCAGCCCAATTAGCAGGCCCAAGAGAGAGACCAGGAAACCCGCAAGATTGTTGAATTCAAGAATTGGTCTACTGCACTTTTCGATATGTTTGTCGTTTTAAAACTTGGTTACTTGGTTACTATTCTGTGTAATATTTTTAATAAAGAATATGAATATGGAGTAGGGTAGTGGTAGAAGTGCATTTAGTGGTAAACTGCATATTTATATTCCTTTAATTCATTTGGAGAATACACATAAAATTGCCCTAGAGTCTTCTTTTTATATTGTTTATTCTGGGGAGTTTGGCTTACTCTCCGGTTGTTCAAACACTTGATAATCAGGGTCATTCTTTGATACTCGTAAATAAAGCTTAAAAGCACGTGTCATAGTTCAATTCTTTTTAAGTATACCAATCATTTCTCCAAATTCATATGAGAAAACCATATATAACTTTAATAAAATTATTATTTAATATTGAATGTTAAAAGTTTTAACTCTTACATTGAAAATAGGTCACTACAAGCTCTTTAATGATTCGTTTCAAGAAGTTTATACATAAATAGTTAAGTTATGGAGTGTAACTTAGTTGTCACAAAGACTTGATTATCGGCACGTCATCTTGGGGAGATGTATGATTTTTTTGGTTCGTTTTTAGACCGGTTGTGTAATGTTACTTTTTTTTTTTGGAAGGCTAATTTCATTAAAACACAACACAACCGGGATCTCCAAGGCGGAGACCCCAACAACCAACAAAACGTTACATTACATCAAAATCAAAAGATTGCCAATCCTCCCATCCCATTACACCCTTTTTACTTCTACTAGAAAACCAAATAAACCCAATAGCTTTAATATCGGCAACCAAATTGACCACATTCCAGTTCGTATCCTGGAAAATCTTCTCATTTCTAGCCTTCCAAAGTCGCCAACACGTAATGATCATCATCCCGTAAATCACTGTCTTCCGTTGTGCCGGCCAAGAGTTTTCTTGAAGAATATCGAACCTCGAGAAAAAGAAGAATGACGGCAGTTTCATCCAATTCGCTATACCTTGCCAAACACCAACCACCATACCACAACCTGTAAATAAATGATCCACCGCCTCGTCCTGGACTTCACAGAAAGTACACAAGGGATTCCCACAGTCAATGTTTCTCCTCAAAAGCGCATCCTTAATCGGAATCCTATCGCGAAGCATCCTCCACATAAATATGTTGCATTTTAAAGGAACCCATTTGCACCATTTAAAAGTTGTAACCTGCTGTAACGTCCGCTCTGTGTCTATCCATTTCTTGACCTCTTGAACAGAAAAACCATTATTTGAACCATTATCCCAGTACCACGAATCGTCCCTATCTTCCAATCGCTGGCCAAACAACAAAGCGCAGCAATCAAACAGCTGCTGAATTTCAGCTTCCGATTGAGGAGATCTCCTCCACTGCCACAGCAGACCTAGACCGTTCGCTCCATCCACCAAGCGATCCCGCACTTTACAGAATTTATACCCCTCCAATCTAAACAAATCCGGGTATAATCGTTTCAACGGATTTCTATCAATCCACGGATCCACCCAAAACATAATATCCGAACCATTGCCAACCCGGCCTCTAATTAATTCTATACTGTTGTGATTACCAACTTTTAACCGAGTAGCATTCTTGATAATACAAGACCATGTACCATTATATCGAGCATTGTGAGGATATGCATCCCATTTGCGACTAGAACCGTGGATAGCATCCATTACACGTCTCCATAGAGCATTATTTTCAGTTCTATATCTCCATAACCATTTCACCAAGAAGGCTTTGTTGCACTCTCCAAGCTTACGAATACCCAAACCTCCGTATTGAATTGGTTTTGTAACCTCATCCCAACAAACCCAATGAAGCTTCCTACCATCACTATTACCTCCCCATAGAAACTTTTTTATACAACCTTCCAACGTATTTATCACACCAATAGGAGCTTTAAAAAGCGAAAAATAATAAGACGGAAGACTAACCAAAACAGATTTAATTAACGTCACTCTACCTCCAATCGACAATGTCTTGGCCTTCCACCTGGTTAATCTGCTTTTAACTACATTTATAACTGGCTCCCAGCTACTAATTCTATTCATATTAGACCCAACCTTTATCCCAAGATAGGAGAAAGGCGCACTCCCCATTTGACATCCCATCTCATTCGCTTTAACACCCACCTCTTCGATACTTTTACCCACCCCATATAAAGTAGACTTATGGATGTTAATCCTTAAACCTGAACACATATGGAAAATACGAAGGATACGCCGTAAACACGCCAAATTATTTTCCGACCATTCTCCCATAACCATGGCGTCATCTGCATATAATAAATGGGAAACTACCAAACCACCATTCTGAAAACGAACTCCCCTAAAAGCTCCAACATCACACGCCTTTTTGATGAGGCCCGAGAACGCCTCCATGACCATAATAAACAAAAATGGAGATAAAGGGTCTCCCTGACGGATACCCTTTTCACAATTAAATTCAAAAGTCGGGGAGCCATTCACCAAAACTGAAGATCTAGCCGACTTGAGAATACCATCAATCCACCTGCACCACAACTCCGGAAAACCCATCTGCCTCATAACCGAAATAAGAAAAGCCCAGTTTACGTTGTCATAGGCTTTTGCAAAATCAATTTTAAACAAAAATAATTCGGCACCAGATTTTTTTGACCAAGATAAAACTTCACTAATCAAAAGAGGGCTATCCAAAATATACCTGCCTGCTACAAAAGCCGATTGAGTTTCATTAATAATGGAATTCATCACCGGCTTCAACCTATTCGCCAAAATCTTCGATATAACTTTACTGATTACACCTATCAAGTTGATAGGCCTGTACTCCTCCAACCTCACCGGGTCTTTTACTTTAGGAACTAAATTAATAAAAGATGAAGAAACACCCCGACTAATCTCTCCGGTAACTGCAAAACGATTCATAATAGCCATAAAATCCGAAGAAAATAAATCCCAATACCTCTTAATGAACCGGAAATTAAAGCCGTCCGGACCAGGAGCTTTATCATTGCCACACTGAAAAACCGCGTCCTTGACTTCCTTCTCGAGAAACGGTCTGATAATCTCCGTAGCCTGATTCTCGTTCAACGACTTCAAGTCATGACAATTAAGATACGGCCGAGTATATATTTCCTCCACAAATTTCTCCTTATAAAACCGCAGTACATTTTTCTTAACTTCATTCGGCTCCTGAATCCAATCATCACCCGAGAATAACCCCACAATAGTATTGGAAACTCTCCTACTATTGATAGAGCCATGAAAAAACTTCGTATTCTCATCCCCCTCGCTCGCCCACTTAATCCTAGACTTTTGTTTTAAGTCTTTAAGATTATAATACTCTATTTGCTTTATCCTCTTTTTAGCTTGTTCCAAGATCCACACCTCTTCTTCTACTAACTCCCTACCTTCCATGATAACTTCGATATCATTCACCTCCTTGCGCAGAATATCCATTTCCTCCGATTCTTTACGACTCAATTGATGCTTCCACAATGTTATCTTCATACGCAATCTTTTAAATTTCTGCATTAAAGCAATATCCGGAGGCCCTGTACATTCAAAATCATCAATCGCACCTTTTACAACCTCATCAAAATCTTCACGTTCAAGCCATGAGTTAAAAAACTTGAAAGGCTTCGCGCCAAAATTAGACGACCCAATCTTCAAGAGAAGCGGAAAGTGATCCGAACCGTCACGATCAAGGACCCGATATACCGCATTCGGCCACCTATTAAGAAACGTCCAGTCTATGAAAATTCTATCAATCCTGCTCATCTTGTTGTTAGCTAAATATGAGAATTTCCTTCCTTTAAGACCAAACTCGAAAAGCTCAGCTTCCTCCAGAAAGTCATTAAACTCCCTAGCATCTGTCGAATCAAAATTAGAATTTCGTCGTTCTTCCCGGTCTCTAACACTATTGAAATCTCCCGCCACAATCCACAATCCATCCCCACCCGCCTTCATAGAAGCTATTAACTCCCACACACGTCTTTTGTCTTGTAGTCTTTGAGGACAGTAAACATTAATAATAGATAATTTGGACCCGTCACTTTTAACCTTACCCGAGATCACAAGCAAGTTCCGATCTTTGAGCACTGATTCTTTAACAAATAATTTCGGGTTCCAAATAGTAATCAAACCACCTGACCGGCCTGTCGCGTCTACAAAATCGAACTCAAACTCCCCCGGGCCCCAAAACCTACCAACATTAACAGAATCCAACGAGCCGAATTGCGTTTCTTGAATCAGAATTGCACCCACCTCATTCTCCTTTTTCAACTTTCTACACCATATCCCCTTCCCCTCCTGTCCAATCCCTCTAATATTCCAAGAAATAATATTCATTGATCCAAAACTTGAAATCCTTCTTCCGTAATCTCCTTGGTCACCAAATCTCCAAAAGAATCAAACTGCTCGACTCCTAGAGTTTTGTGTGCAATGTTACTAACATGTTATTAACTATAATCTGACTTTTATACAAACGGCTTTATGTAGTTTGACGTATTTCGAACATGCGTAAGTAGAGGTGTTTAACGAATCGAATAACGAATTATTCGAATCGAATTTCTCGAATTTTTAATATTTTTACCTGAATTCGTATTTGATTCGTATTCGCTTAAAATTAAATTTATTCGATTCGAATAAGAAACTCGAATTCAAATTGAATTCGAATAAATTTGATTTAGTTAAAATTCACCATAAATAATAATTTTTTTTAACATATAAAATATAAATCTATAAAATTGATAAACAACAATATGTCAAATATGGGAATAGTAAAAATAGTAGAGAGTATAGCTTGCTAGAGTTTTGTGATGTATAAGGTAAATATGTAAAATATGGTTATGGTAAAAGTTGTAGACACTATGGGTTCTTAGAGTTGACCAGAATTTAGAAGTTTTTTTTTTCAATGCGTATTTTGTGTATATGATAATGTGTATATATATTTAAAAAAATATACATGTACAGTTTTTATTCGAATTTCGAATCGAATTTAAAATCATAAATTCGTATTCGATTCGTATTTGATTTATTGGACTCGAATTCGAATTGAATCGAATTCGAATTCTTAATAATCGAATCGAATTCTTGGTAATCGAATCGAAGTAAGTCGAATTTTGAATTTTTAGAATCCGAATCGAATTCTGATCACCCCTATGCGTAAGTGTGAACCACAACCGCTGCACTTACTCATACAATTATTGTTATAAAATTTATATAGAGAGTAGGAGAATTTCAATAGAAGTCCTAAAATTATAACGTTAGATAAACAATAATTTAGATATGAGAATTAACATGAATTCGTTCCTTTTGCCTTTGATACGTTTGGATCTCTCGCTTCTGAGGCTATCAGGTTCTTGGATCAAGTGCAAAGAGTTGTCCACATCAATTCATTCTCTTGAGGAACCAAGTGTTTGTATTTAGCAGGACAGTTTTTACAATTTAGAATGGGATAGCGATGCAGATTGTTGTTACCCGTTTACCTGTCATTCTTGTATAGCTTTGTTTTTCTTGTTTAGCATGTATGAATGAAAATATGTGATATAATTAAAGTGTGCTAAAAAAATATACCAAGATTTATTTTAGACGTGGGTACCATCCTATAAGTCTATGACTAACAAAACTAGTGGGGTTTAAGGGCGCACGTTGCGCGCCTTGTGATTTGGTCGTTACAGAACACTATGAAACAAAGCGTGTGATTGTGTGACCGGGTTACACCTAAAGTACAATTATGCCTTGTTGCACTGCAAAAGGTGTTTATACTATGATAGTGTCTTTAAAATGGTATCATCAAACATTAATATATCTAAGGCTACTTTACAGCTCAATAATTACAAGTATAGTTTATGAATGTATGATATTAACCGGAAACAAACGAACGCAGCAGCAGAAGGATTGTTTGTACAAACTAATACTGTAGCAGGCTTTACAAATTCCTTTGTTTGGTTTGTGGGTGGCTCACTATTTTGAGGTTGTAAACCTGTAAACCTTGCAAGATATATCCATTGCTGCAGAAAAATAATATATATAAGTTAACAGAAAAGATAACATATGTGAGTGGAAAACAAACAAAGAAAACTCAGCTTCACTGTTAAGTAGAGTTAGAGATTTCGATCGACTATTTATTGCGATGGGGCAAAAAAAATGTGTACCAATCCAAACCAATTGTGGTCCATATCCAACCTGCCCACTGTCTATTAATAACTTGCTTTAAAATCCACTTGGAAGGTTGACTAACATCAAAATCCTGCAACACTTGGTTAAACTTTTCATTAGCAATTATTCATCAGATGCAAAGCTATAACTTGATTCCAAAACTTCATTATAACTCCCCTTAAAAACAGGGTATTTGCTTAAGATATGCAATAAATCTTTGATGTGAGAAAATTAACCAAATAGATCTTAATCACCAAAATAGCAACTATTGTAACGCAAGAAAGCAACCCAATGAAAAAGGAAAAAAAAAAGACTATTAACTCAACCTTAAAACTTGGATAATGGGCACGTTACTCAATTGTAGATATATACAACTAATGTATTGAATAGCGGGCACCCTGCTAACTCGCAAACTTGGTTTTAAGAAGTGCTCTTTTCGTATGATGTGTGGCACACTGAGCTAGAAGTGCAAGTCTACGCCTCAACGTGCGTATCGTTTAAAACCTAGATCACAAAAGACTATAACTAAACCTAACAATGCATAAGGTAATAAACGCCCATATACACGATATTGAAACACATAACTCACCTCGTTTAAAGTTGCATTTTTCACCGAGTTTATGCCTCAGTTTATAGGCCAGCTAATCCACTGGTTGCGTCATCGTCTTCTTCATTGCATAGGTTCAAAATCCCACCTATACTCGGAGTATAAAGCTCGATACTTGCACCCTGCTTATACTAAAAAAAACAACGATCAACAATAACAGATACACATAAATACCAAACATTCTGAACCTTCTTTAATCATGTAATTAACCGGTTGCAACAAAGAAGTTGGTTATGGTTAAGTAAGTTGATTTTGCTATTCTTTATGCGTCTAATTAACCTGTTCTTCATACACTGCCTCATCGTTCCCCCGACTCTCCTTCATAGCACACTGCAGATCCATAAACATTCCTTACAGGTCCCCCACACGGCTCTTTGCCCTGTCCTTAAATATTTGATAGGATCCAGACTTGCGTCTTGTAGCTTTCGCCATTCAACAATCGCCTGTCACAAAACCAACACAAACCTTAATCTCACAAATCATAACAACTTCAAACCCAAAACGCTAATCATGATCCTAAACAAATACAAAATCAACCCACATGAAAAAGGTGATCGCAAACCCAAAAGAGATGCGAAAAACAACATGTGTATAAGAAACATAGGTAAGAAGATTACCTTTTTATTAGCCAAAATCGGGAATAGTGGAGAGGATTTTGTTTGATGGTCTTTATTGGCTTGTTATAGATTTGCTTTAACCTCCAAAGACAGTACACACTATATTAATGAGTACATCCCTGCAAAATAACCAGATACCTAACATAATTCACGGTCAAACAGCAAAAAAAAGCCCATTTATTTATTTTTTCCTAGCAAGAGGCTTCCAATTATGTATAAAGAGCAAAACAATTAACAACATCTATACAAAAAATTGTTGATGAATAATGCCCATTTATTTATTTTTTCCTTTACTTTTTCCAAGGTTCCTTTTCATTAAAGCATACAATGACGGTGGGAACAAATTCTCACTTAATCATGTAAAATGCAACAACCATGAGTCAATAAAGAAACAAATTCACATGAAGAAAGATCAATAAAAAGTTTAGATGTTACTGCATGTGACTATTCATAACTCAGGCCAAAGATCAGTTTCGAAAGTTACCTTCTTTGGCTCAGTCCTCTTCTGTTACGTAACCGACGACTTGCCTCAGGCCGCTGCAGTAGTACCGCCAAGACCACCTGACCGTGCGACGCCATCTGATAGAACAAACTTGCTTCAGGTGTGTGTTTGGGGGGGTGGGATGTGTAGGCTCCTAAAAACCCATGTAAAAGAGGGGAATCCATACAAATCTAATTTCATCCAACAAATCATCATTCCGAACATGAAAATTAAACGATTGGTTACCTGATTCGACGAAGGAACGTGACGGTTTCGAGCGTGACTGTGGTGATGTCGTCAGTGGCGCGGCGATGGAGAAGGGAAAAGTAGAGGCGATAAGTTTAGCATCAAATTGTGAAAATGGTGTTGTGGACTGGCTTAGCTGGTTGGGGGTAGTGGTGGTGGGGTTATGGTTTTCAAGCGACGTTTGTACGGCGGCTTTAGAGGTGACAGTGAGTGTGTGACGGAGGTTAGATGGGTAAAACGTTGGTGGTATGAGGTGGTGCTGGCGGAGACAGATGAAGGGGGTGGAGATATCGATGGCGGTGGTTGGTCTGGTACTCTCAAGAGAGTATAATGTCTCTGTGAGTGGAAAAGATGATAAAAGAAGCGTGGGCACGTATGCTAAGATGATGACAAGGCAATAACCGCCCAAAAATACCCTATGATAGTATGCCACAGCACAAAAATACTATTCAAATAAGTTGTTACTGTTCAAATAAGTTGTTCTATTAATAGATTATAATATAATATAATATAATGGGCGGCATTTAATTATTCATTTTGTTTAGACCGTTCTTATTATACAAAGAAACCTATTAAATACAAAACTTCAACCATTGTTTGGCTATTACTTTTTATAACAATTAAATAAATGAACTTTATAGAACTAAACACCAAAAGGACATAAATTCATACTTAAAATATGTGTGATCACATAAAGAAAATGTGTAACATATCATAATTTCACATCCTTTGATCATGCTTTCGTCTACTTACAATGTACCACCATCTATGGGCGGATCCACATCTATTCGAGGGGTGCATGGGATGCCCCTCAACTTTGAATCTTTTATGGCGAAATGTAAAATGATTGAAAGTTGAGGAATACTTAGAGAATTCTTATAATAGTTGTGAAAGATAGATTATAGTAGAAACATTGTAACAACTTGTATTCGAATAACTGTAATCGTCCAAGCAATCAGTAATAAAATATCTCTTATTGTGCTCTTGTATCAGATTGTTATATTGGTGTTTCTTCATTACGTTGGGGCCAGCCATCTCCGAAAACATTAAAGATCACTTAAAACAACTGCACCGAAGGAACATCGACGTTTTCGCATGGCAACCATCAGACATGGTGGGGGTTCCATGTGACCTTGCGCAACACAAGCTCAACACCTACCGTTCAGTAGAGCCCATCACACAGAAGCGCCTAAGCATGGGCGAAGAAAAAACCAAAGCAATGAATGAGTAAGTGAGTGAGTTGTTAAAAGCAGGAATCTTGCGGGAGACAAGATACCAGACATGGGTGGCGAATCCGGTGATGGTCAAGAAAAGTAACGGGGGTGGTGGATGTGCGTAGATTACACAGATCTTAACAAGGCCTGCCCCAAAGACTGTTATCCGCTCCCCGAGATCGACCTCAAGATTGACTCCCTAGCGCCGTTCAGATTTAACAGTTTCCTGGATGCCTACAATGGTTATCATCATATTCAAATGGTGCTAGAGGACGAAGATAAAACAGCTTTTAGAACAGACAAAGGCGTCTACTGCTACATTAAGATGCCCTTTGGTTTGAAGAATGCAGGCGCCACATATCAATGGTTGATGGACCGCGCATTTGCGCAGCAGATTGGTAAGAATCTGGAGGTATATGTGGATGACCTGGTCATAAAATGTACAGAAGAGGTTCAAATGTTGAAGGACATTGAGGAAACGTTCAAGCATTTGAGAGGGATTCACATGAAGCTGAACCCAAGCAAATGTTGTAGATGCAATTGTGCGACTAGTGCTTCGGATTGTACAATAAACTTGTTTTGGAATATGTCGAAGGTGCGAAGGAGTTTTTAGAAGGTGCGAAGGAAGCAAGATGTTTGGTCGAAGGAAGATCAGAGGGTGCGAAGGAACAGTTTTGGTCGAATGTGAATATAGTTTTTATGTATGGCTTGGTTCGACTAGTTGGTTTGTTCGAACCTGCACATTCGCACGAATCATTTGGGCGAATGTGCAGTCTATAAATAGTCAAGCTTGATTTTTTGAATGTAACTTTGAGTCATATTATTCCCTCCACTTTTTGATTCTCTCTCTAGAAGTTTATTTAGCTCTTTTCACGTTCTTACCCTGTTTGTATCAGTCTCTAAACGTGTAATTGAGTTTCTAATTAATGAAAAGCTTTTGAAATGATGATTTACTTGTTTTGATCTGTTTGACTATTATTTTGTGATTGTTTTAGGGATTCCGCACCTAAAACTAACTTGTTTGATCAATCTTTGTTGTTTACACGATCCATACATCACATACAAAGTGGTATCAGAGCCATTCTGGATCAAACAACCACAAATTAATAGTTTCTCAGTTGATTTGGAACCAATTTTGGTCAAAAAGTTTCTGTTTTCATTGAACAAACTGATTTGATAAGATTTTGATTGATTACAACTTGTTTTCAAGGTTAAATTGGATAATTCTCTTCATTAAACTTGTTCCAAATCAATTCTGATTCAAAACCTGTTTTAAATCATCAAAATCCATCAACATTTGATAAACATGATCAAAATTAACGGATTTTCAAAGAATAACCGTTTTTGAATTACCAGGGGTCGAACGTAGAGAGAACGGTCGAAAGTGTGATTTAATTTGGTTGAAAGAGAGATTTTGTGGTCGAAGGTGTTGTTTTAGTGGTCGAACGTAGACTTTCATTGCTTATTTGTGTTCATTCGCTCGTTGGTGTTACATTCGACTGATCGAACGGTCGAAGGAGAGAGGAAACGGTCGAACGAGAGAAGTAAACGGTCGAAAGAAGTTTGTGTGATATCAGGCCACATTCGTACCCTTCAAAACGGTCGAAGGAGAAGAATATTTCTCATTCGCCCGTCCGATAGTGCGAAAGAGTTTCCTGTTTTAAAACATTTCTAATCTTTTCGTGTTTAAACGTTTACAGGTTAAGATGTGGAACTTCCCAACAACGCCAAGACCTACTCAAGCACCACAACAGCAGACAACACGAGATCCATGGTCAGTTGCAGCCCAGAAGACTAGTCCACCATCCCAGCCAATCAATTACATGGCTATGACTAGTTCTGCTCCTCAACAAGTTGTGCAACCATTACAACAACCAATTGACAACTATTGGGGAGTAGCAGCAGCTGCCGTTCATTCACAGACGACCAATGCCATATCTACACTCATTCAAGATCTATCATCAGGAAGCGGCAATCGTCCACCAAAGCTCATGAACATGAAGGAGTACAACACATGGAAGACAAAGTTCAAGATACATGTGGAGGGACAAGGCTTAGAGGGAGCCGAAGCATGGCAGATGATAGTAAAGGGTTATGTTGCTCCTATTCTGGAGAACACTGGAGAACCGATACCGTTGGAGAATTTGGCTGATGATGAGAAAAAGAGGTTTGCGATCGAGAAGAAGGCGTTTTCTCAGTTATCTCAAGCGATCAACACTGACTTGCTGCATCAGTTTGGATCGTGTACAACATCTAAACAACTGTGGGATATGCTGAGAAACAGGCATGATGGTAATGAGAAGACAAGGAAGCTGAGAATGGAAGAGCTTCGAAAAGAATTTGAGAACTTTAGTTACATGGGCAACGAGACTCTAAAAGAATTGGTTCCACGGTATTGCCATTTGCTCACAGAACTTTCGAGCTATGAGATCAGCATACCGATGTCAGAACTGGTGGATAAATTTGTTGATGCTTTACCACCATACTAGAACCAACACATTGAAGTGTTGAAGGAAAAGGATGCATACCAGTATTGGACTATCAACGAGTTCATTCAAAAGCTGGAAAACAAAGAAATGGAGGAGAAGAGGAAAGCCAAGAGAGCACAGATTCCACAGAATCCAGATCTGTATG
The DNA here is from genome assembly GCA_028751855.1 of Ambrosia trifida. Taxonomy (NCBI): domain Eukaryota; kingdom Viridiplantae; phylum Streptophyta; class Magnoliopsida; order Asterales; family Asteraceae; genus Ambrosia; species Ambrosia trifida. The sequence continues at coordinate 53,852,913 of CM054130.1, read as the reverse complement.
TGAGTGGTACATCTAACTCTCTTTCTACTTCAAGCACTACTTCAAATGTTGCTCCTCACATTGCATGTGTATCCAATGTTGTTGAACCCACAAAAGCACCAATCAACTATCTTGCCCAAACTTCATCATACACACCATCATACACATCACAATCTTATCAAACACCAAACTTTATTCCACCTTTTCACCTTTACAACAAGCTGCCTGCTACACAGCTAGTCAACCTCAACAACAACAACAATATACACCTCACATGAATCAGATGCAGGTTACTTAAACACAATCAAATCAAAGTCCGATTGTGTTAGAGACTTCTAATCTTAACAATGTGACTATTGAGATTGCTCAACAGCATGTTGCTTTAGTATCTGCTATGGTTGCATCATACAACGGTTTAGTTGCGAGTCAGATTGGCAACAACAATCTCACAAATGAGGACTACGCACAAATCGATAAAGAGGAGATGGAGCTTATGGACATACAGTGGGCATTTGCGAGCATTATGAGGAGAGCCACTGATTTTATCCAGAAGACCGGAAGAACTGACCTTTCAACTTCTCCAAACACCACTTACGGCTTCAACAAAGCTAAGGTTACATGCTTCAATTGTGGTGAGAAAGGTCATTTTAAGAGAGAGTGTACACAGCTGGCACAGCAAGGTAATCGAAACCCGTTCAATTCAACCTACCAAAACAGACAAAACCAAAACCAAAATCAGGTATCATACAACAGTCCTAACATCTCTAGCTTTCAACCTCAAAACAACTACCAGAACCGTCAAAACACACAACAAAATACCAACACTAGACAACCTACAACTCAAAACCAACCACAACAGAATCCAAACCGAACCATTGTTCCCATCTCTACACCTAATACCCAAAACCAAACTGAAAATCAAAACCAAGCACTAGTGATTCAAAAAGATGAAAGTTTTGATTGGACGGGTATGTGTAACATTTCGTATTTATACTTGTACGTTACACGATCATAATTAATAAAACGTCAAGTTCTATCAATAATATTCGCATTTAATTATTTTGTCGCATTTGTGAAACCCTAATACCATAGATATTAATTATATATAAGGATAACATATGGAAATTAACAAAAAATAAAAACGCTTGGGCCGGGAATCGAACCCGCGCCCAAGACCGACCCAACACCACACAACACACTAACCAGCTGGGCTGGCCTTCACATCTGATTCAATCCAGGCATAATATAATTATATAACTTGTTTAAAAACGTCACAGTTGACTCGGAAAGTCAACTGTGACACACGACATACCATAATCAAACCCATTAACTCGTGATTTGCATAATTTTGGTATCTTTACTTGATTACCGGCCTATCATGACTAAGCAATACGATTAATATCAAACAATTGATACATAATTAACCGGATACGCGTATACCATTGAATGCTTGGTCAATCTTTGCCATTTCATCGATCCAGTGCTTAGCACTATAAATTGGACATTCTCGAGCCTTCACAACTCGCCAATACTCCTCTCTTAACCTCCAATTTTCTTAATTAAACTCTGTTTGTTCAATCACGATCGCAGTCTTGACTTTTTGATTGACCATTCAATCGTGTTCGAAACAACGTTGTAAGTTCAATTATTCCAGTGGGTTATGTTCATCGGCATTCACACATCAATAGCCCTATGATTAATTGGGCTATTGATGTGTGAATCAATGTATTGCAGAAACTAGGGTTTCGAATGATTAAATTGGGGATAAACTCGTTTCTGTATCGTGTATTTATTTTAATCAAAACAGAATAAATCACAACCACTGGTCTGGACCAAGTGGTTGTGACTGTTGCTTATTACCCTAGCCATCCGGGTTCGAGTCCCGGCTATGGCACCCCTTTTTTTTCCTTATTTTCATTTTTAAAACAATTAAACCAATTATATATATTATACATTAAATCTTGTAAATTCGTTTTTAATTATTAAAACCTTTTTATAAATTCTAAAAAAAATATTTTTAACAAATCTGATGTAAAAGTTTTACCCACAATTTTTAGTTTTCTGAAATTAATTTATTTAATATATATAATAATTAAATCAATTTTATTCTATTATATTTATAGAAATCCATTAAAATATCAAAACAATTTTATAAATTTCCACAAAAATTATCCTGAGTTTGTACAATGATAAACTTTAATGAAATGATTTTTAATTCTGAAAAATTATTTATTTATATTTTTAATCAATTTTTGTTAATCTTAATTAAATCATAATAAATTCAATTTTTATTATTTTTGCACCAAAATTTTATACAATTTATTTCTGAATATTTAGAACAGAAATATAATTTTTAAAACAGAAATTCTTTAATTTTAGTATTTTTAAATATTAAAGTTAAATTTTGGCAATTTGTAATAAATAGATTTAATAATCTATTTTAAAGAAAATAATTTTATAAAAATTATTTTTATACTTCAAACATATTATTGTGAACATCCTAAATTCAAACATTATAAAAAGACTCTCATTTATTTAATTATCAAATTTCCCTTTATTTGTTTAAACATTTTATTATAAATTCAACAATTGGATATCCCCAAATCGAAACCCTAGAATATACTTGTAGAGTAGATAGACTTAGACTTACTTGTTGCCTTATACATAGGGTAATACTTGGCAATCTATTGGGCTACACTCATACTATTTCTCAATACCTAATATTATACCAAGGTGAGTTTACGTAACCATGTTTATGCAATGCTTTATACTTGCAACATTTTATTTAAGCAATTCAACATGTATGTCTAGTTGTAAACTTTATTACCTCATGAATTAGTCAACAACAGTTTCAACGAGTTTCAACGAGTTTCAACATTACATAATCATTAGCTATGGCCAAGCCGGCGATATTCAATAATAGATCTATTGGATTGACAACCCCACCCGGATACGCGTACCTCCTACATAGGTAGCGTGGGTGATTGTTATCGTTCCAACATATTACTAAGGTGAACTGTAGATGACGGGATGGACCTAAACTAGTCGGAGGTTTGATTATGTCGATTCAACATATTATGCTATTCATGTAGACTTAAACTTATGATTGACATATGAATTGCTAGACCTTTATACTTAAACTATTTGCTTAACATGGATTATGTATTCTCACCAACTTCTAGTTGACCCCCCCCCCCCATTTTTACAACTCAACAGGAAATAATGATGCATGAAGACTAGAGTATTTCATGAAGATAATTTGAAGTCTATGCTTGCTTGGTCTTTTGTGATGTATTAGATTTCCACATTTAAAACTCATTTTGTATTTCTATTTTTGGATATTTGCAATTTAAATTTATTTCAATTAAAATTTGGATTACCATGTGCTACTGTATACTCATTCTTACGTGACACATCGATGTTTCCGCCATCGGTTGGGGTGTTACAAATGGTATCAGAGCCACTCCTGTGCCGTTCGGGATGGTGGGTACATACCTCATCAGGGACGATGAGACTGTAACAGGGGGTGAATGTGACAGCCCGGGAAAATCCCACATCGGTCGTGGCAAGGAGAGATCCTTGGTTCATATGTAATGTCTTGCCTCTTAAATCATCAACGCGTTTTGGGGCTTAATGTTAGTGGATGAGAGGAGAACTCCACAGTTAAGCGTTCGTCTGCTGCAATCCTGATCCACCATTAGATTAATAGGACCAAATCCTCAGGTTTAACCTGAACCCCCTTGAGATCTCGTCGAAGTTCTAGATTTTAATAACGAACACGTGCAATCTGGAAGGGTGAACGCCTGTATTCTGAGTCTTCTGTCTAGGCTGGCATTGCGCATATATCCCAATCAGACGAGGGACCCGGATGCCTACCTGGGAATTCTCGGGATGAGTGTTCACTTATAGGCTAAAGCATGTCTTCATATGTTATTAGAATTTAGAATCTTTGATAAGTCAACGTTTTCGTTTATTCGTTTTAATTAATGAATAAATGATTACATTCCTTATATAATCTCATTCATTTCATTGTGTCTATTACAGATCATGCCTCCACGTCGCAGCACTCGCAACAGCAATGGTGAGAACCACGAAGAAGGTGGTGACAACCATAACCATAACCAAGGTCCTAACCACAACAACAATGGTGTCGATGCCCAACTGGCTGCGATCATTTCTCAACAAATGGCGCAGCAAATCGCAACTCTGGTTCCCAATTTACTAGCACAGGTCATCCAAATGAACGACAACGGGAACAGTCACGGCAACGGGAACGGTAACGGCAACGGGAACGGGAACGGCAATGGTAATGGAAATGGACCCCCAGCCTGCACCCTTAAGCATTTCAATTCTTGTAACCCTCCAAAGTTTAGTGGTGAAGAAGGAGCTACAGGACTCCTCCAATGGTTTGAGGGTATTGAGAATACCTTCATCAACAGTGAATGCCCCGACAACTTCAAGGTTCGTTACGCCATGAGTGTTCTTCACAAACGAGCACTCACTTGGTGGAATGAAGAAAAGCGCACTCGTGGGACCGAAGTTGCTCTTGCTATGACATGGGACCAAGTCAAGGAGGTCATGAAGGAAGAGTTTTGTCCTCGCAATGAGGTTAAGAAGCTTGAGGATGAGTTCCACACCCTAGCTCAAGATAGTGGGGAAAACCTTGCCTACAACACCCGCTTTCACAAGCTTAGCCTATTGTTGCCTCACAAAGTCACTCCCCTACCGGTAGCCATCGAAAAGTACATCGGTGGTCTGCCCATGCAAATCCAGGACACCGTTTGGGGAAGAAATCCTGCAACTTTGGAAGAGGCCAAACGTCTAGCGGCCACTCTTACTGATAATCACGTGAAGAACGGTACTCTCTTCGCAAGGGCACTAAGAAGACGGTTGCCAAAGACACTCCACAGCCCGCAATTGAAGTCAAGCCTGAGACCTCAAGCAACAAAAAGTGCAAGGCTAGAAACTACATGGTTGCTGCTACTCCACCTGCTGCTCAAACCCAGCCAAGAAGCCATATGGCGGGACTCACCCTCTTTGCAACACTTGTCAATACCATCATCTTCCTAGTAGACCGTGCCGCCAGTGTAATAACTGTAAGCGGTATGGACACTACACCAACGCCTGTCAAGCCCCTGCTGCCCAAAACAACCAAAACAACCCAGCCAGAAACAACCCAGCTCCCAACCAACCAAACAACAGGCCTGCTCGTGGTCAATGCTACGAGTGTGGCAGCCCTGATCACTACATCAACAATTGCCCCAATCGTAACCAGAACCAAAACCGCAACCAAAACCAAAACCAGAACCGCAACCAGAACCAAGGTGCTCTAGGTCGTGCCTACAATCTCAATGCTAACCAGGCTCATGACAACAACGAAGTGGTGAATGGTATGTTCCTCATTAATAACCACTATGCATCCATATTATTTGATTCGGGAGCTGATAAGTCATTTGTGTCACTGAAGTTTGAACCTTTACTTAACTTACCCCACACTAATCTAGAGGAACCTTTAGTGGTAGAGGTAGCTAATGGGAAGTCTATTTCGATCGACTCTATTATTCGTAACTGCTTGTTGAACCTCGATGATCATACCTTCTCTATTGATCTCATTCCTATGCATCTTGGATGTTTTGATGTTATAGTAGGCATGGACTGGTTGTCAACCCATCATGCCAATATTATGTGCTTTGAGAAAGTCATACGCATCCCTCTCGAATCTGGTGAGATTTTGAAGATCTATGGTGAGAAACCCTGTGGCGAGCTTAAGCTTATGTCTTGTACTACTGCCCAAAAGTACTTACGAAAGTGGTATACAGCCTTCTTAGCTAACGTGATAGAGAAGAAGGACAAAGGCAAAAGTATCCAAGACATTCCTATTATTCGAGACTATCCTGAAGTCTTCCCAGAGGATTTACCTGGTTTGCCTCCTGCTCGACAAGTGGAATTTAGAATTGATCTTGTTCCTGGTGCTAATCCTGTCGCCAAAGCTCCTTATCGTCTTGCACCCTCTGAGATGCAAGAACTTGCCAGTCAATTACAGGAACTCTCTGATAAATGGTTCATTCGCCCTAGTTCTTCTCCATGGGGAGCCCCTGTCTTGTTCGTTAAAAAGAAGGATGGTTCTCTTAGAATGTGTATTGACTACCGTGAACTCAACAAACTCACTATCAAGAATCGTTATCCACTGCCTAGGATTGACGATCTCTTCGATCAACTTCAAGGAGCAACCCACTTCTTGAAGATTGATCTCCGTTCTGGTTATCATCAGCTTAGAGTCCACGATGAAGATATTCCCAAGACAGCTTTTCGCACACGTTACGGTCACTACGAATTCATGGTTATGCCTTTTGGATTGACCAACGCTCCCGCAGTATTTATGGATTTGATGAATCGGGTTTGTAGACCCTACCTCGACAAATTCGTGATCGTTTTCATCGATGATATTTTGATTTACTCTAAATCAAAATCCGATCACGAGCAACATCTTCACTCCATCTTGGGTCTCCTAAAGAAAGAACAACTGTATGCCAAGTTCTCGAAATGTGAATTTTGGCTTAAGGAAGTTCAATTTTTGGGACATGTCATTGATATGAACGGAATTCATGTTGATCCCGCAAAGATCGAAGCTGTGAAAAATTGGAGTGTTCCTAAAACTCCAACTAAAGTTCGTTCTTTCCTTGGTTTGGCTGGTTATTATCGTCGATTCATCGCCAATTTCTCCAAGATCGCTGTTCCTCTCACTACCTTAACTCACAAGGGTAAGCCCTATGAGTGGGGACCAAAGCAAGAGGAAGCATTTGAAACTCTTAAGCTGAAACTCTGTGAAGCTCCTATCTTGTCTCTACCTGATGGTAATGATGATTTCGTGGTCTACTGTGATGCATCGAACCAAGGTCTTGGTTGTGTTCTCATGCAACGAGGAAAGGTTATTGCTTATGCGTCCCGACAACTCAAGACTCACGAAAAGAATTATACCACCCATGATCTTGAATTGGGCACTGTTGTCTTTGCTCTCAAGATTTGGAGACATTATCTTTATGGGACCAAATGTGTGGTGTTCACGGACCACAAAAGTCTCCAACATGTCTTCGACCAGAAGAATCTTAACATGAGGCAACGAAGTTGGGTTGAATTACTTAACGACTATGATTGTGAAATTCGCTACCATGCTGGCAAGGCGAATGTCGTGGCTGACGCACTTAGTCGTAAAGATCGTATCAAGCTTCAATGTGCGAGAGTTCGTACTGACCTTCAGGATCGCATTCTCCAGGCTCAGCATACATCAGTCACCCAAGGTAACATGTACAATGAAATGTCTTGTGGTGCTGAAACTCAACTTGAAACCAAACCCGATGGGCTACTTTATTTTCTCAATCGACTGTGGATTCCCGACCGTGATGATCTTCGTACTTTTCTCATGAACGAGGCTCATAAGTCTCGTTATTCTATTCATCCTGGAGCTGACAAGATGTACCGTGATCTCCGTTATTCTTATTGGTGGCCTGGTATGAAGAAAGACATTGCTCTTTTCGTTGGAAAATGCCTCACTTGTTCAAAGGTCAAGGCTGAACATCAACGACCTTCTGGTATGCTTGAACAACCAGAGATTCCTGTATGGAAATGGGAGAGCATAGCTATGGACTTCATCACCAAACTCCCTCGTACACCCAAAGGTTTTGACTGTATTTGGGTAATCGTCGATCGTTTGACCAAGTCAGCCCACTTCTTACCTATTCGTGAGAAGTATTCTGTGGAAAGGTTGGCAAAGATGTACGTAAGTGAAATCGTATGTCGTCATGGTATACCTTTGGACATTATCTCTGATCGCGATGGTCGTTTCACCTCTCACTTTTGGGATTCTCTACAAGATGCTTTGGGTACCAAGTTGAACCTGAGTACTGCTTATCACCCTCAAACAGATGGTCAGACTGAATGGACCATCCAGACACTTGAGGATATGCTCAGGGCATGTATCATCGATTTTGGTGGCACATGGGATTCTCATCTTCCTTTGGTTGAGTTTTCATACAACAACAGTTATCACGCCAGCATTAACATGGCTCCTTTCGAGGCACTCTATGGTCGTAAATGTCGTTCACCTGTCTGTTGGACTGAGGTTGGTGAAGCTCGTATCACTGAACCCGAACTAATCCAGGAAACCACAGACAAAATTCAACTCATTCAGGATAATCTTCTTAAGGCTAGAAGTCGTCAGAAGAGTTATGCTGATAAACGTCGTAAACCTTTGGAATTTCAAGTTGGGGACCTTGTACTACTTAAGGTATCCCCTTGGAAAGGAGTAATTCGTTTCGGTAGAAAGGGAAAACTAGCTCCTCGATACGTAGGCCCCTTCAAAATTCTTGACAGATTTGGAAAAGTGGCTTACAAACTTGATCTTCCACCTGAGCTAAGCAATGTTCACCCGACATTCCATGTTTCGAATCTCAAGAAATGCTTAGCGGATGAGAACCTTCATGTTCCTCTTGAGGATGTGCAAATTGATGAAAGCATGCACATTATCGAGAAACCCATCGAGATTGTTGATACTGGAGTCAAGAAACTCAAGCGCAGTCGCATTCCGATCGTTAAGGTTCGTTGGGAATCTAAACGAGGCCCAGAGTTCACTTGGGAACATAAAGACCAGATGAAGTCGAAGTATCCACATCTTTTTCCACCAGACTCTCCAACTCCAACTTCGAGACGAAGTTCCTAAAAGTAGGGGAGACTGTAACATTTTGTATTTATACTTGTACGTTACACGATCATCATTAATAAAACGTCAAGTTCTATCAATAATATTCGCATTTAATTATTTTGTCGCATTTGTGAAACCCTAATACCATAGATATTAATTATATATAAGGATAACATATGGTAATTAACAAAAAATAAAAACGCTTGGGCCGGGAATCGAACCCGCGCCCAAGACCGGCCCAACACCACACAACACACTAACAAGCTGGGCTGGCCTTCACATCTGATTCAATCCAGGCATAATATAATTATATAACTTGTTTAAAAACGTCACAGTTGACTCGGAAAGTCAACTGTGACACGCGACATACCATAATCAAACCCATTAACTCGTGATTTGCATAATTTTGGTATCTTTACTTGATTACCGGCCTATCATGACTAAGCAATACGATTAATATCAATCAATTGATACACAATTAACCGGATACGCGTATACCATTGAATGCTTGGTCAATCTTTGCCATTTCATCGATCCAGTGCTTAGCACTATAAATTGGACATTCTCGAGCCTTCACAACTCGCCAATACTCCTCTCTTAACCTCCAATTTTCTTAATTAAACTCTGTTTGTTCAATCACGATCGCAGTCTTGACTTTTTGATTGACCATTCAATCGTGTTCGAAACAACGTTGTATGTTCAATTATTCCAGTGGGTTATGTTCATCGGCATTCACACATCAATAGCCCTATGATTAATTGGGCTATTGACGTGTGAATCAATGTATTGCAGAAACTAGGGTTTCGAATGATTAAATTGGGGATAAACTCGTTTCTGTATCGTGTATTTATTTTAATCAAAACAGAATAAATCACAACCACTGGTCTGGACCAAGTGGTTGTGACTGTTGCTTATTACCCTAGCCATCCGGGTTCGAGTCCCGGCTATGGCACCCCTTTTTTTTTCCTTATTTTCATTTTTTAAAACAATTAAACCAATTATATATATATATATATATTATACGTTAAATCTTGTAAATTCGTTTTTAATTATTAAAACCTTTTTATAAATTCTAAAAAAATTATTTTTAACAAATCTGATGTAAAAGTTTTACCCACAATTTTTAGTTTTCTAAAATTAATTTATTTAATATATATAATAATTAAATCAATTTTATTCTATTATATTTATAAAAATCCATTAAAATGTCAAAACAATTTTATAAATTTCCACAAAAATTATCCTGACTTTGTACAATGATAAACTTTACTGAAATGATTTTTAATTCTGGAAAATCATTTATTTTATATTTTTAATCAATTTTTGTTAGTTTCAATAATAATTAAATCATAATAAATTCAATTTTTATTATTTTTGCACCAAAATTTTATACAATTTATTTCTGAATATTTAGAACAGAAATATAATTTTTAAAACAAAAATTCTTTAATTTTAGTATTTTTAAATATTAAAGTTAAATTTTGGCAATTTGTAATAAATAGATTTAATAATCTATTTTAAAGAAAATAATTTTATAAAAATTATTTTTATACTTCAAACATATTATTGTGAACATCCTAAATTCAAACTTTATAAAAAGACTCTCATTTATTTAATTATCAAATTTCCCTTTATTTATTTAAACATTTTATTATAAATTCAACAATTGGATATCCCCAAATCGAAACCCTAGAATATACTTGTAGACTAGATAGACTTAGACTTATTTGTTGCCTTATACATAGGGTAATACTTGGCAATCTATTGGGCTACACTCATACTATTTCTCAATACCTAATACTATACCAAGGTGAGTTTACGTAACCATGTTTATGCAATGCTTTATACTTGCAACATTTTATTTAAGCAATTCAACATGTATGTCTAGTTGTAAACTTTATTACCTCATGAATTAGTCAACAACAGTTTCAACGAGTTTCAACATTACATAATCATTAGCTATGGCCAAGCCGGCGATATTCAATAATAGATCTATTGGATTGACAACCCCACCCGGATACGCGTACCTCCTACATAGGTAGCGTGGGTGATTGTTATCATTCCAACATATTACTAAGGTGAACCGTAGATGACGGGATGGACCTAAACTAGTCGGAGGTTTGATTATGTCGATTCAACATATTATGCTATTCATGTAGACTTAAACTTACGATTGACATAGGAATTGCTAGAACTTTATACTTAAACTATTTGCTTAACATGGATTATGTATTCTCACCAACTTCTAGTTGACCCCCCCCCCCCCCCATTTTTACAACTCAACTGGAAATAATGATGCATGAAGACTAGAGTATTTCATGAAGATAATTTGAAGTCTATGCTTGCTTGGTCTTTTGTGATGTATTAGATTTCCACATTTAAAACTCATTTTGTATTTCTATTTTTGGATATTTGCAATTTAAATTTATTTCAATTAAAATTTGGATTACCATGTGCTACTGTATACTCATTCTTACGTGACACCTTGATGTTTCCGCCATCGGTTGGGGTGTTACAGTATGCAATTGGGAGTGGAGGAGATTATTGCTGGAAATGTGGCTTGTGTGGCACAGAAGATGTGTTTGGATGAGCATGAGGAGATTGAAGAGGAGGTTGTGATAGAGAAAGTGTCAGAGTTGAAAATAGAGGAGTTGAATGAGGATGTGATTGCTGAGAGTGAAGACAAGAAATCTGGAATGATTCTTGATTCTGTCACAGATGTTGGAGAGCACTATGATTCAGCTTATTCGGACATGGAGAGTGATTCTGACTCAGAAGCTAGTGTGAATTCACTAGACGATGATATTGATCAGTTGATAGCTGAAGCTGATTTCCTTATGACCCGCAAGTCGTGCATGGTAGATGATGCGTGCACCAAGATTGACTACTCCAAATTCATTGCAGGGAAGGAAGCTCACTTCGCGTTGATGGCAATGACAGAACCTCCTAAACCGGTAAGTTCTGAATCTCAATCTAAAGTGTGTGTTAAATGTGCTGATTTTGATAAATTGACAGAAGAAAATAAGCTTCTCAAGGTACAACTTGAGAGTGCCAAAATAAACTGTCAGATTTATCAAAAAGATTTAAAAGATTTCAACAAAGTTCTTGATGGTTATAAAAAGGATGTGTCTGAACTCAAAAAGACTTTGTCAATAAAACAACTTGCCATTAATAACTATATTAATGAAATGGAAAACACCAAGTTAGAAATGGCAACCATCAAGTGCTTCGCTGAAAAGGTGAATAAGAAGTTAGAGAGTTATAAGCACATTGCATATCTAGTTGACCATATCATAGAAGAACCTTCCCAGTCGAATAGTGCAAACTATAAGGCTGTCCCATCTCCGGTGTTGTTCGAAAACCATAATTTACATGCAATACCACCGGAGACTTTAGTCAAATCTGACTCCACATCAGATAACGAGCCCAACACTTCCAGTGTCGGAGACCCGTATTCTGATGTGAGACCTGTATTGGGAAACAATGAGGGTGTGGTCGCTGCAGATGATTCTGATGAAGAAGATGAACAGTCTGAGACGGTTGAAAATGAAAGTGATATCCCTGATGAAAATCATATAATCACTACTGAGCCAGTCTCACCATCTCAGATCGTTCATCCCATGGCAAATGCTCATAGAAAGAATGTTGTTAAGAAAACTGAACAGTCTGTTGGTAAAAGTGTTGAAAAGAAAAAGGTCAAGAAAATTATGAAAAATGTGGTTAAACCGGTTGAAAAGAAAACTGAAATTAAATCTGAGAAAAATGTGGTTAAACCGGTTGAAAAGAAAACTGAAATTAAAATTGAGAAACCTAATGAAATGAGCAACGAATCATGTGACAAACCTGTGAAAATTTTCTATCGGATGCAAGGCTCCGATAAGATTTTGTCTAATGATGAATATCCGATTAAATTTGTGAATTATTCCAAAATTGAAAAGATCTGGCAGGAAAGTACAATTTGGTTCCCAAAATATGAACGAACCAATGACATTCCTCCAGAAATTTTAGAGAAAATTTATTCGGATAAAGATGCCAAGGTCAATGTCACACAATTCGTTTTGCCAGTTGATAAAGCAAACAGTTTCATTGAACCGACTTACTCGAAGGAACCAGCTCCTGAGAGTTTAAGGAAACAATGCATGGTTGATCGATATCCCATTGCGAGTTTTTCCAAGTCGCCTATCAAAGAAAACTATGAAGAATACCGTGCGTGTTTTAAGTGTGGGGAAAGGGGACATTTACTTGCCACCTGCCCGTACGTACAACACAAGAGGCACGAGGTGGAGATGAGGCAACATCATGATTATCCGGTTGACAACTACAGTTATCCACAAAGACGGTATTTCCCTCAGCAAGCACCTTATTATAATCAAAATAATTTTTACAACAAAAGGGAAAACCGTCCGATGACTTATGATAAACGCAACCGGATAGCCACTGCGAAATCTGTAAAGAAACCTGTGATGAACTCAACTGCTGATAACAAAAAGGTTGCTTCTAAACCCAATGTAAAACCAGCAGTTGGACCTGTCTCTGTTAAATCAGAGAAGGTAACCAAGAAGGTTGCATTTAAAGACGAAGTAAAGAAACCGGCTGAGACCTCAAAATCTCAGATCCGGATCTTGAAAAGGTCTGAACAATCTTGGTCATCAAAGGAGTCTGAAGGTGCCTCAACTTCACAAAATGTGAAAACTGAGAAAAAGAAAGTTGAGAGTGAGAAGAAAGGGGTTGAGAAAACCCAAGATGTTTGTGAATCGAAAGAATCTTTGAAACAACCCGTTCAAAGACCCAAGACCAAACAGGCTTGGGCCCCGAAAGATCTAACTGCTTTACTTGATATGTGCAGGGAGCTCCAGCTGGCCCTGTTAGCAGCCTCTAGATTGTTGACAGTGGAGCTTCTGGTCACATGACAGGGGACCTCACGCTACTCTTTGATATCAAGAATATAAACGGAGGTTACGTAGCGTTTGCAGGAAGTAAAGGAGGCTACATTACGATGGAGGGTAGTGTTAGCAATGGGGTCGTGACATTTGAGCGGATATCGTACGTGAAACAGATAGATTACAATCTGCTCAGCGTTAGTCAAATCTGTGATAAGCAATTTTCTGTTTATTTTGACGACAAATCTTGCTATATCTTGAAACCGGGGTTTGAACTTCCAAAAGAGTGGGTAATGCTGAAGGCACCGAGAGTAAACAACTTGTATATTCTCGATATGTCCAAAGCTATGACCACCCATGGCCAAGTCACGTGTTTCCTCTCTAAGGCTACAGAAAAAGAATCTATAATGTGGCACAGGAGAATGGGACACATTCATTTGAGAAAGATGAATCAGTTAGTGAAGAATGAACTTGTCACGGGAGTTAATGTGAAACATTTCCATTTGAATGACAAGTGTGTTAGTTGTAAAAAGGGAAAGCAGCACAAACAGGCCCATAGACCAAAGAAAGTCAATTCCGTTGAACTACCGCTTGAGCGTTTGCCCATGGACTTATTCGGTCCAGTCAGACGTAAAAGTCATGCCAGGGAATTGTACTGTCTTGTGGTGACTGACGATTATTCAAGATTTTCATGGGTTATGTGCTTACACCAGAAAAGCGACACTTTTGACAATCTGAAAGTTCTGTTTACACGTCTGGAGAATATCTATGGTCTGAAGATCAAACGAATCCGGAGTGATAATGGGACGGAGTTCAAAAACGCTCAGATGGAGGATCTTTGTGCAAACAAGGGAATTCATCATGAATATAGCGCTTCGTATACACACCAGCAGAACGGTGTCGCAGAAAGAAAGAACAAGACTCTAATTGAGACGGCGAGAACAATGCTTGCGGATTCAAATCTTCCAGTCATGTTCTGGAATGAAGCAATTTACGCAGCATGTTATACTTTAAACAGTGTTTTAACAGTGAAGAAGTTTGGCAAAACTTCTTATGAGCTGTTGAACCGATGAAAGCCGAATCTGGAGTATCTAGAACCATTTGGTGCCCCGTGTACAATGCTTAATCCTTCGGAGAAGTTCGCACCAAAGGCTGAAGAAGGTTATTTTGTTGGATATGCAACCCCATTAAAACCGGTATTCAACAAAAGAACTAGAAAAGTCGAGGAGTGGGCTAATGTCGAAGTACAAAGATATACTCAAAATGTACAGGGTGGAGGTCCAGATTGGATGTTTGATTACAAAGACTTCTTTGAATCATTCAATCTAGATAGCATGGTTGAAGAAGCTGTACTTCGCTTATATTACGAGGTCGAAAACGCCGTGACTTCACCGTTAGTGCGTCCGATCACTGTAAATCCTGAAGCAGCTTCTAATGATACCAATGCTCCTGTGATGGAAGAAGAGGTGTTCCAAGAAGCTTCTACAACGCTTAGTTCATCAGATTCAGAAGATGAAGACGATGATGCTACAAGTGAAGCTATTCTGGACAATGCTACAGTGATACCACCAGTGAACCCAACTACAATTGATGCTTCAACATCGAATGTGGGTAATGATCTGGTTTCTACAGAGAATTTGACGACTCAAACGGGAGTACAAGTACCTGATTATCCGGAATCTCGGATACATCGGATACACCCGCTTGAACAGGTTATTGGTGATCCTGGTAGCAGCGTTATGACAAGAGGGCAATTGAGAAATGCTCAAGCACCAGAAAATATTGGCAATCTTGCTTTATATGCCAAAATACAAAAATCTGGTTTTCAAAATGACTGGTCTTTCGCTTGTTATGTTTCGCAGGTCGAGCCGCGAACGTATAAGGAAGCTCTTTTGGACGATGCCTGGGTGGAAGCAATGCAAGAAGAGTTGTTACAATTTCAGAAACTCGGAGTATGGACGCTGACAGATTTGCCCCCGGGAAGAAAGAAAATTGGAACTAAATGGGTGTTTAAGTGTAAGAAGGATGATAGAGGAGTCATAGTGAGAAACAAAGCTCGTTTCGTCGTTCAAGGTTTTCATCAAGTAGAGGGAATCGACTACAATGAAATCTATGCACCTGTTGCACGCATGGAAGCTATCCGAATGTTCCTAGCGTTTGCATCCTGGAAGAAATTCAAGGTGTATCAGATGGATGTAAAGAGCGCATTTCTTTACGGTGTGGTCAAAGAGGAAGTTTACGTAGGTCAACCGCCAGGTTTTGAGGACCCTATTCACCGGGATAATGTTTATGTTTTAAACAAAGCTCTCTACGGGTTGCACCTAGCTCCGAGACAATGGTATGAGGAGCTGAGCACGTATCTTCTCTCGAAAGGATTCAAACACGGATTGGTAGACTGCACACTGTTCACGAAACGAGTAGGAGATGATTTGCTTCTTGTACAAATTTATGTTGATGATATTATTTTCGGGTCAACTAACGAACTTCTGTGCAGGGAATTTGAAAAAGTTATGCAGGAAAAGTTCGAAATGAGCGCAATGGGAGAAATGCAGTTTTTCTTAGGCTTGCAGGTGGAACAAAGACCAACGGGGATCTTTATTCACCAGACGAAATACGTTTCTGAAGTCTTGAGCCGATTCCAGATGGATGATTCGAAGCCAATGGATACCCCGATACAACCTAATCACGGGATTGGAGTTGACGTTAATGGTGAGCTGACTGATCCATTTACATACAGAGCAATCGTCGGATCTCTGATGTATCTCACTGCGTCTAGACCGGATATAATGTTTGCGACATGTCTTTGTGCACGATATCAATCGAAGCCGAAACAGAGTCATCTTGCAGCTGTCAAGCGTATCCTTAGATATCTGAAGGGTTGTCCATCGAAAGGACTTTGGTACCCTCATGATGATAATTTTGACCTAATCACTTTTAGTGATGCAGATTGGGGCGGCTGTGACAAAGACAGCAAATCCACAACGGCTGGATGTCAGTTTATGGGGAGCAGGCTCGTGACCTGGCAACGCAAGAAACAAACCGCAGTTGCACTATCCACATGTGAAGCAGAATACGTTTCAGCATCGAGCTGCTGCTCACAGGTTCTTTGGATCCAACAGCAGATGGTGGATTACGGTTTGCAATTTCTTAAAACCCCTATTTACTGTGATAATGAAGCCGCAATCGCATTAACAAAAGACTTAGTAAATCACTCAAAGGCTAAACATATCCGGATTAAATATCATTTTATCCGTGATTGTTATTCTAAAGAGTTGATCGATATGGTCAAAATCCACACTGATTACCAACGCGCAGATCTTTTTACCAAAGCTTTTGACAAATCCAGATTTGATTATCTTTTAAAAGCTAATGGTATTAAGGAAAAACAGGACTGATCACCACCTCAGTCTATCACTTTTTAGTTTAAATTTTTTACTGTTTTTCAGAAAAATTTCGAAAATCCAAAAACATTGAAAATTTCAAAATCCATAAAAAATTAGAAAATTTCTTTGCTGACTGCTATATCTTCTTCCCTTAGATTAATGCCGTCAGATTTCTGTGAACAAACGATATCTGGGCAGTCACATATTTGAAATGCTCCAGCTTATCCTTGGGAACAGTAAATTCGAAAACTTATAAAAATCAGAAAAATCAAAAATGATTTCCTGGAGTATAAAGGGAAATGATAGTACATCAGTGGGGATCTGACACATTCTAAGTAATGTACTGTTATATAGGGCGTGTGTCTGAGTCTGAGCGATGTGCTGATAGGCTTCGTAGACCTATTACTGCGTGCCTGATACATACATATCAAACGAATTGTTGTGTGGATGAACTCCTCATGGGCATATGGTCTTAGTACCGTAATTTCGTTTGATAGGGTATTTGTACAAAACTCGGAGGTTTAGGGTCATTATGTTATTAGTTGTCTGGGGATAGCCTCTCTGATCTTCTGCTGTAAGTCATTACGGACCTAGATCAGATAGGGTGTCTTTACAAAAGAGCTTTATGCCAAATCCTAAAGTTACCGAATTGAGGAACTTTCCATGTTATATGATAATCAAAGATTATCTATTACATCGTATTAATCATTGATGCAAATCATGATTAATATCTGTCCTCAACCTGGTATAGTGCATATGTTACTTTGCTGCATTAATTTGCTGACCTGTATACCTCTATGCATTATACCTTGTACAATTACAGACGACGAAAGCATAATCACGCTTTACAATGAGTCTTTGTACATTTACTTCTTGATACGGGAGTATGTCGTGTGCGTGGGAACCACAGACAATTACGTTTATACTATAAATATCAGTATCAGTTTAAAGCACTGCACAAAAGTCTGCATGTGAGTTTATGTGGATCACAATATCAGCAATTGCCAGATCACACATTGTCTTTAAAGATAATAATTCAAAAGATCAATGGTGTGATCAGATTTCTCAATAACTGATATGATCCCTTTACCGGAAATCCCAAAAACATTTACAGTTTTTCATTTACATTTCTGCATTTTATTTTCTCGTCAAAAATTACCAAACTCAAAAAGATTTTAGGTGTGTTTTAGCATAAACTTTAGAAAATCCAAAAAGATTTTTCATTTCCATCTTATTTTTGATAACTGATGGTGGTTGATGTCGATTTTCTAAATCTTGTTACACCATTTGAGCTTTGTAACATTTTAAATGTGCAAATATGAATGATGGATGCTTAAAAGTTGAAAAATAATTGGAACGGGACTCGTTTTTGAGATTTGGAAAATTTATCAAAAATCCCAATTCTCATTCGCCCATTCGGTTGGTCGAATGTGGGATTTTTCATGTTCCTTCGTATGTTTTAAACGGGCGAAGGAGAGTGTTCTTGAACATATGTTTCATTCGAACCCTTTTGGCTCATTCGAACCTTTGACCAGGGTCGAAGGAGACAAAAGTTTCTCATTCGTACGAATAGAACGGGCGAAGGGGTGTGTCTATATATACCATATCAGTCTCATTCGACCCTATACAAAAACTTTTCAAAAAATTTCACTCTAACCTCACCTTGTTGCCCTGTTATTTTGTGACATACCATTGTGATCGTTACATTCCACTGATCATTTTCCACTATCTATTACAGGTTAACATCAAGGTTTAATGGATTTATCACTGATTCTTTGTTTCAAGCCCTAACTCTAAAAAATCTGATTTTACCTTGTTATTTGTTACAATTGCTATTAAGGATTCATTATATATGTGTTTTAGGGGGAGAAAAATCATAAACCATGGATTCAAAACCAACAGATTGATCAATTGATCATCAGTTGTGTTTCAAACCCTAGTTTTAGTTGAAAACACAGATATAATGACAAATTGATGAAACTGTTAGTCTTAAATGGTTTATCGGCATTGTTAGTAGCAATACAAATCAAAAGAACATAATCAGAAACCATAAATTTCAAAATTGAAAATTCAAAAATATGAACAGACTCCTTCGACCCTTTCGAATGGGCGAAGGAGATGACAAACTGGTCGAATGAAGAAATTGTGGACGAATGAAACTTTTTACCAAAATTTATACATTCGTACCATCAAATTTTCTCATTCACACCTAGTGTTTCTCATTCGCACCCCCGTTTGGGCGAATGAGAATGTTAATTACCATAAATTTTCAAGATTTGAATTTTTGTCGATTTTTAATATGCTTCTTTGTTTTGTTTTGCAGATTAAACCATGTCCGAGCAGGAGAAGACGACTGAGCAAGCTGGATCATCCTCACAACCTGCCAAGAAAGTTCCTGAAGAGCTTTTAGCCTTCGAGAATGTGCATAATTGCTGTGCGTATCTCGGAGAGGTTAAAAAGCACACGGAGTTTGTCGAGATCATTGAATTCTTAAAGAGATGTAGGGTGATTGATGCGATTGCTACACCTACTATCATTTACCGAGACATGATGCAAGAATTCTGGTCAGGAGCGAAGCTGGACTTCTGGAATTGCGAGTCATGCTTGATTAGCTAGATCCAAGGGCAAAGGGTTATCGTATGTGACAGGATTTAAGAGAAGCTTTGAATTTACAAGATGAGAAGACAGATCCTAAGGAGTTGAGTTTTATGGATCAGCGAAAGTGTTTCCTGAGAATGAAATACAATGGACCAATCACTGACGGTTCATTGCACAAGGGAAAACTGTGCCCTCAATTCAAATATTTGGCACACGTTTTGATACATGTCTTCGGATCAGCCGCTGGAGGATATGACTTAATGCGCAAGAGTATCAGCTCGTTGATGGTAGCCCTGGTATTGAACAAACCGTTCAATGTTTCAGGCATGCTGATGGAACATTTGTTAGAGCCTGTAAACAGCACGAGGAATTTGAAGTTTCTGCTATATCCTCGTTTCCTACAGATGGTATTTGACAACAAGTATAAAGACTTGAAGAGGGATCCTAAGCATATTGTTGTTCAGGAACATATGTCACTTAATACACTTGCTAGGATGAAGGCGTATAAAGGATTGTCGGTCAATGAACGTCCACCAGTAAGGTGTTTATTTGGATATCTAGCAAGGATTGATTATACAGATCCAAGTGAAGGGCTTGTAAGACACGCAAACAGTGATTCAGATCCAGATAACCCATTACATCCTGTTGATCCAGATGCAAAGCGCAAAAGACAGGTTGTTAATGTCGGTGCCAAAAGTGGAAAGGTTAAAGAGAAAGGGATAAGGTTAGAGGTTGTGTCTGAACCTGAGAAGAAAAAGAGCACACCAAGATGTAACAAGACGATGGCAAAGAAAGGTTTGCATATTGTAGATGAAGCGTCGATTGATTCGGAAGAGACGCAAGAAGACGAACATTGGGACTCGGAGACTGAAACGTTAAAGACCACCATGCCCAAGGCCACTGTGGCTGGTGAGTCTGCTAGTCAAACTGTTGAAGATCAAGGGAATAAGAGTCCAATTCCTGTTGATAAAGATGAAGTGATTCTGAATTTAGATGAAGATTTTCCTGGTTCACCTGTTCAGGCTGAAAAGTCAAAGAAGAAGAAACAGGAGAAACCAAGTCAGAAGAGAAAGATAGAGATTGAAACGCTCATAGCTGGTAAGAAACTTCCACCAGCTTCTAGTTCTAAGTCACCGGTTACTGCACCAGCATCAAAGAAACAAAAGACTGTGACTACTTCAAGCACACAACATAGTGATGATATACCTGTTGATCAGTTCAACGAAGCTTTAGACAATGTGCTTAAGAAGATGAGGAAAGGCAAACTGCCTGAAGTTGCTGAAACGCCTGTGAAGAAGAAGGTTTCAGTGGATAGTGATATCATGAATGCTGTGAATCAAAGGTTATCTGAGATGATGAGTATTATTAACAAACAGCAAACAGAGATCGAGCAATTGAAATCGAATGATCGAAAGATGTTGGAAGTCGTAGTCACATCCCATGATGATAATGAAGTTTTGAAGAAAACAATCAAGAAGTTGAAAAGAGAGAACAAGAAGTTGCTGAAGCACGAGCAACGAAACACCAGAAGGATTATTGTCTTGAAAGAGGAGAACAAACAGCTAAAGAAGAGTAACAAGCATATGGATGATTTAATAAAAGACTTGTACTCTCGAGCTCCTCTACTTCAAGCTGGTGAAGAAGATAAAGAAAGAGAAGAAGAGCAGGTAGACTTTGAACCATCTGACGAAGAAGAGGATGAAGATCTTGATGAAGATGCTGGAAATGATTCTAAAAAGAAGAAGAAGAAAGATGATGGAGATGATGGAGGTTCAGATGGTGGATCGAGTGATGGAAACAGCTCTGCTTTTGATAGTAGTGATGATGATGATGATGACAACGCTAAGAAGTATACTTATGAAAAGCGTGATTCAAGTAAGGGTGGAGAGTCGAGTTCTAAGACTCCAGGAGAAAATGTTGATGACGATATTTTCTGGAATGAAAAACTGCAATCATTATCTGAAGAAGACAAGAACATGTATCGCCAGATGCTCACAGATCGAGTCTGGACGATTGACATGACAAGCAGATTTCCAGAAATATTCGAATCGAGCAATAAGCTGTTTGAATTGGAGTTTGATGACCCTGATCTTGAAGATGGAGAGGTTTCTGCGACGGTTTCTAAAGAAATACTTGAAGGTTTAGCCAAACAGGTGGGAAAGACTTTGGAAGAGTTGCTCGCTGATAATTACATTCCAAAGATACCTGAAAAGGAAGCCGGGAATCATTCTGATGACTGTGATGTTCCTGCTTTTGAAGAGGTTGAAATGGAGGATATAACAAGTGAGGAATATCCACAATATTTCAAGAATAATCAAGATTGTGGATTTCCTGGATTCTCGGATGAAGTGCTAAACCAGGCCGAAAAATTGGCTAAAGAGAAAAGCATAGTGTTTGAAGATGAGATTTTTAAAGGGCATGATAAACTACGGTTCGAGCAATCTGAGAGTTTAAAGGAGTTTTTGAGAAAATTGAAAGAGAAAGAAAATAACCGTCCGAAAGCTGAAATACAAGGTAGCTTTTACAAACTTCATAGTGGAATTTTCAAAGGACGTGCATTGGCCTGGAAGTTTGTTAAGGAATTGAAATGCATAGCAATGAAGTGGGAGAAGGGATCTTATATTTTGATAAGTTTCATCATTTGAAGACTCTTCCTTATTGGGCAATTCGTGATATTTGTCGTCACCGTTTAACGGGAGCGTCAAATAGTCAGATTACCTACTTTGCTGAGAAGATGACAAGAGAAAGCCGAACCAAGTGGGATTTATTTGAACCACAATATCCGAAACGAATTGTTCATAAAAAGGATATTGATTTGATTACAGGTATGCCCAAGGTGACGTTAAAGTATAAACCACCGCGAGTGTTGAAAAAGATTCCTTTGTTGCCAATTCCACAACACTTCGCTAAAGATTTCATTTGGTGGTATTACGATTGGAAGATAGCAGAGGCTGTGATTGTACTGAAAGACGGAGAGAAGAACTTCAAGAAAATACACATTTTTGATCCCATGTGGTTAATTAACTGTTCACATGAGGATATAATAATGTTGTTTTACAATCCAATCTATTCTGAAGTGAAAGATGCTGAGCAAGCAGGAAAATACCAACATGTGGTATTTCTGTGCTTTGCATATGATATAAACGCTGGTTGTGACTATGACAAGCTGCTCGGGAAGTTTGTAGAGAAGCTGAAGGTGCCTGAAGTAAAAAAGACAAAGCCAAAGCAATTTCAGGAACCGGTTTTGACTAGAGAACAGAAGATTCAGCGACATATCAAACTGACGAACATTAGAATGGATGAACAACGTCGACAGCAATCCAAGCAATAGTCGAGGGGGAGTTTGTAGATGCAATTGTGCGACTAGTGCTTCGGATTGTACAAAAAACTTGTTTTGGTATATGTCGAAGGTGCGAAGGAGTTTTTAGAAGGTGCGTAGGAAGCAAGATGTTTGGTCGAAGGAAGATCAGAGGGTGCAAAGGAACAGTTTCGGTCGAATGTGAATATAGTTTTTATGTATGGCTTGGTTCGACCAGTTGGTTTGGTCGAACCTGCACATTCGCACGAATCATTTGGGCGAATGTGCAGTCTATAAATAGTCAAGCTTGATTTTTTGAATGCAACTTTGAGTCATATTATTCCCTCCACTTTCTGATTCTCTCTCTAGAAGTTTATTTAGCCGTTTTCACGTTCTTACCCTGTTTGTATCAATCTCTAAACGTGTAATTGAGTTTCTAATTAATGAAAAGCTTTTGAAATGATGATTTACTTGTTTTGATCTGTTTGACTATTATTTTGTGATTGTTTTAGGGATTCCGCACCTAAAACTAACTTGTTTGATCAATCTTTGTTGTTTACACGATCCATACATCACATACAAAGGTGCATTCGGCATGGAGGAAGGCAAGTTTTTAGGAGTGGTCGTCCCAAATACGGTTTCCGCCCAAACCTAGAAAAGATACAAGCCATTGCGCATATGCCGTATCTCTTAACACTAAAGGAGGTGCAAACTCTAAACAGCCGCCTGGTGGCAATAACCCATTTCTATCGCACCATGCTAGCAAACCGATTCCTTTCATCGAGACTCTAAAAAACGGTTTGAAGAAAATTCAGTTCAAGTGGACCGCTGAAGCAAAGGGGGCATTCCAGGATATGAAGATATGCCTAATGGACCTACCAACACTGACTGCCCCGCTCCCAAAGGAGCCCCTCACGATGTACCTATGCGCAACGGAGAAGGCAGTTAGGGCAGTGTTGATGGTTGACAGAAAGCTAGTCTAGACCCCGATCTACTACATCAGTCGGGCCCTGATAGATGCTGAAACAAGATACTCCACCATGGAGAAGTTGGTTCTGGCCTTAGTCCACTCATCGCGCAGAATGCGCGGGTATTTCCAAGGCCATCCAATCAACGTTCTCAGTAATTACAAGCTCAACAATGTTCTCTCAAAGCCGGAACTGTCAGGCCGATTGGCTAAATAGGTAACTGAGTTGGGTGAGCACACCATTTTCTATAAGACACGCCCAGCCATCAAAGGACAAATTCTGCCAGATTTTATTGCAGAAGTACCACAAGAAAAGATAGAATAATGCAAAGCTGAACAAGAGATGAAAACAGTCAACGATGAAAAAGATGTCTCGTCGCTCTATACTGACGGAGCATCAAACGAAGACGGCGCTGGCTTACGAATCATCAACCCAGAAGGTCCAGAGTTTACTTATGCAATCCGGCTAGAGTTCAAGACCACAAATAATGAAGCCGAGTACAAAGCCCTTCTGGCAGGACTTCGCATTAAACAGAAGCTGGGCGCCAAGCACATCGCTGCGTACGTCGACTCTATGTTAGTAGCTGTCCAGATTACAGGCAAATACGAAGCAAAAGACCCATCAATGATCATGTATCTCCAGCGAGCAAAAGAGCTGATGAATAACTTTGCAACTTGTACCATCGTCCATATCAGCCACAGTCAAAACAAGTCGGCGGACGCTCTAAGCAAAATGGACTCAACAAGCTCCAGTCACTTAGCAAAAGAGGTCCGTGTAGAAGTCATGAATGAGTCATCTGTCCCACATAAACAAGTCAATGTTGTGCAAACAGGTGTTGACAACTGGATGACACCGATCGTCTCATACCTCACCACAGGAACACTCCCAGACAAGCGCGCAAACGCACGAAAAATGCAACACAAAGCCCTACAGTACCAAATGCAAGACGGTGTATTGTACCGAAAATCTTATCTAGGACCCCTGCTAAGGTGTGTCGATGCGGATGATGCAGATTATTTGATCAGAGAAATACATGAAGGAATCTGTGGGCTTCACGCAGGACCGCGCATGGTGGTGGCCAAAATCATGAACACGGGGTACTATTGGCCAGGCATGCACCTTGATGCCCTTAAGTTCATCCGCCGTTGTGATTCATGCCAGCGCCACGCGCCAAAAACACCTTGCGCCCTAAAAATGATCTAATCCCAGTAACTTCCGCCTGGCCATTTCAAAAGTGGGCGATGACGTCGTAGGGCCGTTTCCGATGACGAACGGGAACAGAAAGTATCTGATAGTGGCCATAGATTACATTACCAAGTGGACAGAAGCCAAACCACTGGCAGAAATCACGGCCGCCCAAGTAAATAGATTCGTATGGGAGTTCATCATTTGCCGCTCCGGCCTTCCGCTAACCATTGTCACAGATAATGGAACACAATTTGTGGATAGGGGGCTGCTCAAGTGGTATAATGATCTGCACATACAGCCAGTCTTCACCTCAGTTGCGCACCCAGAGGGCAATGGCCAGGTGGAGCGTTTCAATCGCAACTTAGTTGAAGGGATCATGTCAAGATTGGGAACTAAAGGAAGAGCATGGGCGGAGGAGTTGCCCAATGTGCTATGGGTGCACCGCACACTCACAAAAACCAGCACTGGTGAAACCCCATTAAGTCTGACCTATGGCTCAGAAGGCATGATACCAGCAGAAATCGGTCTTCTTTCGGCCATAGTTCTCTCCGCAAACCGCACAAACAATGAGGCAGGACTGCGCTTAAACCTAGACCTCCTGGAAGAGCGCAGAAACATGGCCGTTGTTAAAGAAGCAAACTACAAGAAACAGCTTGAAAAATACTACAATGCTAGAGTCAAGTTAAATGCCTTCCAAGAAGGAGATTTTGTGTTTAGAAACAATGAGGCCAGCGATGCAGTCCCACAAGGGAAACTCACACCCAATTGGGAAGGACCCTACCGCATTGCGGAAGTCCTGGGAAGGGGGCATGCAAGTTGGTCACTTTGGACGAGAAGGTTGTTCCGCGCACTTGTAATGCGGCGTAACTAAGGAAATATTATATGTAAATCTTTTCGTTGTAACAAAGTCTATTTAGCCAAAAAAGATTAATGAATGCAGTTAATCCTTCGCTTACTAATCAAGCATTACATTATTGTCATTTATTCTTCCTTACTAATTAAACCAACTCACATACCACCAGCGGAGCTCGCGAAACAAATGCTAAAACTAAGTTGCATCGCAAAATGCAACCAAAAAACTAAACCGCATAGTAAAATGCGGATCATAAAACCAAGTTACATAGCAAAATGCAACTCCAAAACCAAAACGCATAGTAAAATGCAGATTCTAAAACTAAGTTGCATAGCAAAATGCAACTCTAAAACTAAAACGCATAGTAAAATGCGGACCTTAAAATTACATTGCATAGTAAAATGCAACTCTAAACTACATCGCATAGTAAAATGCAACTCTAAACAACATCGCATAGTAAAATGCAACTCTAAAGTATATGGCATAGTAAAATGCAACTCTAAACTAAGTTGCATAGCAAAATGCAACCCCAAACTAAGTTGTATAGTAAAATACGACAATAAACAATGGCGCATCATAATACGCCGCCTAAACCTAGTTGTACAAAAAATACAACATAAAACTGTGTCGCACAACAAGCGTGACCTTAAAACCTGTTGTATAGGAAAATACAACCTAAACAAACAATCGCCACGCCGCATCGCACAAACAGGTTACAATGTTGACAACTCAAAGGCCGTTCAAACGCACCCCAGTTAGCATTGCATCCACACATAACATTGCAAACACACATATGTTACAAAATTAAAAACAAAGCATGAATACGATGCGGAATATAAACTGTTTACAGAAATATAAACGGAAAACGAGCCAACATATTGTTTCAGACATTGTTTCAAACACAGTAAAGCAGGCACGAAATAAACACAACAAACTAAGCTTCGCTGGCAAAAGGAGAGCTGTGAAAGTCATCATCATCATCAGACCCAGATAGGTCTACCTTCTCACTCGGCTCCGGGTGATCCCCCTCCCCTGCATCCTCCTTATGCGTGGCAGCAATTTTGTTGAGATACTTCGTATGCACCAACCCCTGCTTCTCAAAAGATTCCCTCAATTCATAAAAGGTTGGGCGCAACTCGTGACTAACAACAAAGTTTACCAAACCAAGCTTCAGATCATCATACTCAGCAGCTTTCTCGCAAACACAGCGTCTAAATCCTTTCCATGAAATGAGAAGTCCTCAAGTGCTTTTCCGTCCTTGGCGTGCTGGTACCCTTCAAGAAACCCGACCTTCCACCCAACAAGCTTGGCCACAGCATTCACACCAGCCACCACCTTACGGACCTCGTCGTTGTTTTTACAATAATGTGCAACCTGCAAGAAGGAGTACTTATACATAAGAAACAAAACAAAAGGGAAAAATCAAAGGCAAGTTGACAAGTTAGAATCAAACCTCGGGGATACACATGGTGAACAACCATTTCTGGTCATCTTGCAGCATGAGGATCTCATCCCGCACATCCAAGAGTTCACCATACTCATCCTCCTTCTCCCCAGCAAGCTTGACCTGGGCGATCTCCAAATCCGACACCTTCTGCTTCAACTTGGCTATCTCCTCATCTCTCTTGCTCAACATGTCTTGAGTAGATTTCAAGGCCGCGCCTCGCTGTTCAACGACTTGGGTCAGGCGCAGCTGCTCTTTAGATGCCTCCTGATAACCCAGCTGTGCTACATGCTCACGTTCAACCGCGAAAGAAGGAATACCGTAGATGAATACCATAGAGTTTACAGAACTTGCAAAACTCGTCCTTTGTTCATGATGCTGTAACTTCTCCGGCAAACGGAGGACCCTTCTTGTCTTTTTTAGACCCACCATCCCCTTTTTTACCTCCTTTCTTCTTGTTGTTTTTTATTACCATGTTGTGCGAAGAAGTCTCCATCTGCAAAATCACAGAAATAACAAGAAGGAGAAAAGATTGGAGAACAAAGAGAAAGATTTTGGATGAAAGAAATGGAAGACAGAAATTTTTAAAATTCAAACAAGTATGAAAATAAAAGAGAAGAACAAGGGTTTTATAGGATGGTTAATAGTGGCCTTGGAGTACGAACAGTTGTGCTGCATGTCCGATCAATCAGGACATGACACGTCACGGAGAGAGAGGCCTATGCAAAACGACACGACAGCTGGGTCCCACCATGGCCTGACACAGCACAACCGCCAGAGACTTTTCGGCTCACCAACCCGTCATTTCACCTGCACACCCTAACCGCTCTGATGTGAGCATTAATTACTGATGTGCGCCTTCATGCAGTCTGTGCCCACACTCCGCATCAGGCGCACAACAATAAACAAAGAGCACAGTTAACACCCGCAATTAAACACCAAGATTTTTTCTTCTCATTTTCTAAGTCCAGCATCCCGCATGCTACGCATAAAGAACACTAGACAAGGGGGACATGAAGAGATGTACCCGCGCGTGCGCACGGCCCCACATCTCCACTACACGTCAGCAAAGAGCGCTGATGAAACCTTCTAGAAGCCTGCACATGTAACCTCGTACATGCCAGCTGTAATCCGACAAGGAAAGGGACATGCAGCCAAATTCCCTACTCCATGATCACCTGCAGGTACAAGGTACAGAAAAGGACAGAAAGGACGATTGCAGGACACGTGTACCAATCACAGGAAGACAGCGCCGACAACGCCAACGGCCAACGATCGTACAATACAGCTGTCATTCTTATTTCAACCAATCACGGGAGATCTCTAAGGCCTATAAATACCCCTTCACCCCAAGGAGAAGGATTCATGCACTCCTAGAGAGAGGAATACTTAGAGAATTCTTATAATAGTTGGGAAAGATAGATTATAGTCAAAACATTGTAACAACTTGTATTTGAGTCACTGTAATCGTCCAAGCAATCAGTAATAAAATATCTCTTATTGTGCTCTTATATCAGATTGTTATATTGGTGTTTCTTCAATGCAGGTCTAGAAAATACAAGGAAGAAAGGTTTATTGGGAATAAAGTACATCTCTATAACATAATAGAGAAAGTCATTTAATACTTGAGCTCTACATCTTATGTCATCATCATCAAGTAAAACGGCAAAATCATTCCTCCGATAAGATCTAGCTCATCATCATGGTGAAAAGAAAATCGAGCAAAAAGAAAGAAAATCCAAAGAAAAAATAAAGATACCATACAGTTGACGGCGCCGTCTTGCCTTGGCTCAAAATCAAAACCATGTATAAAACCAAAACTAGAAAAAATAAAAAGGGAAACCAAAATAAAAATCAAAAGCGAAAGTGTAGGCTCGGAGGTGTCCAAATAAGTAAGATCATGCGTAGTGGGCGTTTTCCAGGGCGTTTTGGCCACCCATAGCACCGGAAAAACCGCCCCCGCCGGCGCTATGGGGGCACTATGGTAGCGCTCATTACGGAGATGGCGAGAAGAAGGTCAGACAAAATGAGCGTTATTAGTGGTGGATGGTAATGCTAATTTAAAAAAAAAAGATCTTCATCCGGGGATGCATTTGACCGTTGATGATGACTCAAAACTCCAGAAGAGAAGAAGTTGAAGGCCATAAAACTTACTACGGTGGGTTGTGGCAGCAATATAGTAAGGATGTTGTAGGGTTGCTTGGTGGGAGAGATGAAGGGGTCGTAGGAAGGAGGAGGGTGGTGGTGGTCTGGCGGTAGACAGAAGAAGATGAAAGACACTAGTTTAGGTTTATTAACCTAGAAGAAGATGCAAGAAGATGGGTGGGCTTTTAAAAGAACTTAAAGCCCATAAAGATTTAATTTCATCACTAGCTTGTTTAATTTGTGATTTTATAATAACTAGGTTGATAAACTGACGCACGTTGCGTGTTTGGATTATGGCTTTGTATAAGCATATTACATGAGTTAGAAATATGGTTTCATAAAAAGTAATAATATTGTATGAGCTTGGTTATAATAAATAAGTTAGTGAGACGTTTTGATAAAATGTTAATATGATTACATGTTTGTTTTAGGAAGTTGATCAGACAAAGTGGATGGTAGTTGACCTCACTAATATTTATTTTAAATGACAATTTGACAGTTATCAACCCTCATTTATTACTGAATTTGTGTTATAAATAAGGGGTTAAATTACTATCTTAAACGGTCATTTGATATTGAGGTTTAATTGTGTTTTTTATAAACATGAGTTTATTTTCAAGCCACAGAATAAAATCATCATCAAACTTGAAAATTTTTAGAATTGGAGCTGATGGCAAGTTGTATTGCGAGCATAATCTAGCTATGGCCGTCGAGGTGGCTGGTACTTGCACTTCTAGGCCTGGTCATGAGTTTTATGAATGCCCTTTTGCATTGGTAGGTTATTTATTTATTTTGTATCTTGTTATAAGAATTAAGAATCACAGATGCTTTATACTATGACAGAAAAGGGCAGATTGTAATGTGTTTTTCTGGAAGGAAGATGTTGATAAATATGTGTTAAAAGGAGTTGATAAAAGGGCATTAGAGATTCAGAAGGTGAAGTTGGAAGCATAAAAAGGTTTGCTAGAAAAGGAGGTGGCATGTTTAAGGAGTAAAGTTGGTGTTTATGAAGCGATATTGGCGAAAGTTTATATTGTTGCTGTATTTTTATTGGGGTTGTTATGTCTGTTTTTTAGGTATTAAAAGGCATGCAGTGTTATGTGTTTTGGGGATTTGATGGTTAAGGGGCTAGCAGTTTTTGGGGAGGTGTAGTTTGGAACAGGGATATGGTTGCGAAAGGCATGTATGCTAGCTATTTAATCTAAGTTATTTTCTAGAAATAATAGTGATGTGTGTATTGGCTGATGTTAATTTGTGTGTTTTAAGAGTGAGTTGTTTAAGTTGTTTTTAGCAGGAACATAACAGATTAAAAGCACTAATACAGTTACATAAAAGTATGAATATAGTCGCAGGTTTCGTCTAAGTATGGCTGAAACAACAAAGAAGACCTTTTTCAGTAGAACAGGCGTTACTGTTGTCGTTGCACTGGCAGTAACAACTGCGTGACAGCCCCATGATTTGTCTGTAGCGCTTGTCTTACGTGTTACCAATTATGTTTGTGTACCTTTTAGCTTTTGATTACTTGATGTTGACACAAATGTTTTGTAACTGATGTTTAGTATTGCAGAAAAAGGGTAAGTGTTGTTAGCCATAAACTTTTTAAGCGATTGGCACCTATTTGCGTAGGCGCATAGGCGCCTAGGTGAATAGCCGGCCAAGCGAATAAAATGTCTTGGTTCCTAAGCGAATAAACACTTGTGCGCCTAAGCAAAAATATTATAGAAAATGGAAAAGCGCTTATAAATTTTTTTTAGTGATTGGCGCCTATTTGCCAAGGTGCCTATATGCTTAAGCAAATAAAATGCCTTAGCAGCGAATAAGCGTGTATGTGCGTAGATAAATAGTATATGTGGCTATGCGAATTAAACGCCTATTTTCATTGGTGCCAATTCGTGTTAATAATGCATGTTATAGGCGTGTGTGCGCAAATAGAAAACCTGCTATACTGTAACAGTTCTTGGTATTTGAGTAAGGCCTTAGCCTGGCCTTGGGCCTTGGAGTTTTATAAAAAAACCAAAGTGGACTTTAATAAAAACTTGGTAAGTTGGTTGGCCTGGTACCCTGCTACATTACGAGGCCGCTACACTGCTACATTATGAGCCCAGTCCGCTACACTGCTACATCACGAGCCCACGAACATATCAATCACGAACATATCAACTCATGATCAGTCCAGCAATCGACCCAGCAACATAGGTGACAAACATAAACAAAAATAAGAATAAAAATCTATTTATATAAAACTATAAATCTGTAATTAGAATGTATATTTCAACAATATACATGATACATCAACTTTTAATAGTTTGATCTTAATGTCTTTAGCCTCTCAAATAAAAATAGTTTGATGCTTAGATGTCTTATAACAGGTATACAATCATCACTAAGACCTATAGATATGATTTGACATGTCAATCCAAGTGATTTTAGTAAAGCATATCTTACCTCCTTATTGAAGACAATTTCATCACAATCTCAAATCTCGTAAATGCAACACCTAGAAATCTATCTCTAAATTTATAATTAAATATCTCCTTGAAGTTTAAACACGGTATGTGTTGTGGTTGTGAGAAAATTGCTTCCTGAGTCGAGTGTTAAAATATTGCTTTTAAGTTGTGTTGAGTTGTATAAATGGCTTTTGCGGATGAATCTCATGTTTGCTGATCAGCTTTATATTGTATTTGACTGTATGCGGCTAAGAAATTCCTACCTTGCTTACGTGTGGCAGGTTTAACCGGCGTAATAAAACTACAATTTTGTTGTAGGGTGACTTTGGTCGTTTTTATGCTGGACCTGGCAGTAACGGGCTTGCATTTTTGTTATGGTTAGAATAGATGATGCACAAAATATATAAGATCCTAATAAGTTGACATTAGTTAACATAACATAAGATCCTAATAAGTTTACATAACATCCTAATAAGTTAACATAAGATTATAATTTTTTGCATTGCATCTTGATTGAGCCGGCCTAGCCAATATCATCATCACCACAACCACTGTCAGTAGGTATTTGAGTGCGTCGCGCTGCTAGAAGGTGGCAGTTAGTTTTTTGGATCAGCAGCAGGTTTTTTGCTTGCTGGTTCATGTTGAAATGCTGCGAAACAAAAATTAGATTAGCGGGCTTTAGTTGACAGTAAATATGTATACATTGAGTATACCTTCAGATTGCATTAGAGTGTGTTTGGTAGCAGTGACAGCATTTGTTTTGTTAACAGTTGATGGCGAAGGAGATTGCAGAATTTTTGCAGAGGAAGTCTTCGCATGCGGAGTTTTTGGGGCAGGTGTGGTTGTCGCTGGTATGTGTTGGGAACTTATTTCAGTGTGTGGATTAACGAATGTGGCATTACTTACTGTACACCGCGTAATTCCCTTCCTGTCTCTGTTTGCCTGCACTTGTAGCTCCAATTCTTTGCCTATGATGTTGTTGACTAATGTTTCTTTATCTGGTTGTAACATCATTTCAGAACACGACATGTTTAGAAGCTGAGTTGTGGTCCTGTTGAAGAATGTTGCTTCAACTGTTTTCGTGTTGTCAGATAATGTTGCTCGTATTCGGTACCTGTTTTAATATTGGTATCATGTAATTAGTTATAAAAGGCATAAATAAATGGTATTATTTGGCTGGTTTGTTAGACCCAAAATTTCCAATCTGGCCATATTGTGACTGCAAATGCGCAACCATTGTAGCCATTTGTTGTTACTAATCTGATGCTATAGTGCAGTCATAAGCACAAAAGTTTTACTGCTGCATCTAGAATCCTAAACGACCTTAAATACGAACTGTTAGCCAGCTTGCGAAAATAATAAACGCCCTAATCAAATACAACCCTAGTTTCAGGCGCTAATCATGCACGCATTAAGGCGCTAAAACTGATGCGAATTTGTTTTGAACCTGTCTGAATTATGTGCTCCATCCAGTTCACATGACTAATTTACAGGATCTGATGTAACTTAGGCGATCTAGGTAGCATTTATCAGGAATTACACAACAGGTTAAAAAAGTACAAGTGTTTAACCTTACATTAAAGCGAATCATCTAAAGCCTACATTTTTTGCTTATTTAAGAACGTGTCTTCAAAGACAACCTAACCACAATATACAAACTAATTTTGGTTTATACAAAAGGTTTGGTTTAGACTCTTTATGTGGTATTTTATCACGTGCATATCAGTACAGATTGCGACCATTAGCAGTAACAGTTGTAACATCGCAAAATTTTCCCCAAAATTTTAATACATAAAAAGCCCTTATATATATATATATATATATATATATATATATATATATATATATATATATTTATTACACCTTTATCATTAATATTATACAAATGTGCCTAAGTCTTTATTTATCCTAACTCACAACTTATATACATACATAAATGTATATAAATAATAATAATAATAATAATAATAATAATAATATGATTCTAAATTCTTTTTTTTATCACATACAAGATTTTTTTTTAAATAAAGCCTTGAGTCAAATAGTCAACGTCCTAGTCAAAGTCTTAGTCAAACAGTCAAAGTCTTAGTCAAATAGTCAATTCATCATAAAACCTTACTTTATGGTGTTGACCAATTTTAATGGCTAATTGAATCCAAAACTAGTATAAAAACCCACCTATGACCCATTATACTTTGCACCTCTAATTGTTTCAATCCGATTAAACTTTCCCTCATACCTTTCTTCTATAGTCTATTACTTCTACACTTGAAGCTTTGATTATAAGCTCTTGTATTTGGCAACTTTGGGGCTACACATATTCTATTTCTCGAGACTTAATACTTTGCTAATGTGAGTTTTACATAGCCCCTTTTCTATTTATCACCATTTTTGGGGTGAAACATGTTACAACATCATTTATGCAATTCAATCATCAATGTGTCTATGTGTTTTTCTATGTTGCATTATGTCTTAAACATGACTAGGGTAAGCACAATATTCTAGCATAATCATTAACATTGATCAGCCGACGGTATACAATGATAGATCTATTGGACTGACAATCCCACCCGGATACGTGCCTCCTACAAAGGTAGCGTGGGTGTTTGTTACTGCAATATAAACGAGTGAACCATGAGCGTATGGGATGTACCACAATACAACAGTCACAAGGGTTGATTATGCACTCGATTTACTTCTAGTATGTTTTCACATATGGACTAGATTGCCATGACACATGAATTGCACAACAATTTTATTCGATTATCAAAACCTATGTAATTCTCACCAACTTTTGTTGACCCAAAATATTTTCAACTTAACATGTTTCAGGTTCTACTTGCTTGAAGATTTGAATTAATGCTTGAAGATGTGTGCATAGTTTTATTCAATTTGATGTACGAATTCTTGTAGAACAATTGTATGTAATTTATTTAAATCATATAATGAAATTTATTATTTACAATGAGCTACTGAACAATCATCAATACGTGACATCCCGATGTTTCCGCCATCGGTTGGGGTGTTACAGATTGGTATTAGAGCCATGGTTTTAGGGAATTAGGTTATTAGAAAAATAATCTAGTCTATAACCATAGGATTATAACTAGTATTTGCTTCTTTTACTTGCCATTCTCTATCTCCCTCCTACTTCTTATCCCTACTTTCATCCTTACAAGAAGGTTGCTCTCCACCATTGGATCTACTCTTAGACTAATAGGACAAAATCCTCAGGTTTAGCCTGAACCACCTTGAGATCTCGTCGAAGTTCTAGATTTTAATAACGAACACGTGCAATCTGGAAGGGTGAACGCCTGTATTCCGAGTCTTCTGTCTAGGCTGGCATTGCGCATATATCCCAATCAGACGAGGGACCCGGATGCCTACCTGGGAATTCTCGGGATGAGTGTTCACTTATAGGCTAAAGCATGTCTTCATATGTTATTAGAATTTAAAATCTTTGATAAGTCAACGTTTTCGTTTATTCGTTTTAATTAAATGAATAAATGATTACATTCCTTATATTACCTCATTGTCCTTCATTCAACCCATATCTTATTGAACATTCATTACCCAAATCACTTCCGTAACCGATGCCCTAAACTAAACAGAGATCAAGATCCTCCAGCTACCTAACCGCAAGTCTCACCATTTGACTATTGGTTGCTTTTATTCTATGTATTGACGCTATTTGATTCAAGTAATAAAATATTTGTCTGAGAGTTGTTACATGGTGCATGATTGTTTGAATGTGAACTAATTATATAAATCTATACAACTACAACTCATATACTGTGCTTGTTATACTTGCTTGCATAAACATGTTATCAATTTGCAACCTATGTGTATAATAAATGCTGCACTTAATAGAGGTCATCATGCCTTTTAAACAGTCAGGAGAGGCCCTACAACCTACTCCACGACTGGTGGAGGCTATCGGACCTGCTCAACAATCGGTGGAGATATAGAAGGACACAAAACTTTAATGTAAGGTAAATTGGTGATTGCGGTCCGGAACGTAATCATGAAATTACAGGTACGTTAAGGTAGTGTGAAATTCTATCAAGGTTTTCAGTAAATAACCAATTATAAACTCTAGTTACCTGGTAGTTCATTTAGTCTTTCTATAGTCAATCAACTCATGCATTTCTTTTAGGAGTCCTAAAACTTAAGATTCTTATTCTCCTTGCTATTTCAGATGAACCTAATCCAACCCTTAAAACTCACACATATCAAAACTCTTACCCAAATTATTCGAAACAGTTTATTCTGTTACCTATAAATTTATGTCATGCCTTAACTCGAAACTTCCCAAACCACCCTTGTCCTAATTTCTACCCAATCACTTTCGACCCTGTGTTTTCAATAAACTTCGGGACGAAGTTTCCAAAAGTAGGGGAGACTGTAACATCGCAAAATTTTCCCCAAAATTTTAATACATAAAGAGCCCTTATATATATATATATATATATATATATATATATATATATATATATTTTATTACACCTTTATCATTAATATTATACAAATGTGCCTAAGTCTTTGTTTATCCTAACTCACAACTTATATACATACATAAATGTATATAAATAATAATAATAATAATAATAATAATAATAATAATAATAATAATAATAATAATATGATTCTAAATTCTTTTTTTTTTCACATACAAGATTTTTTTTTTAAATAAAGCCTTGAGTCAAATAGTCAAAGTCTTAGTCAAACAGTCAAAGTCTTAGTCAAATAGTCAATTCATCATAAAACCTTACTTTATGGTGTTGACCAATTTTAATGGCTAATTGAATCCAAAACTGGTATAAAAACCCACCTATGACCCATTATACTTTGCACCTCTAATTGTTTCAATCCGATTAAACTTTCCGTCATACCTTTCTTCTATAGTCTATTACTTCTACACTTGAAGCTTTGATTATAAGCTCTTGTAATTGGCAACTTTGGGGCTACACATATTCTATTTCTCGAGACTTAATACTTTGCTAAGGTGAGTTTTACATAGCCCCTTTTCTATTTATCACCATTTTTGGGGTGAAACATGTTACAACATCATTTATGCAATTCAATCATTAATGTGACTAGGGTAAGCACAATTCTAGCATAATCATTACCCTAGTCATGTTCAAGACATAATGCAACATAGAAAAACACATAGACACATTGATGATTGAATTGCATAAATGATGTTGTAACATGTTTCACCCCAAAAATGGTGATAAATAGAAAAGGGGCTATGTAAAACTCACATTAGCAAAGTATTAAGTCTCGAGAAATAGAATATGTGTAGCCCCAAAGTTGCCAAATACAAGAGCTTATAATCAAAGCTTCAAGTGTAGAAGTAATAGACTATAGAAGAAAGGTATGAGGGAAAGTTTAATCGGATTGAAACAATTAGAGGTGCAAAGTATAATGGGTCATAGGTGGGTTTTTATACTAGTTTTGGATTCAATTAGCCATTAAAATTGGTCAACACCATAAAGTAAGGTTTTATGATGAATTGACTATTTGACTAAGACTTTGACTGTTTGACTAAGACTTTGACTAGAACTTTGACTATTTGACTCAAGGCTTTATTTAAAAAAAAATCTTGTATGTGAAAAAAAAAAGAATTTAGAATCATATTATTATTATTATTATTATTATTTATATACATTTATGAATGTATATAAGTTGTGAGTTAGGATAAATAAAGACTTAGGCACATTTGTATAATATTAATGATAAAGGTGTAATAAAATATATATATATATATATATAAGGACTTTTTATGTATTAAAATTTTGGGGAAAATTTTGCGATGTTACAACAGTATCAGCAGTAAAATGCAGGTAAATTGCAGTAAGAAAACGGAGTTAAGATGCAGCTAAAATGCCATGTATTGTAGTTAAAAATACAGGAAAACAGAGAGTACAATCTATTAAAATGCTGGGAAAATGCAGTCAAGCATGCATAGAAACACATAAGAAATAGTGCGCGCAACTAAAAATACAATTATATAGAAAACATGTTTAATGGGTCGAATAAGTTTATGCTCGAGTATCTTATGTGTTGTAATGAGTGTAAAATCTGTCATGCCACCGCGAATTAGCTAAAATTAGTACAAACGCATATGTGAAGTCGGGTCAGCTGGGTTGGTATTCATATATCTTATGTGCTTAAATGAGTGTAAAGTGAGTATAAGCGCAATTGCAATACCGGGTCATGTGACCAAACTTGACCTAAACGAAATCCATCTATATAACTTAACACATTGTTTTATGATCGATTTTGAAATCTTTGCATCCTGTTTTAACTTAAACCCTTATTGGGTATTACATTCTCATTAAACCACTTATCTAACACAAAATGACCTGTTAGCTCTGGATAAATTTTGCTACTTGTCATTTGATTTCATTTATTACCTAATTAACACAAAATGACCTGTCAGGTGCATAGGAACCCAAAATGACTCATTAGGTTTTCATTTCATTTTTTTTTTTTTTGTTACTTATCTAGTCTAAAATGACTCATTAAGCACATAGGCAAACACATGTCAATTACAATGAAACATAAAAGTCGTGCTACTCATTATTTTTTACCAGAATTTTCTGATTGACCTTGACAACCTAACTGATTGTGTCGTGTAGTTTAGTGTTGCTAAAAGTCATTTTAACACACGTTAGTAATGTGAGATTGTTTCAAATTCTTAATGAAACAGTGTTATTCTAATCTGTTATACTTATATTATTTTTTAAAACAGGCTTAAAGGCTACTGTTTTTACACACACATCTAATAAATATTAACTTCAAACGAAATAATGCTAAAAAAAACCTTAATCTCTAATTATATAGTTACCAACACACAAATTGGTTATTAATGCAAATTTTGTAAGAATTTTGTGAGCATTATTAACACATATAGTTAGCTGATAACATTATGACAGACTATTTAGACAATTAGGCTGTAAGGCGAAAGCTTACACATGTTTAACATCAGCCACGTCTGCATGCTCCAAACAAAACCAAAGTGAGCCATTTTCTAACACAGACTGGTTGCATTGTGCACAAGCAGTGTAAAACCACGGAATTGTTGCTGACATATAATCTATTGTGCATCTGATAACGAAACTTGTACCCTATTAAGAATAAATAGTTTAATAATAATGAAGTTGAAAAGTGCATATTTGTAAAAAATGTAACTTACAGTCAGCCTATTTGCTGGTAAATTTTTGAGCCCTGCAATTGAGATTTGTTGTCCTATTGGTTGCACAACTGGTTGGTGTTGGAAGTTTGTGTTTGCATACCTATAATAAAACACATTTATAAGTTTGCTAAGTTATCAAATATAATTGGTATTCACTATTTCTATTGATAAGGTAATGAGTGATTTTAAAGACAATATTGTTTTTACATACATATCCAACAAATGCTGCATTTCTGGCGTTTTAGGATCCCGATATATATATATAAGTTGCATTTGTGATTTGAAACTGAAGAGCACCTGTATAAAACAAAATTTATATAAGTCCTTTAAAAAGTAATGTGTTTCTTGTATTAAACAATACTAACCATAATAGTCTTTGCTTTTTAATGCAGTGAGTGCTAATATGATAGGTGGAGTAGCCGTTTCATACTCAGTTCGATTGAATCTTGTCTTCGACTTCAACATCTCTTCCCAAATAGCAATTGTAACATCCTGATTGTTGTATTTAATAAAAAAATAAATTAAATATTGAAGTATAAATCTCAAAATATGAGTTATAGAGCATATACCTGCAAACTCTTAACGTCATAACAACATATGGCTGGTTGTTGGTGGTAACCTTATCCGTCATTCCACGTAGAATACCAATGTAATCTGTTAATAAAAATATATTTTTTTTTAAGAATTAAATGAGTGTGAATTTTGGTGGCAAAATAAATTTACAATTGCATAGGCATAGCATAACATACCTACAATGCCTTCATGCGGTGTGGCTATCTCAGCCCTTCGACGACTTGCGATGTCAAAAAAGTAATTTTGTATCATTGTACAATCTGGAATAGGCGTAATAGCAGTTGCCTGTGCAAGGAAAATCATGCCTGAATGTGTGATCGTATTGGTATAATTATCTGGCTCAACACATGCGTACTTTTCAATCCGGTAACACAATCCACGTTTAAGTTTTGGTTCGACAGCTTTTTTATTTTTGCCTTTTGCCATGGCCTGGATT
Source organism: Ambrosia trifida (assembly GCA_028751855.1). Lineage (NCBI taxonomy): Eukaryota > Viridiplantae > Streptophyta > Magnoliopsida > Asterales > Asteraceae > Ambrosia > Ambrosia trifida. The sequence goes on along the minus strand of CM054130.1, from coordinate 53,812,822 downwards.
CCCATACCCTGAGTAAACATTGAATTGGTATTAAAACAACTTAGAAAGTAAATACAAATAATGAAAATGTACATTATAATGTAAATATAAATATTTTTACCTCAGAATCAACAAACACGTAATGTATCTCGTCATCTCGGAATGCCGGCACCCATTTCTTAATAACCCGTACTTCAATGAGTGTTGTTGCTTTTTTAAGGGTCAAATCTGCCACTCCTTTGTTGTCCATTATTATCAGTCTGTAAAATATAATGCAAGAAATAAGTTATATTGTTTTATGTCATATGTAGTAACATATAATTATAATGAACACATTAAAAATAACGAAAAATACACAACCTGTTGAGAACTAATTTCATGTAATAATTCAGAATAAACAATTTTTAATGTTGTCTTATTATTTTGTTTGTCATTATCAGCCAAAGGTATTTTTAATTAGTTTGGAGATGTCACTCTTGATAATGCTACATATAATTGACCATGACCAAAAATTGGTTGCGGTAAATACAATCCAACCTCTTTTAAAGATTGGCCTTGACTTTTATTAATTGCCATAGCATAACATATTTTTACTGGAAATTGGCGCCGTGTAAAAACAAATGGCAAGTCTTTAGAATTATGTACAAAATTAATTCTCGGTATATACACTCTGTTTCCAATTGATGTACCAGTGATGATTCGTGCCTCAATCACACGTGGGAGCGATTGAGAAACTAATACTCTTATTCCGTTGCACAAACCAGTTTTAGGATCTATATTACGCATCAACATAATCGGGTTATTAAGCTTTAAATTTAAATGATGGTTTGGAATTCCAGGAAATTTTAAAACATTTAAATATTCAGGCGGATACATTGCATCTGTTTCAGCACCATTTTTGGAATGAGGAACCATAGAGTCTGTACTTAAATACGAAAGACATTCTCCTAATGATAATTGTTGCACGATTTCATTGATGACATCAACCGTTTCATTTTTTGGACAAATAATAGCACGTTCAGATATTCTTGCTGGTGTAGGATTTGCAAGTAAATCAGTATCATAAATAAAACGAATTAGGTCTAAAAGGCTATTTTCAGACTGTCTAACCAAGAAATTAGCAAGTATTTCAATTTGTTTGGTGTCTGTGTGTTCAGTATCAATAATAACACCTTCTTTTCCATCGCCTATTCTTAAAAGCCATTTAGAAAAGGCCTTAATTTCTTCTTCGTCACAAATGCTTCCTTCATTCATTTTAATACGCATGTTCTCATTAAGCATATAAACGACAAAATGTTTCCACAAGTATGATCGAGGAAGGAAAGATGCTAAAATTTCAATTTTGCTACATTTTGACTTAACTGGTAATGTTTGTGTGAAATCTCCACCTAATAATACTGATTTCCCACCAAATAATTGCATGGTATTTCCAGTGAGATCTTTTAAGGTTTTATCCAATGATTTAAAACACCTACGGTCACTCATGGGTGCCTCATCCCAAATGATTAGTGTGGTTTCCAAAGGAAGTTGAGCAAGATTTGTGTTTTTTTAATGTAACATACAGATTCTTCTGTTAATTCTAGTGGTATTTTAAACCTTGAATGAGCTGTACGACCTGCTGGTAACAATAAAGACGCAATGCCTGAGACTGCGACTGCAAGAACAATCATACCAGGTGATCGTAAGCGTGAAATTAGCGTTTTCCATATATAGGTTTTACTAGTACCACCATGACCATAAACAAAAGCTAATAATTGTGTTGAGTTTGTAATTGCATTCATGACTGCGTTATACACAATTAATTGCTCACTATGAAGGTTTGCATATAAATTTTCATGCTCAATGCAAAGTGCGATCCTCTCATAATTTTTTTCTTCTAAAAGCAAAGTATTACCTAATATTGAAAACACAGATGCGTCTGGATTTGGAAGACCAAATTCTATCAATGTACGTGGATTAGAATTCGAATCTAACAAAAGTTGAAGCTCATGCAATACATATTGTTGCAAATCTGAATCATTGGTTACATTCAAATCACCGGTAATACTTTGATTGATACTACGATTGATATCATCAAACATGCATTTCCAATTAGAATCCCATAATTTACGCGGATTAGAAACATCACAAAAAAGTAACATGCAATGTAACACCCCAACCCGGATGGGCTGACGTGTCACAATAGCATTGGTTCAGAAAGACATAATTCCCTTTATTTCTTTTCAAAGGTGCAAACAGTAGACAAACTAACTTAAGTATTGAAATACAAATTAATATGGTTAATTGGGTTTACCTAACATCTTTATATTTATTCCTAAGCTTTATCTTCTCTCTTTATCCCGCCCAATGTAACCTGGGAACCTGTGAACACAAAAAGAATTTACGGAATGAGCCGAATGCTCAGTACGGAATATTAGGCTTAAAATAACAACAAGAAATAAATATTTACCGAGACATGATCAAGATGTAACGTATAAAATGGCACGATACGAAGTAACTTAGTTTAATGAAGAATATCGTACTATAAGGATGAACCCATGAGCTAAACATAAAACGTGAAAATACGCAGGTAGCTACTCCTGAATATTTATCACATGAGATGGCGAGTTGGCATACCCGTTATCCATCTCCATAACATACATAAATCCTAGGATCGATCCATACGCCTCCTAATAGCCATATGTACCACACTTGTACTTAAGAGACGCCGTGAACTGATCTCTCCGTCACGGGTGGAGCACATGTTGTCGATGCCGCAACAACATGCTCGTGGGACACTCCACGAGAAGCGGAACTCATGGTTTCAGAGCACAAAGGGTCTTATTCAAATAATTCCATAACCATAGCAACGTATATAATCTTATCAACATGAAACTTATATCAGGAACATGCGATAATGAGCACGACAACTTAATCCTATCGCATGATATCAAAGTTAACCCAATATTCAATATCATAATAAGAACATGAAATGAACGGACAGCCAAATGAATTGATGCTTCAAAGACGTGAGGAACTTAAAGATATATATAATCAGGGGGTTTATATAACAACTGAATATGAAAGCAACAAAGAGTGGGGGTAAGGATCCGTACCTTAACCTTCCAAAGCGAATGATCGCGAGTGTTCGTAATGATCTACATCCAGTTTTAATTATATTCTGTAAACTACCTATGTTTATTAAAGCTTTACGAATTCTAGGTAAATTTTCAAAGAAAATCAATTACTTCACTTATGATTTTATTCATCTTTTACGCTTGTGAAGAAGTTTTAACTATTCGTAGAAGTTTAAAGTGATCAAATTGGTTAAAATATATATTTATTAAGATTAAGATATTTCTGACCTTTTATAATTTGCCGTATGTATAGTAACAGAAGTTACTTATTAGTTAGTTTTGACTAATATGGTTAAGATAGCTTATAGTAATAATAATCCATATTATACTTTAGGATTTTAATTTAAAAATTCTAATTTATTTATTTTAAAATTTATTATGAGTATAGTAATCAATAAATATTTAATCATGATGTATCTAAATTAAGTAACTGAAAATACATTTTGAAAACGTAAAAGAGTTTTGTGATGCTTCAGTGCTTAATGTCATTCCCAAAAATACGTAATTGCACTACATATCAATTTATGATTTATGATAAGGCTATCCGGTATACAGACGACAGCCCCCAGTCCCATGCCTTTTTACCCCGTCCTCCACCCCCACACCGCCTCCTGCCCCGTCCCCCTTTCCCCCCGTCCCCCACGTCTCTACCGGAACATAAAGGACGAGCTAATCATGTTTTTCCTTTTTTTTTGTTTTAAATCCAACGGCTACTTTTTGAGCCTAACGGCTATTTTTGTTTTTTTTTTAAATTTTTTAAACCAAAACCAAATATATAAACCCAACCATCCAAATAAACCCACATAAATCAACCAAAACCAACATAAAACTCTCTTCTACTTTCTTTAAAAAAATACCCAACAATGTCATACCTACCAATGTCATACCTACCAATGGCACATCCATCATCATCTACAAGCCGACTTGATCGAATATATATGGAACAACGGAATCGACGATTAGTATTTTACAACTTAATTTTAGGATGGTTTGTTATTTTTTTTTAATTTTTAGGATGATTTGTAATTTTTTTAAATTTTTAGGATGGTTTGTAATTTTTATTTTAAATCTACTATTTATTTGAATTTTATTTTGTTTATTTGTTACTTTTATAAAACTAGTTAAAATTAATATTTATAAAAAAATAATAATAATAAATGCTTGAGACATGGGTTTCTCATGTCTCCACACCCCACCCATGTCCCAAGCATATTAAGACATCATCTTGCTAGGTGACATCCTAGGTGGCATGAAGACATGACCTTTTTCATGTCTCTACACCTCATAGCCTAATAATCATAAATTAAATGGGTTTTACAAAAACTATTAAACATAATTAAATACACGGTTTTATATATTATTATATACAATTTTTTATTTTTTTTTAATGGCAATTTTCTTCTCCTTGGGTTTGACTATAAGAATATTGATTCATACGACTGGTAGGTGTGGGGGGCGGCATAGGACCATCTTCGTCTTGCCGGGCCTAACTACACCGCCCCCTAGGGGCGGCAGCAGCATGAGAGGCAAGTGGTTGCCGTTGAAGCCGGGCCTGTATTTGTCATGGGAAGCGTGATTTGAACGTTGTGAATATTGTACCGTTGGTATATAACCGTTTAATAAAAAAAAACTTTTTTAAAATCCTATTTAAACTAAACAACTTTACCATTTTTCACCACATATCAAACACCACTTTTTATATAAAATTACTTTATATATTTTGCAATGGATCCCTGCCAAAACAACCCAAACCCGAATCAAACACCACAACATAATCAAAACAACCCGAATCCAAACCCGTTCACGATGCCAATGGATCCATCTTGGGCTACATTTTCGAGTTTCAAACAAACTCCCAACCCTTTCACCCAATATCCCCAAGTGCACCAAAGCCCCACTACTTTTAACCAATTCCATCATATGCAAATGCATCATAACCCTCAATCCTTTACCCAACTTTTGCAAACTCCGCCATTCCGTCCATCTCTACAACCACAACGACAACCCAATTTTGAACCCGAAGATGAAGAAGAAGATGAGGTGGAGGTTGTGCCCGAAACACAAGTCGAACGTTCGAAGGGGAAGGGGAAAAAAACAAGGTCAAGATAAAGACGAAGGGTCGTCCAAAAAAACCCCATGGACGAAAATGAAAGAAGAAGCGTTAGCGAAGGCGTATTTGGCTACTTCGAAAGATCCCATAGTTGGTAAAAAAATTATTTTTTTATTCTCTAATATATGTTTTATTTAAAAATATAGGGACTAATCAAATGAGAGATAGTTTATATGTCGAAGTACGAAATAAATTTCACCAATTGATGAATTGATGGAGCAAGGAGTTTATCGCAAGCAGGAGGCCATAAGTTCTAAGTGGAGGAAAATGAATACTACAATCGAGAAGTTCATCCACTTTTATAATCCGTTGTATGTGAAACCTCCAAGTAGGTTTAACGAGGAAATGATTTTCAAGGAGGCGATGCAAAAATATGAAGACAAGTATGGCCATGTTTTTCCTCATGTTCGAGCATGGACGGTGTTGAAGACATCTCGCAAATGGGCACCGGTTCCAAACGAGGTTGCAAGCGCCAAACGAACCAAAACTTTGGAGTCGGGCGATTATAGCGTGAGAGGCGGGTCGACCGGTCATTGTCAAATAAATATAAACAATGACCCAAACCCAGAGTTTGAGGATACTCCCGTTCAAGAGGAGCCACGACCCATAGGGAGGGACAGAGCAAAAAAACAAGCGGTTTCAAAAAAACAAGCTGCGTCAGGGAGTGGGAGCGGGTCAATGCTGGATGGTTTGGTCGCTGAATTGGCATCGTTCAAAAATACCTTTAGTGAAAGTCAAGCAGAGAAGAAGAAATTGAAGGAACGAGAAGTCGAAGAAAAGCTTCGCTTAAAGCCAAAGAGGGTGGAGGAAAACATTCGCCAAAAGAATGAGGATAGGCAAATAGAAGAATGGCGAATAATGACAGCAAACATCAACGACTACCCCGAAGAATACCGTCCCGTGTTGCTCAAGATGAAGGAGAGCATCGCAAAAAAATATAATCCGTAGTTTGTGTTTTTTTAATTAAAATTTGTACGGTTTTTTTTTATTTAAGTGTTTGTTTGTTTTTTATTTTTATTGTACGTTTTTTTATTTATTTAAGTGTTTGTTTTTTTTAAATACATTTTTACTTTTAATATTAACATGATAATATTATTTAATTAAAAAACAAAAAAAAATGAAATAACATTAAATCAGGATGGGCCTCTCCACACCCTTAGGACCATCATCCTGTTGATGCTCCTACCCCACGCTGACGTGGCAGCTGAGGTGGAGGAGCATCATGGATGATGGGCCTCCTCCACACCTAGTAGTCTACTTGGTGGCCCATGTGAATAATTAAATATTTAAGTAAAGTCATCTTCTTCACATTTGAAGGGAAAAAAACGCAAGTTTATATCTTTCTTTTATTTACGATATTTATGGATTAGGAGTGTACTTTTGTATGTATAAAAGCGTAAATCGAGGTGTAGTGGTAAGGTTTTTACCTTAAGCTTCGAGATGAACAATAGACCCGGATAACAACGGGTTGTATGAAAATTTTCGCTGGGTTGTCACGTCAATCGCGGTGGTTCAAAGGTTGTGGAAAGTTTTATATAAGACTGAATTACAAGTTTTGTCCTTTAGGTTTATACCAGATTTCAAAGAATGTTCTTTAACTTCAAAATTGATTGGTTTTGTCCTTTATGTTCCAAAATCTTGCACGTTACATCCTTTGACACTAACCCAGTTAGATTTTAACTGAAATGTGAGGGTAAAATCATCTTTCTACTCATTTTGGGACTAGTATAACTACCTAAAAGTTTTGAACCAAAACGTAAATGTATATGTTTTTATATAAAAAACCTTTTTTAAAGTAATTTAAAAAAAAAGCCAAAATAAAAAAAAATCTCTCTGTCTTCTTTAGCTGTTGGCCCCTTCTCTCTCAGCCACCACCACCACCACCACCACCAACCCACAACGACTACCCACCCCTCACCACCTGAAACCTCCGACTCAAATCCAACCCTTCATCGTCCAACCAACCCCATTTGTTTTATTTAAAAACTCAAACTGAATCAGTCTACATTCCCCAAGAACATTACAGGCCCTAAAACCCTTAATCCCCAAAATTGACTGATGATCTTTAACTGAAACGAATTCAAACATGGGGCTTCTAATTCTAGGATAAAAACGTAATGAAATCATCGGAGCTGGATGAATAGAAACACACACATAAACTCTTTCTTTATCTCTGTATAACCCCCTCTCTATACCGTATCCACCATCAATCACTGGAGGATGGGTTTTGGGTTGGAGAACAGAGGTGGTGGTGGCGGCTATAATGGGATGGTGGTTGGTGGTTGGAGAACGGCGGTGGTGGTAGAGATCTGAATTTGGTGCATGTAGTAAAAAATAGTGATGAATTAAGAATAAGTTATGAGTGATGGAAAATGGAATCTGGGTATTAAAGTTAGATTCACATTAAGTTAATCGTGGAAGAGAAAAACACTAGATATGTTTGAAATGTTGGGTGTACAACTGTGAATCTGTGATGGTAGGAGAGAGAGACAGAGAGAGAAAGAGAGAGGGGTGGTTATATTAATTTTTAAAATTAATTTTTGTCCAATACTTGAACTTAATTATACAAATAGCCCCTAGAATAGTAAAAAGACAAATTTATCCTTGTATTAGTGTTAAAATCTGTTGGGTCTGCTGACCTGGAGAAGAACAGATGATTAGAAAGCCAAAATATGCTAACAGTTTGATCCCTTGAATAAACAGTATTTACAACTTACTTCTCCCAAAAGACTGCTGACCCTAACAACTGTTCTATCCAAACAACTGCTCAACAACTGCTGATACAAAGAACTGCTGAATAAACAACTGATGAAGAACAACTACTGACCAAAGGTCTGATGAAGAACAACTGCTGATACAAGTACTGAAGACCAAAGCACTACTGGAACCAACAGCACTTAGGCTCCAGCAGTGGATACAAGACCATCAGAGTTTTCCCACAACAGCTGTTTAATATCAGTGCTTTCAATGTAACAGTAATTTGTAATAGGCAGATGTTTATGTTTGTTATTCTGTTAGAGGTCACTGTCTTAGCTGACAGGTACGATTGTAATCTTTTAGATAAATGAAAGCTTTCGATCAGAAAACATTTACTCTCTTGTTTTGATTAACAGTTTATTATTCCGCTGCACTTTCATTCTATTTTCATTTCATTATTACCATATTTAGTTAAACAATCAAAACAAACAAACTCAGATCCTAACAATTGGTATCAGAGATTGGTCAATTAAATTCGATCTAACAAATCAATTTAATAATCAGCTCACAATTATTGATATCGTTTGACTGTTGGATTGAAAACAGAGTAATAGTTTAATTTCGTTTCAACCGTTTTTAAACAGACTTTGTTTTTTGAAAAATCAGAGAATGGCTTCAATCAATCACGATCCACATAACACTGGCACGAACAACAAGCCACCGATGCTTGTCAGATCTGAATACAATATCTGGCAACGTCGGATGAGCCATGTTCTAGCTCAACAAAACACTGGGTGTTGGAAGTCGGTTATCTTCGGACCACATGTTCCGACTGTGCCGAGTACTGAAGATCCCAAGGTGTTTGAGCCAAAGAAACTTGAAAACTACTCCGACCAGGATTTTCAGAAAATTGAGCTAGATGTTAAGGCCTTTAGTATTGTGGCCATGGCTCTACCCAATGATATATATGCTGGGTTGTTACACTGTAACAGTGCAAAGGAGTTGTGGGATGCACTGAAAGAACAGTTTGGTGGGACTGAGGAGGTTATTGAAAACAATCGTGAAATACTTAACCAACAATATGAAACATTCAGTCATGTCAAAGGAGAGTCATTAACTCAACAGTTTGAGAGATTTAATTGCTTAATTAGTGAACTAAAATTGGTTGGTCTTACTTACCCTCATTCAACCTTGAACCATAGGTTTTTAAGATCATTACCAGACAAATGGGACACTATTGCTATTGTGATGAGAAACTCAATAGGATTTAAAGACCTATCACTGACCCAGCTTCATGGTAAGCTCTTGACCTATGAGAGAGAGCTTAACCAGAAAAAGAAGCTCCAGGACTCTGGAAAAGTGTCTGATGATTATGTATTTGGGAATACAGCACTTTTGGGTCATGATGAGGTGCCTGGAAACACTAAGGATCAGAGTTATGATCATTTCATTGACATAACTTCAGGTTTTAACTCAGGTTTTAACTCTGATTCTTATTCACCAAACTATGCTTTCACAGCAAGTGGTGGTGATATCCAGGCATCTGACAATATATCCTTTGAGTATGATGACCTGAAATACTTTGACCCTGATGATTTGGAAGAAATGGACATTATGCACCAATTGGCCCTTCTCAGTGTAAGAACTAATAATTTTTACAAGAAAACTGGGAGAAGGTTTCCAGGGTTAACTGGCAGATCTAAAGTTGGGTTGGATAAATCAAAGATAAAGTGTTACAAATGTCATAGACTTGGTCATTTTGCTAGGGAATGTAGGGGTCAACATGGTGCACCTATAATAACCTATCCAAATCAAAGACCACAGACCAACACTTATCAGAATTCCTATAATGCCCCTGGACCAAATGTGCAAAACACTGCTCATTTTGCACAGTCCTCAAACACTGTTCCTGTTCAGTATGTCCAAACCACTGTTCCTCAGATCCACTATGTGCAAACACCTGTTGCTCAAGCACCTGTGCAAACGACTGTTGGTCCATCCTCTGCTCCTGCAGAGACCAGTCAATAGAGCTTCTTTACACAAGGCTTTGTGGATTGGAGCAGTCTACCTGATGAGCTAACAGATGAAAATTTTGCATTAGTTGCCAAAGCTGAAAATGAACCAGAAAATTTTTGTTTCATGGCCATGGTGGATGAGATTGAATCTGAGGAGGTGGTAACTGAATCTGATGTTGTGACTGATGATGTTGTTAGTGAAGTTGTTACAGGTGAAAAACCTGAAGAAGAGGTTGTGAATCTCTCAGATCCCTGGGGTGCATCTGATGACTGTGAGTGCAAGTGTGATTGTGCATTGATGGCTGCTGCTAAGGTATCTCCTCAAATTCTTAAAGAGTTGTGTTCTGACAAATGTGTGATAGCATTTGCTAACATCAAAGAGGTGAATGAAAACCTTAGAAAGAAAATTTTGGATGATGAAGTTAAATTTGAAAAACTTACAAAAGATTTAAAAACAAGTTTAACTGCAAAAGAATCTGAAATAAGCAGCTTAAAACATGAAGCAACCATAACCAAAGACCAGCTCCAAACTATGATAGCAAAATATCAAAGTTGTAAAAGTGAGCTTGAGTCCACCCAAGTTGAATGTGAGAAATGGGTGGAATCATGTAGAGGTTTTGAAATGTTACTCAACAAACAAACTAAAAGTCATGTGAAGTTTGGCTTTGGTTTTGAAACCACTGCTCCAGCTTTTGAAAACACTGTCAAAAAGAGTCAAAAGTCTGTTGAGGTAATACCAACAAACCTGCAGGGTCAAGAGATTAAAATCACTGAACCAAATGGTAAGAAAATTGTTCTTGAAAAACCAGAAGGTTCCTCATCTTTTACTGAACTTGAAAAGTATGAATTTAAACCTACTTGGTCTGATGAGTGTGATATTCTTGAGAATTTCAAACCTGTTGATTTCAAAACACCTGAGGGAAAGACAGCTCCTCAGGCAAAGGTCATTCCCTTGGCAAAAGTCATTCCCCTGAAAAATCTTCCAGCAGATGCTCAAACATCTGCTAAAAAGAAGGCTGAAAAAGGGGAAGATGAAAGAAAAGACTGTCAACTTGTTCTGTGATTTCTGTGAAAAGAAGAATCATGTCACCAAAATCTGTTTTCTTCTAAAAGCATATGACATTAACAAAGGAACAAGTGAATGTGATTCCAAAGCCACATGCTCAATATGTGGGAAAAAGAATCACAAGACCAAAGAGTGCTTGTATCTCAAAAATTTTGATGTTAAAATACAAGAATACAAAGCTAAAACTCTTGCAAACCCTGTGGTTAGTACTTCAAAAGGAAAGCCCAAACAGACCTTCACCCCTGTCCAAACATCTGTTACAAAAAGGCTTGAAACATCTGCTTCTAGAGATGTCCAAGTAACAGATGCTCCACCCACAAGCAAATACCCAAGAGGTTATGGTCAACCTCCATGTCACAGTCTGCCACATGTTTATGAGGAGCCAAAAAGACCCTCTAAACCAAGAGTGAACAGAAATCCATATGGGTATTATCATCTGTCAGGAAGTGATCAAACAACTGCTGCACCAAGTGTTGACATTCAAGCACTAGCAAATGGTCAGCAGCAGTTGTTGAACTTAATTCAGAAATTGGTCCAAACCACTGATCATCTTCCAAAGCTTGAGTCTGAAAGGTCTGAGGACCCATCCAAAGCCAAACTGGCTTTGGACACTCACCAAAACTAATCATTTACTGATGTGCAGGGAGCTTCTGCTTGTTTAGATAGTCTTTGGTATGTAGATAGTGGAGGCTCCAGGCACATGACAGGATGTAGAGCCCTTCTTCTGGACTTCTTGGCTCATGGAGGGGGTGATATATCCTTTGGTAATGATTCAAAAGGTAAGGTGTTGGGTTCAGGGACTGTACAAGCTGGAAAACTCAAGTTTGAAAATGTCAATCTTATTGATAATCTCAAGTTTAATCTTCTGAGTGTCTCACAAATGAGTGACAAAGGTTATGGCTCATTTTTCACAAAAAAAACTTGTAAGATTATTGGGCCAGAAGTGGTGAAAAAGATTGATACCATTATTGTTGAGAGCAAAGCACAACTTGTTGCTCATAGAAGTGGCAATGTGTATGTTGTTGATATGTTAAAGGATAATCCTATGGCCAATGTCTGTCTATTTTCTGCTGCCTCCACTAAGGAGACAGAATTGTGGCATAGGAGATTGGGTCACACCAACCTTAATACTATCAACACACTCTCCAAACAAAGCCTTGTCAGAGGTTTACCATCAAAAGAATTTGAATGTGATGAGCATTGTGTTTCTTGCTTAAAAGGGAAACAACATAAAAGCTCTTACAAATCCATTGATGAGTCCAAAACTAGTCAGTGTCTACAACTGTTGCACATGGACTTGTTTGGCCCTGTTAAAATTATGAGTCTAAGAAGAAAGAGATTTTGTCTTGTCATAGTTGATGATTTTTCTAGGTTTACATGGACTTACTTTTTACATTCTAAGGATGAGATTGCAGGTATATTGAAGGACTTTGTCACCAAAGTTGAAAAACAATATGACTTGCCAGTAAAAGTCTTCAGGAGTGACAATGGAACAGAGTTTAAGAATAAGGAGTTGGATGACTTCTGTGTGTGAAAAGGGATTGTGAGGCAGTTCAGCATCCCAAGAACACCAGAACAAAATGGGGTGGTTGAGAGGAAAAATAGAACTCTTATAGAAGCTGCAAGAACTATGCTAGCAGATTCTGGCTTGCCACTGTCCTTTTGGGCAGAGGCTGTAAACACTGCTTGCTATGTTCAAAACAGAGTTTTGATCAACCCCAGACATCAAAAAACTGCTTATGAAATTTTGTTCAAAATCAAACCATTAATTTCATTCTTCAAAATCTTTGGTTGCCCATGTTTCATTTTAAATCTCAAAGATTCCATTTCAAAATTTGCAGCCAAAGTAGACTGTGGTTATTTTCTGGGATATTCTTCTACTGCTAAGGCCTATAAAGTGTTTAACACAAGGTCTAAGACAATAGAAGAAACTCTGAATGTAAAGTTTAATGAACTTTCATCTCTAAAAATCCCTGCAAACCCTGCTGAACTATTTGATTTAGATAAATTCAAATTTGAAGATATCACTGTTAAACCTAACAATGCAGGTATTCCACAGTCTCCACAGCAAGATTACAGAACAGATGTTGCGATCCCCAGTCACTACAAAGTCTATTCTGCCTCAGAGGAAGCAGCTGTTCAAAACAATTGTCAAAACTCTGCCACAGCTGTGTCAACCACTGTTGGCCAGTCTTATCCTCAAACCACTGCTTCACCCCTCACAACCACTGATCTATCATCTGTTGACAAAAGTCAATCATCTGTTGACAAAAGTCAGTCAAGTTTCACACCACTTGGACCCATTCCTCCATTACCATTCCAAACATCTGATGGCACTACAGAAGTACCAACATATGTTACACCAACAGAGTCACCAAACCTCTGTCCATCACCTCAAAATGCCATTGTTCCATATCAGGGAGATCTTATTTACTTAAGAGCTCATCCACCAGACCAGATCATTGGCAACATCAGAGAGGGTGTGCTCACAAGAAGCCAATCCTCAAATATCTGTCTTTTTGCAGGTTTCTTATCCCTCACACAACCTGTCAAGTACCAAGAGGCACTGAAAGACAACAGTTGGGTAGAAGCCATGCAAGAAGAACTCCTTCAATTTAAAAGACAACAAGTATGGGAGCTTGTACCACTTCCTAAGGATGTTTGTCCTATAGGAACAAAGTGGGTCTTCAAAAACAAGACTGATGAAAGGGGTATTGCTGTCAAGAATAAAGCCAGGCTTGTGGTTCAAGGCTTCAGACAAGAAGAAGGAATAGATTATGATGAGACTTTTGCTCCTGTAGCAAGACTAGAAGCCATCAGACTCTTTTTAGCCTTTGCTGTCAACCACAACATAAAGGTGTATCAGATGGACATCAAATGTGCTTTCCTTTATGGCAAAATTCAGGAGGAGGTCTATGTATGTCAGCCACCTGGTTTTGAAGACACATTCCATCCTGACTATGTCTACAAGCTCAACAAAGCTTTGTATGGACTCAAACAAGCACCAAGGGCCTGGTATGAAACTCTTTCCACATTTCTCTTATCCATTGGCTTCACAAGAGGTAAAATTGACAAAACTTTATTTCTTAAATGGAAAGGGAAACACTTAATGATTGTTCAAATATATGTGGATGACATCATTTTTGGATCCACATGTAACCAAATGTGTGAAGAGTTCAGAAAACTCATGACAGTAGAGTTTGAGATGAGTGCCATGGGTGAGCTTCAGTGTTTCCTTGGTCTTCAAGTGAAACAACTGCAAAATGGCACATTCATTCACCAAAACAAATATGTAAAGAATTTATTAACCAGATTTGAGATGAATGATTGTAAGCCATGTAGTACACCCATGAGTACAGTCAAGCTGCTCACTATTGATGACAAGGATGAACTGGTTGATCAAACACACTATAGATGTATGATTGGGTCTTTACTGTACCTAACTGCATCTAGGCCAGACATTATGTTTGCTACCTGTGTCTGTGCCAGATCCCAGGCTTCACCCAGAAAGTCAAACCTTATTGCTGTGAAAAGGATATTCAGATACCTCAAAGGTGCTCCCTGTAACATCGCAAAATTTTCCCCAAAATTTTAATACATAAAAAGCCCTTATATATATATATATATATATATATATATATATTTATTACACCTTTATCATTAATATTATACAAATGTGCCTAAGTCTTTATTTATCCTAACTCACAACTTATATAGATACATAAATGTATATAAATAATAATAATAATATGATTCTAAATTCTTTTTTTTTTTTCACATACAAGATTTTTTTTTTTTAAATAAAGCCTTGAGTCAAATAGTCAAAGTCCTAGTCAAAGTCTTAGTCAAACAGTCAAAGTCTTAGTCAAATAGTCAATTCATCATAAAACCTTACTTTATGGTGTTGACCAATTTTAATGGCTAATTGACTCAAAAACTAGTATAAAAACCCACCTATGACCCATTATACTTTGCACCTCTAAATCGATTGTTTCAATCCGATTAAACTTTCCCTCATACCTTTCTTCTATAGTCTATTACTTCTAGAATTGAAGCTTTGATTATAAGCTCTTGTAATTGGCAAATTGGAAGCTTGATATTCTTTCTTTTTCGTTTTCTTCAATTTGGACTAGCTACGTTGTTGAGTCTTTGGGATTCGCCTCGCATACATTCGCAACACATTATTCTATTTTTTTTACGAGACATAACATTTTGCTAAGGTGAGTTTTATATAGCCCCTTTTCTATTTATCACCATTTTTGGGGTGAAACATGTTACAACATCATTTATGCAATTCAATCATCAATGTGTCTATGTGTTTTCTATGTTGCATTATGTCTTGAGCATGATTAGAGTAAGCACCATTCTAGCATAATCATTAACTCCGTACAAGCCGGCGGTATACATTGATAGATCTATTGGACTGACAATCCCACCCGGATACGTGCCTCCTACAAAGGTAGCGTGGGTGTTTGTTATCGTATAACATATTCAAGTGGACCATGAGCGTATGGTATGTATCATATTATAACAGTCATCAGGGTTGATTATGCACTCGATTTATTTCTAGTATGTTCTCACATATGGACTAGATTGACATGACACATGAATTGCACAACATTTTTACTCAATTATCAAAAAACCTATGTAATTCTCACCAACTTTTGTTGACCCAAAACATTTTCAACTTAACATGTTTCAGGTTCTATTTGCTTGAAGATTTGAATTGATGCTTGAAGATATGTGTATAGTTTTATCCAATTTGATGTACAAATTCTAGAACAATTGTATGTAATTCATTTAAATCATTTAATGGAATCTATTATTCACCATGAGCTACTGAACAATCATCATTACGTGACATCCCGATGTTTCCGCCATCGGTTGGGGTGTTACAGATTGGTATCAGAGCCATGGTTATAGGGAATTAGGTTATTAGAAAAATAATCTAGTCTATAACCATAGGATTTAACAAGTACTTGCTTCTTTTACTTGCTATTCTCTATCTCCCTCCTACTTCTTATCCCTACTTTCATTCCTACAAGAAGGTTGCTCTCCATCAGTGGATCTACTCTTAGACTAATAGGACAAATTCCTCAGGTTTAACCTGAACCCCCTTGAGATCTCGTCGAAGTTCTAGATCTTAATAACGAACACGTGCAATCTGGAAGGGTGAACGCCTGTATTCTGAGTCTTCTGTCTAGGCTGGCATTGCGCATATATCCCAATCAGACGAGGGACCCGGATGCCTACCTGGGAATTCTCGGGATGAGTGTTCACTTATAGGCTAAAGCATGTCTTCACTATGTTGTTGGAATCTGGAATCTTTGATACGTCAACGTTTTCGTTTATTCGTTTTAATTAATGAATAAATGATTACATTCCTTATATCACCTCATTCATTTCATGCCACATTGAACCTTCATTGCGTCCCTTACAGATCATGTCTCCACATCGCAGCACTCGCAATAACAGTGGTGAAAACCAAGAGGAAAGTAACAACAACCACAACACCAACCACAACAACAACAAAAACAACAAAGGTGTTGATGCCCAACTGGCTGCGATTATTTCCCAACAAATGGCGCAGCAAATCACAACTCTGGTTTCTAACTTGTTGGCTCAAGTCATCCCAATGAATGGGAACGGCAATGGAAATGGAAATGGCGATGGAAATCACATAAAGAACGGGACCTTAGTTCAGAAAGGCGAGAAAACAAGTATTGTGGCCGCGGTAACTACCGAGAACCAGAAGCGCAAGACCAGGGATCCTAATGTAAACCTCACTACACAAGCTTCTAACAAGAAACCCTATACAAGAAACTTTCCATTGTGTAACACATGCAAACGACATCACCCCACTGTTTCAGTGTGTCGCCTGTGCACCAATTGTGGTAGGTATGGCCATCTGGTCAACACATGTCGTGAGTCCCCAAACCCTAACACCAACCAACCAACCAACCCTGCTCAGGTTGCTAATCTTAATCGTCCTGGTAAATACAACTATGGTAAATGCTATGAATGTGGAAACCCAAATCATTTCCGTAACCGATGCCCTAAACTAAATCGAGATCAAGACCCTCCAGCTACTTAACAGCAAACCCCACCATTTGAATGATGTCTACTTTTTAATTCTATGTATTGACACTTTTTGATTCAAGTAATAAATTCAAGTATTATCATAACATCTGAGTGCATGCTTGTTTGAATGTGAACTAATTGCTATATCTATAATCATACTTGCTTACTTGTACAACAATTAGTTGACTACCAAACAACCTACTCAACGATTGGTAGAGGTCATCATGTCTTTCCAACCGTCGGGAGAGGCCCTACAACCTGCTCAACGACTGGTGGAGACTATCGAACCTGCTCAACAATCGGTAGAGTCATAAAAGGACGCAAAACCCTAATGTAAGGTAAATTGATAATTACGGTCCGGAACGTAATCATGAATTTACAGGTACGTTAAGGTAGTGAGAAATTTTATCAAGGTTTTCGGTAGTCGACCAATTGTATACCTGGTGTTTTTCTTTTAACTTCGGGACGAAGTTCCTAAAAGTAGGGGAGACTGTAACATCGCAAAATTTTCCCCAAAATTTTAATACATAAAAAGCCCTTATATATATATATATATATATATATATATATATTTTTATTACACCTTTATCATTAATATTATACAAATGTGCCTAAGTCTTTATTTATCCTAACTCACAACTTATATAGATACATAAATGTATATAAATAATAATAATAATATGATTCTAAATTCTTTTTTTTTTTTTCACATACAAGATTTTTTTTTTTTTAAATAAAGCCTTGAGTCAAATAGTCAAAGTCCTAGTCAAAGTCTTAGTCAAACAGTCAAAGTCTTAGTCAAATAGTCAATTCATCATAAAACCTTACTTTATGGTGTTGACCAATTTTAATGGCTAATTGACTCAAAAACTAGTATAAAAACCCACCTATGACCCATTATACTTTGCACCTCTAAATCGATTGTTTCAATCCGATTAAACTTTCCCTCATACCTTTCTTCTATAGTCTATTACTTCTAGAATTGAAGCTTTGATTATAAGCTCTTGTAATTGGCAAATTGGAAGCTTGATATTCTTTCTTTTTCGTTTTCTTCAATTTGGACTAGCTACGTTGTTGAGTCTTTGGGATTCGCCTCGCATACATTCGCAACACATTATTCTATTTTTTTTACGAGACATAACATTTTGCTAAGGTGAGTTTTATATAGCCCCTTTTCTATTTATCACCATTTTTGGGGTGAAACATGTTACAACATCATTTATGCAATTCAATCATCAATGTGTCTATGTGTTTTCTATGTTGCATTATGTCTTGAGCATGATTAGAGTAAGCACCATTCTAGCATAATCATTAACTCCGTACAAGCCGGCGGTATACATTGATAGATCTATTGGACTGACAATCCCACCCGGATACGTGCCTCCTACAAAGGTAGCGTGGGTGTTTGTTATCGTATAACATATTCAAGTGGACCATGAGCGTATGGTATGTATCATATTATAACAGTCATCAGGGTTGATTATGCACTCGATTTATTTCTAGTATGTTCTCACATATGGACTAGATTGACATGACACATGAATTGCACAACATTTTTACTCAATTATCAAAAAACCTATGTAATTCTCACCAACTTTTGTTGACCCAAAACATTTTCAACTTAACATGTTTCAGGTTCTATTTGCTTGAAGATTTGAATTGATGCTTGAAGATATGTGTATAGTTTTATCCAATTTGATGTACAAATTCTAGAACAATTGTATGTAATTCATTTAAATCATTTAATGGAATCTATTATTCACCATGAGCTACTGAACAATCATCATTACGTGACATCCCGATGTTTTCGCCATCGGTTGGGGTGTTACACTCCCACACTTGGTATCTGGTATCCTGCTAATGGAAACATTAAGCTTTCAGGTTATTCAGATAGTGACTTTGATGGCTGTCACACCACAAGAAAATCCACATCAGGAGGGTGCCAATTTCTAGGGAATTCCTTAGTTTCATGGCAAAGCAAACAGCAGGCAGCTGTTTCAACTTCAACAGCTGAAGCTGAATACATTGCTGCTGCAAGCTGTACAGCCCAACTCATGTGGCTTCAAAATCAACTACTGGATTTTGGGATAACTGCACTACGGACTCCACTCATGTTGGACAGCCAAGTTGCTGAAAATATCATCAAGAATCCAGTCTCTCATTCCACTACCAAACACATTGACATAAGACATCATTTTGTCAGAGACAGCTATGAAAAAGGTTTGATTTCTCTGCACCATGTTCCAACAGAGGATCAGTTGGCAGATGTGTTAACAAAAGCTTTAGACACATCTACCTTTACAAATCTGATTTCCAGAATTGGTATGTTAAACATGGATTAAACAAATAATTTTTTCAAGAAATCATAATAAAATGTTTCAGAAAATCAAAATTTGTTAAATAGCTGTTTGGTTGAAAAATCTGTTTATAACATCTGATCAGATAAAACAACCACTGTTTCATTCATATCCACTGTTGGTTGAAAAGTCTGTTTCAAAACATCTGATCAGACAAAACAACTGTTAGTTGAAAAACCTGTTTCAGAACATCTGATACAGATAAAACAACTGTTAGTTGAAAAATCTGTTTCAGAACATCTGTTCAGATAAAACAACTATCTTCTTCTATATTTATACTATATATATATAAAAAAAACAGCTGTTCTATTCATCAGCTGTTTGTATCAGTTGTTTGCCAAAAACAGCTGTTCTCCACCAGATGTTTCATCCATCAGATGATTGCCACGTCTGCTCATATAAGCAGAGGTTTGGCCACATCAGCGGTTTCATTGAGCCTATAAAAACCCTGTTTTACCACAACAGACGTTACACTGTCTCATTGTATTCAAAATACTGAAAACCGCCTTCTTCATTCTCAAACCCTCCATCAAATTTCAATCATCTTCATCTTCGAAATCCATTACAATGGACCTTCAAGCTAAAGCCACCCACAATTGTCTCCCCTATCTGATTAAAACAGATGACAACGCTTCATTTCATTCCACCATCGACATTTTCCTTAACTCCAAGTACTTACCCATCTTAACCGCTAACGCCCCCATCTATCTTGATACACTCCAAGAATTTTGGTTGAATGCTGAGTTTCTACTCCAAGACAAAAAGCCTACTTCCATTATTTCCAAAATTGGAGAAACCAGTATCGTAATTACCCCTGAAACCATATCCACAACCTTCACACTGAATGACCTGGCAAGTAAGGATTCCTTTACTAAAACAGAGCTTCACATTGAGTTCCAAGAAAGAGGGTATGATGGTCAGATGACTGGATCAACTCTTTTCAAAAAGTTTTTCCCTCCAGTCATGAAATTTTTCTTCCATACTCTTCTTCTTTGTGTCTCTGCTAAGTCCACATCCTTTAATGAAATTCCACTAAGGATGCAATATCTGGGTTATGCCATGTTGTCAAACTCTGACTTCAATCTTTCCCAGGGATTGTTCATGGACTTGGTATCAAATGTGAAAGCAGTCAAGTCTGGGTCAAACAATGCTTTTCTTATCTACCCAAGAATACTTAGTGTAATTTTACAAAAAATCTTACCTGAAAAAGTTTTCAAAAAGGGTGATGCAATGCAAATGAAAAGCTTAACTGATGAAACTTTCACTAGAATGCTGGGTGGAAGCACCCAAGAAAAAGTGTCTAAAGTGTCAAAAGTTTCTAAAACACAAACAAAGAGGACAAAGACAACAACTGTTGTCAAAACCTCTGTTGTTGAGCCCACTGCTCCTGGTGATCATGGCACTACATCCAGTGCTGTGAAACCCACACCAGCCACTTCCAAAAAGAAACATCCATCCACAAAAACCACCACTCAACCACAAATGAGGCTTCTGGATGTTGAGGTACCAGAAGAAACCTCTGTTGCACAACAAAAGCAACCTGAAACCACTGTTGTTACTTCCTCACAACAGTTGGATATACCTCCACCTGACCAAACTCCTCATGAATCCTCTCAAAAGGATCATGTTGTAAGCCAAGGGGACACACATCATGATACATTTGAGTCACTTGACCAAATGTTCACAAGCCCCTCTCCTAGGGCTAATTCTCTTGTTACACCTCCACCATCACCATCACATCATGTCCCACAAACCATGCAACCTCTGTTTGAGGCAATTGACAAATCTCAGGAAGATCCCAGTTCCTCTCTTCCACCTGTCACTGAGAGTATACTTCCACATGTGACTGGTCCTGAGAATATTCAATCTACTATCCCACAAACAGAAGAGGAGGTTACACCACCTGAGTTCAATGCAACTCTAGGTGAGTTTTCAAGAGGAGCAGCCACTACTGATATAGAGACCACTGTCTCACATCAGGACAGTGATTACATAGCTAAGACTCCCTTGAAGGCAACAACTGTTGAAGCCACTATAGTGTCTCCAAAAACAGTTGGAAGTCCCCAGTACCAAGAAAAAGGGGCATCTGATTCACCTATTAGGACTGAATCAGGTAGAACTACCACTGGTAGGGACTCAGATGATCCTATTAACTTAGGAGATGGGTCAAAATACCAAGAATTGACGGATAGAGTTTCTGTAATTGAAACTTCTGTAGCTGACATCAAATCTGATGTCAAGCTTATACTGAGCTCTATTGCAGACCTTTCCAAGAGTCAACCATCAACAGCTGATATAGCCAGTGAGTTATGGAAATCAGTTTCCCCCATCATCATAGCTCACAGAAAACTGGCTGATCAGGCACATGAGACTTACATGGCTGAGATAAGAAATATGGTAGATGCAAGGTACAAAGATACCCATGCTGATATTAAAGCCATCAAGGACCACCTGCTGAAGACTACTGGCTCTGCCCCTACCACCATCCTCAGGGATGAAAATGATGATGCTTTCACGGCTGATGATGCCAAAAAGGGGGAGAGTGGCAGAGATAGGCTACCAAAACTAGATCCTTTTGGTTGTCCTCCTTCTCAAAAAGGCCAAGCCAAGTCTGCCAAGAAACCAGAGTCTACCAAATCAGCTCCACAACAACAAGCTCCACAACAACAACAACAACAACAACAACAAGCAACACCAACAGCACCACCACAACAAACCACTGAGAAGAATAAAGCAGTAGATGACTCTGCAAACATAGAAGCTGAAACGGCTGCTCAGGCTAAACAAAAAAGGGCTGACACCTTGGAAGCTAAAGCAGAGTTGCTGGTGAATCTCAAGAGAGAACAACAGCTGGAAACTGAAGATGTGGGATCCTCTAAGAGGATGAAAAGGCCTGCTAAGCATGTTAGAAAACCACCATCTAAGTTAAACACCTCTGTTGACAAAACCACTGCTACTGAAACCACTGCCACCCAAAACACTGAAACTACCCAAAACACGGCTTCCCAAACCACTGTACCCAAACCTACATACACACCTGAACAAACAACCACCAAACCTACATCACCAGCCAAAACCCCAACATCTGCTAGTTCTACTAAAAGGCCAACAGATGTTAATCCAACCACTGCTACCAAATCACCATCACCTAAAATCATGTACACAAGGAAGAGAAAACCAACCTTTGTTGTACATGATGAAAACATACACACATCACCAAACTCCACCTCAACTGCCCAATCCACTCCTCCTATCACAGCTATTCCAATCACATCATTCTCACCACACACATCCAAGTTCAGATCCCATAGACCACCACCAAACATTACACCATTGGTTGTTCAGTATCCCCTTGAACTTGATCTACTCAAGGGGGAATTACAATCCTTCTACAATACTGAACAGCCATCAGAAAGATCCTTCCCATCTCTCCTAAATTTCCCTGTTCCCCTTAACCTTGATAAATATTTGAAATACAAGGGTGAACAGGTGGATGCCATCATTAAGGAGAAATGCAAAGGGAAGGATGACAGGACTGCTCAGGGCATCCATTCAGCAGAGCTTAGCAAACTCAGAAGGATTGAAGACTTTGCTAAGACCCTGAGCAATTCCATGTCCTCCATGCCTCTCAGTGTAGACTTGGAAAGGGAGGTAAGGGAATCTCTTCTGGAACAAATTATGGCAACCAAGCCTTACAAAGCAAACAAAAAGCAGTTCAATGGTTGGACTACACATGCTTTGAGAGAAGAACTACTCAATATTGAAGAAATGGCCAAAGACCCCAAGGCTAAAGTCTCTACTCCTAACTTTGGAAAAGGCAGAGACCTAGTCAGAGCCTTGAAGTTTAAAAGGATGAGGCAAGAGATTGTAGCTGCCAACTATGGGGAGATGAGGTCAGTTTCCAGATGGTCTGAGTTAAGGTTGGTTGAGACATATAAAAGTCTGGAAGAAAATAGGAAGAAGGATCCCAGCCTGCCAAGAAAACCAATTTACACTGATGAGCCAATGATGAAGAGACCCCAACAGACCTTTACCTTGGACAGCTTACTTGACACCTCTGACCTAACAACTGCTGCAAGAAGACAGTACAAGAAACAGAAAGAAATGTCAGAGGAAGATCAAAGAAAGTTTGCTGATACATTCATCAAGGAAGGGCTCTTCAATCAAGTCCATTTCTTCTCTGATCCTACAACAGAGAAGCTTAGAGAACTCATTGGAAGACCACCTTCACCCAACTCATCAAGAATAAAACTTCAGCTCAGCAAATCCACTGACTCAAAAATTCTAAAGTGGAAAGTCAACAAAGACAACCATGAATTGACATTGCTCAGGTCAGATGGAAGGGTTCAGAAGATCAGCATGGATGATGCTTACAGCCTATGTGCAGAAGATCACCAAACATTGCTAAATCTGGACCTAGAAAGAGATGAAGAAGACTTATTTGCTCTGAACTTTGAATTACAATTCAAAGGTCAAATCAGAGAAAGTCTGATGAGGAATAAAGATCAATAAATAAAGCTGAGTTTTGGCATCATCTGTTCTAGGGGGAGATTGTTAGGTCTACTGACCTGGAGAAGAACAGATGATTAGAAAGCTAAAATATGCTAACAGTTTGATCCCTTGAATAAACAGTCTTTACAACTTACTTCTCCCAAAAGACTGCTGACCCTAACAACTGTTCTATCCAAACAACTGCTCAACAACTGCTGATACAAAGAACTGCTGAATAAACAACTGATGAAGAACAACTGCTGACCAAAGGTCTGATGAAGAACAACTGCTGATACAAGTACTGAAGACCAAAGCACTGCTGGAACCAACAGCACTTAGGCTCCAGCAGTGGATACAAGACCATCAGAGTTTTCCCACAACAGCTATTTAATATCAGTGCTTTCAATGTAACAGTAGTTTGTAATAGGCAGATGTTTATGTTTGTTATTCTGTTAGAGGTCACTGTCTTAGGTGACGTCAGCTTAGGTCATCAGTGCTTTGAGTCTGTCTATAAATAGAACAGTGCTTGTACTGTTCTATTGTATCACACACACAAACATTCTCTCAGACAAACACTGTGTGATCAGGCTGAGGGGGAGTAATTGTACGATTGTAATCTTTTAGATAAATGAAAGCTTTCGATCAGAAAACATTTACTCTCTTGTTTTGATTAACAGTTTATTATTCCGCTGCACTTTCATTCTATTTTTATTTCATTATTACCATATTTAGTTAAACAATCAAAACAAACAAACTCAGATCCTAACAAAATCTAACTGGGTTAGTGTCAAAGGACGTAACGTGCAAGATTTTGTAACATAAAGGACAAAACCAATCAATTGTGAAGTTAAAGGACATTCTTTGAAATATGACATAAAGCTAAAGGACAAAACTTGTAATTCAGTCTTTATATAATGGAGTAAAGATGGCAAACTAGGGTGCCGTTTTAGTTTATTTTTGGTTTCGCCGGGATGTGACCCGTTACCGAAATGTAGCGTCGGATAATATTAGTTGGGGTGTGGGGTTAGCCTTGGTGGTTTAAAGGTGGTTGCGGACTTGTGGAGTGGTTATGGAGCAGTGATGGTAACTTGTATATTAGTTCCATTGTTTATACGTTGTGGTTAAACAACAAAGGTTTAGATTTGTGTATATATATATATATATATATATATATATATATATATATATATATAGCTTGGTGTGAGGGTATAAGCTTGGGGACCAAGTTGTAACATTTCGTATTTATACTTGTACGTTACATCACCATTATTAATAAAAACGTCAAGTTCTTTCGTTAATGTTCGCATTTAATTATTTTTGTATGTGCGTGAAAGGATCGATAACAAACAAAGATTGATCAAACAAGTTAGTTTTAGGTACGGAAACCCTAAAACTATCACAAAATAATAATCAAACAGATTCAAACACACAGATCATCATTTTCAAACGTTTTCATTAATAAAACACTCGTTTACACGTTGAAATATAGATACAAACAAGTTAGTTGCACTTTTGCATCTACAAACTCCCCCTCGACTATTGCTTGGATTGTGTTCGTCGTTGTTCGTCCATCCTTATGTTCATCAGTCTGATGTGTCTTTGAATCCTTTGTTCTCTTGTCAACACCGGTTCATGAAATTGCTTTTGCTTCTTCGTTTTCAGCTCAGGCACCTTTTGCTTCTCCACATACTTTCCCAACTTCTCATCATAATCACATCCAGCATTGATATCATACGCAAAGCATAGAAATACCACACGTTGGTACTTTCCTGCTTGCTCAGCATCTTTTGCATCTGAATAGATTGGATTGTAGAATAGCATGATAATATCCTCATGTGAACAGTTTATCAACCACATGGGATCAAAGATATGCACTTTCTTGTAGTTTGTCTCTCCGTCTTTCAACACAATCACGGCCTCTGCAATCTTCCAATCATAATACCACCAGATGAAGTCTTTGGCGAAGTGTTGTGGGATAGGCATCAAAGGAATCTTTTTCAACACTCGCGGTGGTTTGTATTTTAAAGTCACCTTGGGCATACCAGTTATCAAATCAATATCCTTCTTATGAACAATTCGCTTTGGATATTGTGGTGTAAACAAGTCCCACTTGGTTCGGCTTTCTCTAGTCATCTTCTCAGCAAAATAAGTAATCTGACTATTTGACGCTCCCGTTAAACGGTGACGACAAATATCACGGATTGCCCAATAAGGAAGGGTCTTCAAGTGATGAAACTTGTCGAAATACAAGATCCCCTTCTCCCACTTTACTGCGAAGCATCTCAACTCTTTAACAAACTTCCAGGCCAATGCACGACCTTTGAAAATCCTATTGTGAAGTTTGTAAAAGCTTCCTTGAATATCAGGTTTCGGACGATTGTTTTCCTTTTCTTTCAACTTCTTCAACAACTCTATCAAGCTTTCTGACTGCTCGAACCGTGGCTTGTTATGCCCTTTAAAGATTTCGTCTTCAAAGACTTTGCTCTTTTCTTTCACTAGCTTCTCGGCATGGTTTAGCAATTCATCTAAGAAAGAGAATCCACAATCTTGATTTGTCCTGAAATATTGTGGATACTCCTCGCTCGTAATGTCTTCCATTTCAACTTCTTCGAATGCATGAACATCATGATCATCCGAATGATTTCCAGCTTCTTTCTCAGGAATCTTTGGAATATAGTTGTCTGCAAGTAATTCTTCCAACTTCTTGCCTACTTGCTTCGCTAAACTTTCAAGTATCTCTTTCGAAATTGCCGCAGAAACTTCCCCATCCTCAAGATCAGGGTCATCAAACTCCAACTCGAATAGTTTATTGTTCGATTCAAATATTTCTGGAAACCTGCTAGTCATGTCGATCGTCCAGACCCGATCAGTGAGCATCTGGCGATACATGTTCTTATCATCTTCAGACAATGACTGCAATTTCTCGTTCCAGAAGATATCTTCATCAACACTCTCACCAGGAGCCTTAGAGCTCGATTCACCACCCTTATCTGAGTCACGCTTCTCGTATGTAAACTTATCAGCGTCATCATCATCATCATCACTACTATCATCAAACGCAGAGCCGTTTCCATCACTCGAACCATCATCCGATCCTTCATCATCCTTATCATCCTTCTTCTTCTTCTTCTTTGTATCATTTCCAGCATCTTCATCAAGTTCATCATCTTCTTCTTCATCAGATAGTTCGTAATCAACTTGTTCTTCTTCTCTTTCTTTTTCTACTTCACCAGCTTGAAGTTGAGGAGCTTGAGAGTACAAGTTCTTGATCAGATCATCCATATGCTTGTTACTCTTCTTTAACTGTTTGTTCTCCTCCTTCAAGACTATGATTCTCCTGGTGTTTCGTTGCTCATGCTTCAGCAACTCCTTATTTTCTCTCTTCAATCTCTTGATTGTCTTCTTCAAGGTTTCATTATCATCTGCTGATGTGACTACGACCTCCAACATCTTCTTATCATTAGACTTTAACTGCTCCATCTCCGTTTGTTGTTTGTTAATCAGATTCATCATTTCAGACAATCTCTGATTCACAGCAGTCATAATATCACTGTCCACCGAAACTTTTGTCTTCTTTGGTGGTTCAACAGCATCAGGCAGTTTACCTTTTCTGATCTTCTTTAGCACATTATCCAATGCTTCATTAACATCATCCATAGGTATTTCTTCAGTTTGTGGTGTGCTTGATGTTGTTGCAGTCTTCTGCTACTTTTGAGCTGGTGCAATAACCGGTGATTTAGAACTTGTAGCTGGTGACAGTTTCTTACTAGTTATCAAAGATTCTATCTCTTTCTTCCTCTTAATGCTCGGCTTCTCCTGTTTCTTCTTTTCTTTCCTAGCAGCTTGCACAGGAGAACCAACAAACGTCTCTTCAACATTCAAACCCAGCTCTTCTTCATCAACGGGAATAGGACTTTTGTTCCCTTGATCCTCAATGTTCTGGCTAGCAGACGCACCAGCCTCAGTGGCCTTGGGCATGGTCGTCTCTACCGTTTCAGCATCTGAATTCCATTGTTCAACCTCTAACGTCTCTTCTGAATCAATAGACGCTTCATCAACTAAATTCAATCCCTTTTTCGCCATCCTCTTATTTCTTCTTTGAGTACTTTTCTTCTTCTCTGGTTCAGAAACCTCTATCCTTATCTCCTGTTTCTTTGTCTTCCCACTCTTTGCGCCTACATTCACAACTTGTCTTTTGCGCTTAGCATCAGGATCTACATGATGTAAAGGATTATCCGGATCAGAATCACTGTTAACATTCCTTACAAGCCCCTCACCCGGATCTGTGTAATCCACTCTAGCTAGGTGTCCAAACAAACGTCTTACTGGAGGACGTTCTTCAACAGACAAACCTTTATACGCTTTCATCCTGGCGAGTGTATTCAGTGACATGTGTTCCTGAACAACAATGTGTTTAGGATCTCTTTTCAGCTCTTTATACTTGTGATCGAATATCATTTGGAGAAAACGAGGATATAAAAGAAACTTCAGGTTCCTCGTGCCATTAACAGGCTCCAGTAAATGAGACATCAGCATGCCAGAGACATTGAACGGTTTGTTCAATACTAAAGCAACCATCATAGAACTGATGCTCTTCCTCATCAAATCATAACCTCCTGCTGCAGATCCGAAGACGTGAATCAAAACATGTGCCAGATACTTATATTGTGGGCACAGTTTTCCTTTATGCAACGAACCGTCAGTGATTGGTCCGTTGTACTTCATCCTGAGAAAGCACTTTCGTTGATCCATGAATGTAAACTCCTTTGGATCTTTCGGATCATCATTCAGATTCAATGCTTCTCTCAAATCCTCTTCGCACACAATGACTCGTTGTCCTTGAATTTTGCTTGTCAAACAAGATTCGCACTTCCAGAAGTCAAGTTTAGCATTTGACCAAAATTCCTGAATCATATCTCTGTAGATAACTGTCGGCGTGGCAATGGCATCTATCACCCTGCTTCTTTTTAGAAAATCAATGATGCCGACGAACTCTGTGTGCTTCTTTACATCTCCAAGATACGCACAGCAGTTGTGCGCATTCTCAAAATCTAGCTGTTTAGCAGGCTGTGATGAGGATCCTGCTTGTTCCGTAGTCTTCTGTTGTTCAGACATTGTTAAATCTGCAAAACAAACAAAAACACACGTTAAAAATCGACAAAATATCAAATTGAAAATTTTTGGTCATAAACCTCCTCTTTCGCCCAAACGGGGGTACGAAGGTGGTTTTGTAACGGTACGAATGAGAAATAATAGGTACAAATGTATTGATTTTGATAAAATGTTTCATTCGCCCAACTAATCCTCATTCGACCATATGAATTTCTTCCTTCGCCCATTCGATCTGGTCGAAGGAAACAGTTCATAAATTTTAAATTTCAATTTTGAAATTGAATGATTCTAAACATGTCCATTTGATTGAAATCAGGCCTAATAATGCCGATTAACACTTCTAAACTAACAGTACCAACAATTGTGTATTGTGTTTGTGTTTTCACCCAAAAACTAGGGTTTAAACAATGATTGATCAATCAGACGGGTTTTAAACTCTGGTTTTGGTTATTTCTCCCCCTAAAACACACACACAATAAACCCTACACATCAATTGTTATTATTATGATGATTTAAAACGGTTATGGACAGTTAGGGTTCGTAATATAAAACAGGGATTAGATCCTGAAAGCCTTGATGAAAACCTGTAAATGAGATGGCAAAATGATCAGTGTGAATGCACGAACACAATGAAATGATTTTAAACGAACGAGCAATAAGGTGAGTTTAGGATTAAAAAACTGGAAAAATTATGAATGGGGTTCGAATGAGAAGTTGGGTATATATAGGCTTGTCCCTTCGCCCGTTTTGGTCATACGAAGGAGAAACTTTTGTTTCCTTCGACCCTAATGAAAGGGTACGAATGAAGCAAAAGGGTTCGAATGAGATAATGTTCATGAACACTCTCCTTCGCCCAAACAAAACATACGAATGAACAAATAAAATCCCACATTCGACCAACCGAATGGGCGAATGAGAATTGGGATTTTTGAAAATTTTCCAAATCTCAAAAACGAGTCCCGGTCCAATTATTTTCCAACTTTGAAGCATCCAACATTCATGTTTTCACATTTTAAAAGTTACAAAGCTCAAATAGTGTATTAAGGTTTAGAAAATCGACATCAACCACCATCAGTTATCAAAAATAAGATGAAAATGAAAAATCTTTTTGGATTTTCTAAAGTTTATGCTAAAACACACCTAAAATCTTTTTGAGTTTTGTAATTTTGACGAGAAAATAAAATGCAAAAATGTAAATGAAAAACTGTAAATATTTTTGGGATTTCCGGTAAAGGGATCATATCAGTTATTGAGAAATCTGATCACACCGTTGATCTTTTTGAAATTATTATCATTAAAGACAATGTGTGATCTGGCAATTGCTGATATTGTGATCCACATAAACTCACATGCAGACTTTTGTGCAGTGCTTTATACTGATACTGATATTTATAGTATAAACGCAATTGTCTGTGGTTCCCACACACACGACATACTCCCGTATCAAGAAGTAAATGCACAAAGACTCATTGTAAAGCGTGATTATGCTTTCGTCGTCTGTAATTGTACAAGATATAATGCATAGAGGTATACAGGTCAGCAAATTAATGCAGCAAAGTAACATATGCACTATACCAGGTTGAGGACTGATATTAATCACGATTTGCATCAATGATCAATACGATGTAATAGATAATCTTTGATCATCATATAACATGAAAAGTTCCTCCATTCGGTAACTTTAGGATTTGGCATATAGCTCTTTTATAAAGACACCCTGTCTGATCTAGGTCCATAATGACTTATAGCAGAAGATCAGAGAGGCTATCCCCAGACAACTAATAACATAACGACCCTAAACTTCCGAGTTTTGTACAGATACCCTATCAAACGAAATTACGGTACTAAGACCATATGCCCATGAGGAGTTCATCCACACAACAATTCGTTTGATATGTATGTATCAGGCACGCAGTAATAGATCTACGAAGCCTATCAGCACATCGTACAAACTCAGACACACGCCCTATATAGCATTACATTATTTAGAATGTGTCAGATCCCCACTGATGTACTATCATTTCCCTCTATACTCCAGGAAATCATTTTAGAATTTTCTGATTTTTATAGATTTTCGAATTTACTGTTCCCAAGGATAAGCTGGAGCATTTCAAATATGTGACTGCCCAGATATCGTTTGTTCACAGAAATCTGACGGCATTAATCTAAGGGAAGAAGATATAGCAGTCAGCAAAGAAATTTTTCAATTTTTATGGTTTTTTAAATTTTTCAATGTTTTTGGATTTTCGAAATTTTTCTAAAAAGCAATAAAAATTTAAACTAAAAAGTGATAGACTGAGGTGGTGATCAGTCCTGTTTTTCTTTAATACCATTAGCTTTTAAAAGATAATCAAATCTGGATTTGTCAAAAGCTTTGGTAAAAAGATCTGCGCGTTGATAATCAGTGTGGATTTTGACCCACAGGTCACAGGATCGTAACCTGGCTCTGATACCACTTTGTATGTGCGTGAAAGGATCGATAACAAACAAAGATTGATCAAACAAGTTAGTTTTAGGTGCGGAAACCCTAAAACTATCACAAAATAATAATCAAACAGATTCAAACACACAGATCATCATTTTCAAACGTTTTCATTAATAAAACACTCGTTTACACGTTGAAATATAGATACAATCAAGGTATGAACGATAAACAAGTTTAACAAAACACTAGAGAGAGTTTCTGAAAGTGGAGGGAATAATAATGATCAAAAGTTACATTCAAAAATCAAACTTGTCTATTTATAGACTGCACATTCGCCCAAACTGTTTATGCGAATGTGCAGGTTCGCCCAAATCAACTGGTCGAACCAAGTTCTACTATAATCTAAATCTTCATTCGTCCACATTGTCTTCCTTCGCACCTTTCATGCTTCCTTCGCACCTCTTAAATCTCTCCTTCGCACCTTCGATATTACCAAAACATATTATGTTTTACAATCCAAAGCTTTAGTCGCACTTTTGCATCTACAATTTTTGTCGCACTTGTGAAACCCTAATACTAAATATATTATACATGTATATGGTTAAAGCTTGATAATTACAAAAAAATGAAACCGCTTGGGCCGGGAATCAAACCCGCGCCCAAGACCGGCCCAAACTACACACAACACACTAACCAGCTGGGCTGGCCTTCACATCTGATTCAATCCAGGCATAATATAACTATATCACTTGTTCAATTCGTCACAGTTGACTTGGTAAGTCAACTGTGAACACACGACATACCATAATCAACATCATAACTCGTGATTTGTATATCTTTGGTAACAATACGCGATTACCGGCCCTGTCTGACTAAGCTACACGCTAATTATCAATCAATCGTTAACCAATTAATCATATTACGCGTATAAACTTGAATGTTTAGTCAACCTTGGCAATTCGATTACTGATGCCTCCACACTATAAATTGATCATCTGCGAGCCTTCACAACTCGCCAATACTTGTAACACCCCAACCGATGGCGGAATCATCGAGGTGCCAGGTAGTGACGATTGTTCAAAAGCTCATGGTACTAAAATGTAAATATATGATTATTGAATATTGTTTTACAACATGTGAAATTAAATACAAGACAACAAGATAAAGATAGTTGATTGATTTAATCTAAGTCCAAAGTCCTATGTGAAGCGTCAAGCAGCTTATCCTGAAACATGCACGAAAATAATTTTGTCAACATATGATGTTGGTGAGTACTACTTAGCTTTGTACATATAATATAAGTTTGAAAAGGTAGTACAATTCATGTGTCTAGCATCACTAAGGCATTATGTAAACACGCAAGTAACTAAACTAGACAAAGATCATATGTAAAGTTGTACAATGAAATTGATAATGAGCACCTCAACACGTGTGAGTCTAAAAGAGCACCATAACATAAGTTATGTCTAAATGAGCACCGTAACATAAGTTACGTCTAAATGAGCACCGTAACATAAGTTACGTCTGAGTGTAAAGAGCACCATAACATAAGTTATGTCTAAATGTATGATTTTGTATGTAAGCTACGTTCATGTTCAAGCATAAGCACAAAGATAAACAAGACACGTATATGAATTGTAAATGAATAAAATGTATGTGTAAATGAATATGAAAGTTTTGTATACTTGTGCATGAATCACCCCAAAAGTTGTAAAAGCGGAAAAAAGGGGATAAGTAATACTCACCTTTAGCAAGGTGGTAAGTCTTGTGTAATTAATTAAGTGTAATCCAACGTTTGTCGAGTATCACCCTATGTATAAGGTAACAAATAAGTCTAAGTCTATCTAGTTTATAAGTATTTTCTAGGGCTTCGAATTGGGGATAAGTATTTATTTGATTAATAGTCAAATTGTTTATTAAATATAAGAAATTTAATAAATAAATGAATAAAAGTCTTTTTGTAAATTTTAAGTTAAAGATGGTCACAAAATAAAGTTTTTAGTATGAAAATAATTTTCATAAAATTATTTTATTGAAAATAGAATATTTAATCTATTTATTTCAAATTGTCAAAATATGACTTTAATATCTAAAAATATTAAAATTAAAGAATTATTGAATTAAAAATTGTATTTCTATTCCAAATGAAAAGAAATAATTTATGTAAAATTTTGGTACAAAAATATTGAAAAATGAATTTATTATGAATTATTTATGATTAAAAATAACAAAAATTAATTAAAAATATGAAATGCACGGTTTTTCTGAATAAATTCTGAAATGTATATTGTTATACAAGTTTAGTATAATTTTTGTGGAATTTTATAAAATCGTTTAGATATTTTTTATTGAATTTTATAATTTTAAATGAATAAATTTGTAATATTTATAATATATATTAAATAAATTATTTTTGAAAAACTAAAAATTGGACAGCAAAGTTTATCATTGAATAACATAAAATAAATTTTGTAGAATTTATAAAATAGTTTTAGTATTTTAAAACGATTTTCAAAAGAATAAAGGTAATATAAGTGTAAAGGATAACACAAAAAAATAAAAATAAAATAAAAGGTTGTTTATGGTGGGGGTCGAACCTGGGTCAGACCCGGTTCAATGTCTTTAGCCAAACACCCCAACCAACTAGTCTGTACCTCAGATTTGTAAATGTTTCAGTTTTGAAAATATTTATCACATGCGTGAATTGGTCATCTTCCCCAATTTGAATGATAATTAAGAACCCTAGTTTCTTGAATCGAATCAATTAACGGTCAATAGCCTCAGTAATGTTAGGGCTATTGATCGATTGATCATGAATAATAAAACCCATAAAAAATAAACAACTTACAAACACTAATTCGTGTATGATGCTCGGTCAAACAAAAAGTCAACGGGTCTTGAAATCGTGAATTAAAGCTTGGACAGAAAGATTTGAGAAAAGGGAAATGATTTTTTTTTGGCACATTTAGTTGGTTGTGGATACCTCAATTTATACTATGTGGCTCGGGTTGGTGAAATGGAAGGTTTTGAAGTCTTGACCAAAGTCGGTCAAAACCGAGTCAAGGATGATTAATTCAAGCTGAAATCATGGATTATATTTATGAGGGTATGTTAGTCGGTCAAAGGGAGTTAAAATTCTACCAAAAACAAGGCTCGTAAATGTGGAAAGTGACTGGGTGTTGACCACAGACTTCGGGTCGGGTCTGGGTTCCGAAAAAAAAAAAGACAAGGTTTTTGGGTTATGGTTAGGCTTTAGTGTTTTGGGTATAAGTTTGGTTATGGTTTAGAGGTGGTAAAATATAATGACTAACTTTATTATTATTATTATTATTATTATTATTATTATTATTATTATTATTATTATTATTATGAGGATAAAATGTGGCGTACAAGATAGGAGGTGCAAAATAAGAAATGTATATATATATATATATATATATATATATATAATAGTGATAAAAGTGACGGATGTCACAATACTCTTTTCTCAACCTCTAATATTCTTAATTATAAGATGTTTGTTCTTCACGATTGCAATTTTGACTTTGTGGTTTGACCAATCAATCGAACTCGATACAACCTTGTAAGTGAAATCTTTTCTGTGGGTTATGTTCATCGGCATTCACACATCAATAGCCCTATGATTAATTGGGCTATTGATGTGTGAATCAATCTATTGCTGAATCTAGGGAATGAACGTTTGATTTAGGGATAAACTCGTTTCAACATCGCGTATTTATTTTTATTGAAACAGAAACAATCACAACCACCGGTCTGGACCAAGTGGTTGTGACTGTTGCTTATTACCCTAGCCATCCGGGTTAGAGTCCCGGCCATGGCACCCCTTTTTCTCCTTATTTTCATTTTTAAAACAATTAAACCAATTATATATATTATACATTAAATCTGGTAAATTCGTTTTTAATTATTAAAACCTTTTTATAAATTCTAAAAAAATTATTTTTAACAAATCTGATGTAAAAGTTTTACCCACAATTTTTAGTTTTCTGAAATTAATTTATTTAATATATATAATAATTAAATCAATTTTATTCTATTATATTTATAAAAATCCATTAAAGTATCAAAACAATTTTATAAATTTCCACAAAAATTATCCTGAGTTTGTACAATGATAAACTTTACTGAAATGATTTTTAATTCTGAAAAATCATTTATTTTATGTTTTTAATCAATTTTTGTTAGTTTTAATCATAATTAAATCATAATAAATTCAATTTTTATTATTTTTGCACCAAAATTTTATACAATTTTTTTCTGAATATTTAGAACAGAAATATAATTTTTAAAATAAAAATTCTTTAATTTTAATATTTTTAAATATTAAAGTTAAATTTTGGAAAATTGTAATAAATAGATTTAATAATCTATTTTAAAGAAAATAATTTTATAAAAATTATTTTTATACTTCCAACACATTATTGTGAACATCCTAAATTCAAACTTTATAAAAAGACTTTCATTTATTTAATTATCAAATTTCCCTTTCTTTATTTAAACATTTTATTATTAATTCAACAATTGGATATCCCCAAATCGAAACCCTAGAATATACTTGTAGACTAGATAGACTTAGACTTATTTGTTACCTTATACATAGGGTGATACTTGGCAATCTATTGGGCTACACTTATACTATTCCTCAATACCTAATACTATACCAAGGTGAGTTTACGTAACCATGTTTATGCGATGCTTTATACTTGCAACATTTTATTTAAGCAATTCAACATGTATGTCTAGTTGTAAACTTTATTGCCTCATGAATTAGTCAACAACAGTTTCAACGAGTTTCAACGAGTTTCAACATTACATAATCATTAGCTATGGCCAAGCCGGCGATATTCAATAATAGATCTATTGGATTGGCAACCCCACCCGGATACGCGTACCTCCTACATAGGTAGCGTGGGTGATTGTTATCGTTCCAACATATTACTAAGGTGAACCGTAGATGACGGGATGGACCTAAACTAGTCGGAGGTTTGATTATGTCGATTCAACATATTATGCTATTCATGTAGACTTAAACTTACGATTGACATATGAATTGCTAGACTTTTATACTTAAACTATTTGCTTAACATGGATTATGTATTCTCACCAACTTCTAGTTGACCCCCCCATTTTTACAACTCAAAAGGAAATAATGATGCATGAAGACTAGAGTATTTCATGAAGATAATTTGAAGTCTATGCTTGCTTGGTCTTTTGTGTTGTATTAGAATTCCACATTTAAAACTCTTTATGTATTTCTATTTTTGGATATTTGCAATTTAAATTTATTATAATTAAAATTTGGATTACCATGTGCTACTGTATACTCATTCTTACGTGACACCTCGATGTTTCCGCCATCGGTTGGGGTGTTACAGATTGGTATCAGAGCCTTGGTTATAGGGAATTAGGTTATTAGAAATAATCTAGACTATAACCTTAGGGACTTAAACAGTACTTGCTTCTCTTACTTGTAACCCTAATTGCATCCCTAATCCTATCCTTATCCTATACCTTATATAACCCTAAGCCTACATGTGACTACTCTTATTCGTCTGCTGCAATCCTGATCCACCATTAGATTAATAGGACAAAATCCTCAGGTTTAACCTGAACCCCCTTGAGATCTCGTCGAAGTTCTAGATTTTAATAACGAACACGTGCAATCTGGAAGGGTAAACGCCTGTATTCTGAGTCTTCTGTCTAGGCTGGCATTGCGCATATATCCCAATCAGACGAGGGACCCGGATGCCTACCTGGGAATTCTCGGGATGAGTGTTCACTTATAGGCTAAAGCATGTCTTCATATGTTATTAGAATTTAGAAACTTTGATAAGTCAACGTTCTCGTTTATTCGTTTTAATTAATGAATAAATGATTACATTCCTTATATAATCTCATTCATTTCATTGTGTCTATTACAGATCATGCCTCCACGTCGCAGCACTCGCAACAGCAATGGTGAGAACCACGAAGAAGGTGGTGACAACCATAACCATAACCAAGGTCCTAACCTCAACAACAATGGTGTCGATGCCTAACTGGCTGCGATCATTTCTCAACAAATGGCGCAGCAAATCGCAACTCTGGTTCCCAATTTACTAGCACAGGTCATCCAAATGAACGGCAACGGGAACGGTCACGGCAAACGGGAACGGTAACGGCAACGGGAACGGGAACGGCAATGGTAATGGAAATGGACCCCCAGCCTGCACCCTTAAGCATTTCAATTCTTGTAACCCTCCAAAGTTTAGTGGTGAAGAAGGAGCTACAGGACTCCTCCAATGGTTTGAGGGTATTGAGAATACCTTCATCAACAGTGAATGCCCCGACAACTTCAAGGTCCGTTACGCCATGAGTGTTCTTCACAAACGAGCACTCACTTGGTGGAATGAAGAAAAGCGCACTCGTGGGACCGAAGTTGCTCTTGCTATGACATGGGACCAAGTCAAGGAGGTCATGAAGGAAGAGTTTTGTCCTCGCAATGAGGTTAAGAAGCTTGAAGATGAGTTCCATACCCTAGCTCAAGATAGTGGGGAAAACCTTGCCTACAACACCTGCTTTCACGAGCTTAGCTTATTGTTGCCTCACAAAGTTACTCCCCTGCCGGTAGCCATCGAGAAGTACATCGGTGGTCTGCCCATGCAAATCTAGGACACCGTTTGGGGAAGAAATCCTGCAACTTTGGAAGAGGCCAAACGTCTAGCGGCCACTCTTACTGATAATCACGTGAAGAACGATACTCTTTTCCGCAAGGGCACTAAGAAGACGGTTGCCAAAGACACTCCACAGCCCACAATTGAAGTCAAGCCTGAGACCTCAAGCAACAAAAAGTGCAAGGCTAGAAACTACATGGTTGCTGCTACTCCACCTGCTGCCCAAAACCCAGCCAAGAAGCCATATGGCGGGACTCACCCTCTTTGCAACACTTGTCAATACCATCATCTTCCTAGTCGACCGTGCTGCCAGTGTAATAACTGTAAGCGGTATGGACACTACACCAACGCCTGTCAAGCCCCTGCTGCCCAAAACAACCAAAACAACCCAGGCAGAAACAACCCAGCTCCCAACCAACAAAACAACAGGCCTGCTCGTGGTCAATGCTACGAGTGTGGCAGCCCTGATCACTACATCAACAATTGCCCTAATCGTAACCAGAACCAAAACCAAAACCAAAACCAGAACCAAGGTGCTCGAGGTCGCGCCTACAATCTCAATGCTAACCAGGCTCGTGACAACAACGAAGTGGTGAATGGTACGTTCCTCATTAATAACCACTATGCATCCATATTATTTGATTCGGGAGCTGATAAGTCATTTGTGTCACTGAAGTTTGAACCTTTACTTAACTTACCCCACACTAATCTAGAGGAACCTTTAGTGATAGAGGTAGCTAATGGGAAGTCTATTTCGATCTACTCTATTATTCGTAACTGCTTGTTGAACCTCGACGATCATACCTTCTCTATCGATCTCATTCCCATGCATCTTGGAAGTTTTGATGTTATAGTAGGCATGGATTGGTTGTCAACTCATCGTGCCAAAATTCTGTGCTTCGAGAAAGTCATACGCATTCCTCTCGAATCTGGTGAGATTTTGAAGATCTATGGTGAGAAACCCTGTGGCGAGCTTAAGCTTATGTCTTGTACTACTGCCCAAAAGTACTTACGAAAGGGGTATACAGCCTTCTTAGCTAACGTGATAGAGAAGAAGGACAAAGGCAAAAGGTATCCAAGACATTCCTATTATTCGAGACTATCCTGAAGTCTTCCCAGAAGATTTACCTGGTTTGCCTCCTGCTCGACAAGTGGAATTTAGAATTGATCTTGTTCCTGGTGCTAATCCTGTCGCTAAAGCTCCTTATCGTCTTGCACCCTCTGAGATGCAAGAACTCGCCAGTCAATTACAGGAACTTTCTGATAAAGGGTTCATTCGCCCTAGTTCTTCTCCATGGGGAGCCCCTGTCTTGTTCGTTAAAAAGAAGGATGGTTCTCTTAGAATGTGTATTGACTACCGTGAACTCAACAAACTCACTATCAAGAATCGTTATCCACTGCCTAGGATTGACGATCTCTTCGATCAACTTCAAGGAGCAACCCACTTCTCGAAGATTGATCTCCGTTCTGGTTATCATCAGCTTAGAGTCCACGATGAAGATATTCCCAAGACAACTTTTCGCACACGCTATGGTCACTATGAATTCATGGTTATGCCTTTTGGATTGACCAACGCTCCCGCAGTATTTATGGATTTGATGAATCGGGTTTGTAGACCCTACCTCGACAAATTCGTGATCGTTTTCATCGATGATATTTTGATTTACTCTAAATCAAAATCCGATCACGAGCAACATCTTCACTCCATCTTGGGTCTCCTAAAGAAAGAACAACTGTATGCCAAGTTCTCAAAATGTGAATTTTGGCTTAAGGAAGTTCAATTTTTGGGACATGTCATTGATATGAACGGAATTCATGTTGATCCCGCAAAGATCGAAGCTGTGAAAAATTGGAGTGTTCCTCAAACTCCAACTGAAGTTCGTTCTTTCCTTGGTTTGGCTGGTTATTATCGTCGATTCATCGCCAATTTCTCCAAGATCGCTGTTCCTCTCACTACCTTAACTCACAATGGTAAACCTTATGAGTGGGGACCAAAGCAAGAGGAAGCATTTGAAACTCTTAAGCTGAAACTCTGTGAAGCTCCTATCTTGTCTCTACCTGATGGTAATGATGATTTCGTAGTCTACTGTGATGCATCGAACCAAGGTCTTGGTTGTGTTCTCATGCAACGAGGAAAAGTTATTGCTTATGCGTCTCGACAACTCAAGACTCACGAAAAGAATTATACCACCCATGATCTTGAATTGGGCGTTGTTGTCTTTGCTCTCAAGATTTGGAGACATTATCTTTATGGGACCAAATGTGTGGTGTTCACGGACCACAAAAGTCTCCAACATGTCTTCGACCAGAAGAATCTTAACAAGAGGCAACGACGTTGGGTTGAATTACTTAACGACTATGATTGTGAAATTCGCTACCATCCTGGCAAGGCGAATGTTGTGGCTGACGCACTTAGTCGTAAAGAGCGTATCAAACTTCAATGTGCGAGAGTTCGTACTGATCTTCAAGATCGCATTCTCCAGGCTCAACACACATCAGTCACCCAAGGTAACATGTACGATGAAATGTCTTGTGGTGCTGAAACTCAACTTGAAACCAAACCTGATGGTCTTCTCTATTTTCTTAATCGACTGTGGATTCCCGACCGTGATGATCTTCGTACTTTCCTCATGAACGAGGCTCATAAGTCTCGTTATTCTTTTCATCCTGGAGCTGACAAGATGTACCAAGATCTCCGTTATTCTTATTGGTGGCCTGGTATGAAGAAAGACATTGCTCTTTTCGTTGCGAAATGCCTCACTTGTTCAAAGGTCAAGGCTGAACATCAACGACCATCTGGTATGCTTGAACAACCAGAGATTCCTGTATGGAAATGGGAGAGCATAGCTATGGACTTCTTCACCATACTCCCTCGTACACCCAAAGGTTTCGACAGTATTTGGGTAATCGTCGATCGTTTGACCAAGTCAGCCCACTTCATACCCATTCGTGAGAAGTATTCTGTGGAAAGGTTGGCAAAGATGTACGTAAGTGAAATCGTATGTCGTCATGGTATACCTTTGGACATTATCTCTGATCGCGATAGTCGTTTCACCTCTCACTTTTGGGATTCTCTACAAGATGCTTTGGGTACCAAGTTGAACCTGAGTACTGCTTATCACCCTCAAACATATGGTCAGACTGAACGGACCATCAAGACACTTGAGCATATGCTCAGGGCATGTATCATCGATTTTGGTGGCACATGGGATTCTCATCTTCCTTTGGTTGAGTTTTCATACAACAACAGTTATCACGCCAGTATTAACATGGCTCCTTTCGAGGCACTCTATGGTCGTAAATGTCGTTCACCTGTCTGTTGGACTGAGGTTGGTGAAGCTCGCATCACTGGACCCGAACTAATCCAGGAAACCACAGACAAAATTCAACTCATTCAGGATAATCTTCTCAAGGCTAGAAGTCGTCAGAAGAGTTATGCTGATAAACGTCGTAAACCCTTGGAATTTCAAGTTGGGGACCTTGTACTACTTAAGGTATCCCCTTGGAAAGGAGTAATTCGTTTCGGTAGAAAAGGAAAACTAGCTCCTCGATACGTAGGCCCCTTCAAAATCTTGACAGAGTTGGAAAAGTGGCTTACAAACTTGATCTTCCACCTGAGCTAAGCAATGTTCACCCGACCTTCCATGTTTCGAATCTCAAGAAATGCTTAGCGGATGAGAACCTTCATGTTCCTCTTGAGGATGTGCAAAATGATGAAAGCATGCACATTATCGAGAAACCCGTCGAGATTGTTGATACTGGAGTCAAGAAACTCAAGCGCAGTCGCATTCCAATCGTTAAGGTTCGTTGGGAATCTAAACGAGGCCCAGAGTTCACTTGGGAACGTAAAGACCAGATGAAGTTGAAGTATCCACATCTTTTCCCACCAGACTCTCCAACTCCAACTTCGGAACGAAGTTCCTAAAAGTAGGGGAGACTGTAACATTTCGTATTTATACTTGTACGTTACATCACCATTATTAATAAAAACGTCAAGTTCTATCGTTAATGTTCGCATTTAATTATTTTTGTCGCACTTGTGAAACCCTAATACTAAATATATTATACATGTATATGGTTAAAGCTTGATAATTACAAAAAAATGAAACCGCTTGGGCCGGGAATCAAACCCGCGCCCAAGACCGGCCCAAACTACACACAACACACTAACCAGCTGGGCTGGCCTTCACATCTGATTCAATCCAGGCATAATATAACTATATCACTTGTTCAATTCGTCACAGTTGACTTGGTAAGTCAACTGTGAACACACGACATACCATAATCAACATCATAACTCGTGATTTGTATATCTTTGGTAACAATACGCGATTACCGGCCCTGTCTGACTAAGCTACACGCTAATTATCAATCAATCGTTAACCAATTAATCATATTACACGTATAAACTTGAATGTTTGGTCAACCTTGCCAATTCGATTACTGATGCCTCCACACTATAAATTGATCATCTGCGAGCCTTCACAACTCGCCAATACTCTTTTCTCAACCTCCAATATTATTAATTATAAGCTGTTTGTTCTTCACGATTGCAATTTTGACTTTGTGGTTTGACCAATCAATCGAACTCGATACAACCTTGTAAGTGAAATCTTTTCTGTGGGTTATGTTCATCGGCATTCACACATCAATAGCCCTATGATTAATTGGGCTATTGATGTGTGAATCAATCTATTGCTGAATCTAGGGCTTGAACGTTTGATTTGGGGATAAACTCGTTTCAACATCGCGTATTTATTTTTATTGAAACAGAAACAATCACAACCACTGGTCTGGACCAAGTGGTTGTGACTGTTGCTTATTACCCTAGCCATCCGGGTTCGAGTCCAGGCCATGGCACCCCTTTTTCTCCTTATTTTCATTTTTAAAACAATTAAACCAATTATATATATTATACATTAAATCTTGTAAATTCGTTTTTAATTATTAAAACCTTTTTATAAATTCTAAAAAAAATTATTTTTAACAAATCTGATGTAAAAGTTTTACCCACAATTTTTAGTTTTCTGAAATTAATTTATTTAATATATATAATAATTAAATCAATTTTATTCAATTATATTTATAAAAATCCATTAAAGTATCAAAACAATTTTATAAATTTCCATGAAAATTATCCTGAGTTTGTACAATGATAAACTTTACTGAAATGATTTTTAATTCTGAAAAATCATTTATTTATATTTTTAATCAATTTTTGTTAGTTTTAATCATAATTAAATCATAATAAATTCAATTTTTATTATTTTTGCACCAAAATTTTATACAATTTATTTCTGAATATTTAGAACAGAAATATAATTTTTAAAATAAATATTCCTTAATTTTAATATTTTTAAATATTAAAGTTAAATTTTGGCAAATTGTAATAAATAGATTTAATAATCTATTTTAAAGAAAATAATTTTATAAAAATTATTTTTATACTTCCAACACATTATTGTGAACATCCAAAATTCAAACTTTATAAAAAGACTTTCATTTATTTAATTATCAAATTTCCCTTTATTTATTTAAACATTTTATTATAAATTCAACAATTGGATATCCCCAAATCGAAACCCTAGAATATACTTGTAGACTAGATAGACTTAGACTTATTTGTTGCCTTATACATAGGGTGATACTTGGCAATCTATTGGGCTACACTTATACTATTCCTCAATACCTAATACTATACCAAGGTGAGTTTACGTAACCATGTTTATGCGATGCTTTATACTTGCAACATTTTATTTAAGCAATTCATCATGTATGTCTAGTTGTAAACTTTATTGCCTCATGAATTAGTCAACAACAGTTTCAACGAGTTTCAACGAGTTTCAACATTACATAATCATTAGCTATGGCCAAGCCGGCGATATTCAATAATAGATCTATTGGATTGACAACCCCACCCGGATACGCATACCTCCTACATAGGTAGCGTGGGTGATTGTTATCGTTCCAACATATTACTAAGGTGAACCGCAGATGACGGGATGGACCTAAACTAGTCGGAGGTTTGATTATGTCGATTCAACATATTATGCTATTCATGTAGACTTAAACTTACGATTGACATATGAATTGCTAGACTTTTATACTTAAACTATTTGCTTAACATGGATTATGTATTCTCACCAACTTCTAGTTGACCCCCCCCCCCCATTTTTACAACTCAACAGGAAATAATGATGCATGAAGACTAGAGTATTTCATGAAGATAATTTGAAGTCTATGCTTGCTTTGTCTTTTGTGATGTATTAGAATTCCACATTTAAAACTCTTTATGTATTTCTATTTTTGGATATTTGCAATTTAA
This sequence comes from Ambrosia trifida, assembly GCA_028751855.1. Classification (NCBI taxonomy): domain Eukaryota; kingdom Viridiplantae; phylum Streptophyta; class Magnoliopsida; order Asterales; family Asteraceae; genus Ambrosia; species Ambrosia trifida. Next base: position 53,768,374 of record CM054130.1, on the reverse strand, counting down.
ATTTATTTCAATTAAAATTTGGATTACCATGTGCTACTGTATACTCATTCTTACGTGACACCTCGATGTTTCCGCCATCGGTTGGGATGTTACACAAGTTTCCTTTGTAGAGAAGTAAAGCCATGCACCAATGGTATTAGGAACACCTGACATGATTTTAGAGCTCCACTTGTATACTTCAATATAGCTCCATATTACAGCATGAGTCATGGTATGTTTTAGTGAAGGGAAAATGGTCAAAATAGCCCGTTGATCGTGTGATTTGCAAGAATAACCCTCTCCCCCCTCTTTGGAGAGACGGGGCACGGCTCCCAACGAGCCTGAGCCGTCTCCAAGAGGCTTTGGTTTTAGATCCAATGGCCAACCAATACGTGGCGTCTCTCATCCCGAGGCTGTACCGTCTCTCTCCAGACGGGTCAGAACCCCCAAGTCGTCTCAAGCCGTTTTGGGCTACCGTCTGAACCGTCTGAACCGTCTCACGAGTGTATATAAATACCCCAATTCACTTAACAAAATTTGCACCCACCGCCCTCCCCAAACCTTTCATCTTCCAAACCAATGACGTTTTTTGCTTTCCCAACCGAAGTCTACCGGCTTACGAAAATATTGTCCGATTACTTGGATTGTTGTTTCATCTGCGTACGGCTACTTGGATTGTTGTTGCATCTGAGCGTGGGTTAACCCGTGTAGAATGCATCGATGATGTGGTGGTCTACATTATTGGCAAGTTCGTTCGCCTCCCAAATTTATGTCACGGTGGTCGACGTGTGCACACTGGGAACTATTGTTACATAAAACGAGGAAACGTCTCGGACTTGTCTATGTAGACCACATACACCATTCGAAACAATGGTTCAAAGCAAGTAAACCTTGGAATATCCTATCAACCCTACGTCTGACGACCCCTACTGCTACTACCACCGCTATGGAGGAAACATCTAACATTAGGATGTAGTCTTCAATAGTTGGTTAGACATTTAGTATTACAACACTTTCGTGTAATACTCCATTCAAACAAAGTTCTTAGTTCTTAGCAAGTAAATTTAGGAAGTTTGTTGTAATAGTATAGTTTGTTTATTGTTGTTGTAATAGTATAGTTTGTTTATTGTTGTTGTAATAGTATAGTTTGTTTAATGAAATATTTACTTTAATATAAAAAAAACATAAATAAACATTCATTGCATTAATAAAATTACTTCGATTACAAAGGTTTTATAAACTACAAGTTAAGACGATCCCTCATCATTTGCCAGGCAGACACATGTTTAAATTCTTTGCGCTCCCTGGTTTGATACTGTCTTTTTGTGTATCTAATTGCCACGTCTTCGAGTATGTCAGAGGGTACCACCTGAAGTGTCCGGTTGTGGTACCCGTTGAAGATTTGACACTTCGTGGTCAAATCGGTCAACTTCCGGCTAAGAGACTCGGTTGTTCGGTCTGACCCTCCAACCAGCCGATTGTACTCGTGCAATATACGGAACCATTTGTTGGTTTGGTGGGTGCTTTCTTCGACATGGCGCCATGCTGCAATCAGTGCAATTTCCTGTTCTTCGGTCCATCGTTGCGGTGCCATTTTGATGAATTAGACTGTGGTGGTGGACGGTGGTGGTGGGGTGGTGTTGGTGATAGTATTAGACGGTGGTGGGGTGATAATCTGACGGGAATGGGACGGAGTTTATGACTGAGAACGGTATTTATAGGGCTGAGCTGGACAACCGAAGCGTCGAACTAATCATTGGGACTCACCGGACTCATGGGGAAATGTGACCCGTCTTGAGAGACGGTTGAACCGAAGGCCAGCCGGCATGGGGAAATGTGCCCCATCTGGGAGAGAGATGGTTGAATTCTGACCCGTCTAGAGAGAGACGGTACAGCCTTGGGATGAGAGACGCCACGTGTTGGTTGGCCACTCGGAGACGGTTCAGGCTCGTTGGGAGCCGTGTCCCGTCTCTCCAAAGAGGGGGGAGAGGGTTATTCTTGCAAATCACACGGTCAACGGGCTATTTTAGCCATTTTCCCTTTAGTGAATTGAGGCTCAAGATACTTTGTTATTATCCTTTTATTATTATTATTTTTTTTTTAAAACATCCATATCAAAATTTTGCATATGGGCACAATTCATTTACGTAAATAATTTGGTTTCATTCTATAATTTTTTTATTATTATTTAGTAAAACTATTTTAAAAATTTTTGGCTATTACATGCAAACAAATAAAGATCTTAATTCAACAGATGTTGCCCATATTGCAGCCTCAGTTAAAGCAGTCTCCCATTCTCTATCATTTCCTGTTAGCCCTAAAGCCTCACAAGCTTCTCTAAAGGTTGACATAACAACACCAGACACAGTTCTTAAATCCACATAAGAACAGCATCCTTTTTGGTAAGTTAGCAACAATCGGAGATAAAATAACTCACCACATGTTGGATGTACATATGCCAGTCTACCAATCGCAGGTTCTCTTTTGCTTTTCCTGACTACCCATTTTTTTGATGAAGTTACCCAACGAAATTTAGTTAGGTAATCAATGTATCGTAAATTAAGACCTACAGCCACTGATGTTTGAGTATTAGACATATCTTTCATATTATTTGCAAACCATTCTGTAAGTGTTGTTTTACCAACATTAGGATTTGGTGTAATATCTGTAAGGCGTTGTGATTGCCTAAAAGTCAGATTTTGTTTGCCTTCAAGATTAACAGCCAAAACTTGAACAGCTGGATTTCTACTGTGGATGTAAAACCCAAAAATTCTCCACATCGCCTCATGAGGACAAATGAATCGACCGTCAACATAATTGCTAATATCATCAACAACATCTGGTTCATCATTTAGTTGGGTATTTGACTGTGTTGTGTCTTGAGATATTGCAAATTGAATTCTATCCGCACCTTTAGAGATGTATTTGAATAGGTATTTAATTAACATTGTCCACCCACAATACTCAACATTTATGTGCGCGTCAAAATGCATTAACAAATTTGCATTATAAGCAACGACAAATCCATTGTCAAGTGGCACACCATTTTTAAGAAAAGGCACACCAACTGAAGGGCTTTTTTAATGCACATAACCAACACTATCAAACCGTGTTACATCTTCATATGGCTTTGGAAACTTCTTACTACAGACTCTATCTTTCATGCATGGCGAATTCAAGCGAGCTAAACCACATGGTCCATGTAACATAAAATCAGTTACAATCTTATGCAAAGCCGGGTCAGCAGTCACATCTGAAATAATGGCAGAAATATATTGATCCACATGACCGGCACTACGTATAGCATTGGCATTTGACACCCAAAGCAAAGTATGACAGTGTGGCAAACCTCGTTTATGGAATTCAATGGTGTACAAATATGTGTATATTTAGATTAATGTTATAAGCCTGTGTATTTGCAAACAGACTAAAACGATATAAAATAGTTGAATGGTATAAAAATAATGTTTACCTGCTGTTACATCACCAAATGGCTTTGCTTTCCGTAGGTGTTTCATAAAAGCACGTACTTTCAGTTGAAAGACTCTTGCAATAATATCCGGGTGATCTTGCGGATTAGAAACACCTACTCGATCCAAATGCCTTTTGATTTCAGGCCAACGAACATTACAGGTGAACGTAATAAAATATTGAGGGTTTCCATGCACACGACATATTGCTAAAGCATCTTGATAATGCTTATACATGTATCGTGGTCTACCCATGAAAGACGCAGGTAAAATAACTCGTTTTCCGATACTATTAGCATCGTTATCACCTCTAGATATTGCATCATGTACTCCTTGTAAAAATTCACAGCGAAATTCATCTTGATTATATCTATAATATTCCAATCGGCAATGCTCAACACATATGTAAGCATCTACCAAATATTGTTGTAACAATCTGGATGCCTTAAGCAAATGCGTATTCACGATCATGTATTTGATAACTATAGAACATTATTGGTGTTAATTTTGAATCATCGGATGTTTCACCTGTGTCTGCATCAACCAGAATAGAAGCCTCTAAATTCTCAATATTAGTCACCAGAGCTTTCAAACATAAATCTGGTGACCATCCTTGTTCCGCACGAGGAAAAGAAGAGGGTATTGTAATTGCATGTAAAATGAATGCAATTTACTAACCCTGTGTGGTATACCATCTTTACTCCTAATGATCACATCAAATTGTGATGATACTTGATCAGTATCACACAAAATAGCCCCTAAACAGTTTGCAGATGGTACATTATAGCGTTTATTTGAAGCACGATTATAAGGACGAATTTCAAAGTTTGGAACCTCAGAATGCCCACACATATCCTTAGCCATACGAAAAAGCTGAACATATTCATTAACTTCATCCAACATTTACGTTAAAGAAGACACTATATCAGAAGCTAAACCAAAAGATTCCAAATTCTGGAAAAACCTAACACGATTAGCCAACTCATTTTCGCCATCAAAAATGTACATTTGCAGGAAACGTGGCGCATCACCAGGTAACGGGCATACAGAACCAAGCTAATGTGAGACTTGGCCTGCAACTTTACCGTAATTTATTTCCTCATTCACTTTTGCGCCAAATGATGTCATAGAAAACATTGCATTATAAGCACGTATGTTGGACATAAACTCATAATTTAAAAAGAGATCTTTTAACACTTATGGTGGTTCAGAAGGGTATGGCAATTCAACTTTTCCACCACAACAACAGCGGTTATAACGTGGTCGAGCGCTAACAGGATAACCTGTTAAACGCTCTTCCAGCCAAAAAAGCGCACCACAAAATTCACAAACTTGTGTACAATCACCAAAATCAATATAGAAAGGTGAGACTGTTAATGCATTCACAATTCCAGTTGGATCGGCATTCAAATCAGATGAAATAGACTAAGTGCGTCGACGCCGACGTAACATTGTATTTCTGTATGACACTTGCTGACGGCTTGGTGCCAAGACAGGAAATTCTGATGTTGAAGACGAACCAACATCAGTCTCTAAAGGCAGTAAATTTGCACCTGAGGTAGACGCAACATCAACCCGTCGTCGCTTTGATCTTGAGGACTGACAGCAAACAGGTAGTGATCAAATACCCCATATACGATATATATACAGGATTATTATAACACATATGTATGCACACCCATTGAACCCAGATGCCAAATAACTATTGTCTCAACAGCCAACAAGAATTCAACAACCATAACCAGCCCTATAGTTTACTTTTCAATAAGACTCTTATCTGCTGACTAAATAGCCTGAACACTCTAACTGAACCATGCTGAATACGATTGCATTCTTAACAACAACTACATAAATGAATTAATATTCCTAACAACTATCTAAATTCACCTGACCCATTCTAACCTACTAACTGGTTTCTCTTTGTCTTACATACGCTAAAGTGTTGTAGTTTGTATTCAAATTCAGATGGTAACAGTTACAACATCATGCGCTCAATACGAACCAGATTTCAATCTAAATATGATAATTGTTGTAAATACTTTGCAGCCGCTTTATAACTCAAAACCAACAGGCTTAAAATCTCAGACTCTAAAATAAATTTCTAACATCATAATTTGATTATTATCTAACAAAACTTATTGGCAAGTCTAATGTTCAGGAAGAATTAACATCAGTCTCTAAAGGCGCTAAAGTTGTGTCCAAGACAGACACAACATTAATCCGTCGTTACTTTGACCTTGAAGACTGACCGCATACATATAATAACCAAGTATCCCATATACGATATATATATATATATATATATACAGGATACACACCATTCTAACCAGGAACCATATGGCCTATAACTTACGGCAATGTTTTCCAACATCCGAGGTGCGATAACATGAATCATCAACTAATTAGGAGGCGACGTCACAAAATATTATTTTATAGTACGGCTCTAAGGGCTAAAACAACAAAAAACGCTACACCTGATATGTGTGTAAACTCACCAAACCCAAATTCTAAATAACTATTTACTTAATAGTCTGCAAGAATTCAACGTCGATGACACATGATTTCCTTGACCATTAAAACCTCCTTTCTTTCTGTTTCTCATTTAATTCTTCTCTTGCTATACCCACCGCCATATCTGTTCATTGGGTCACCACTGACTGCAAATAAGTACCTGCTACGAACCCAAAATGGGTTACTGCAGGCCCCATATGCTACTAATTGTGTGCCAAAACAGAGCCTTAAACATTTACAAGCTTCATATCTTTGTTCCAGAATAGTTGGAAATATCAACAAACATTACACTTTATTGAGCATTTGGGACAATTTATTTAAACATTTGTGTCTGCAAAGCCTAAGCGTTATAATTTATGGCACTCATTATCAGACCTAAAACATCAGGTTCAACACTAATCTACATCCTGTCATCCTACTCATTAATACCTAACTAAAACTTTTACAGAAACACAACATAAACTCTAATACGTATCTAATAAAACAAACTAAGGGCAAGAACATACCAACATAAACAGCAGCAAACTTCAAGTCAACAACCAAACCTGCAACAAATATGCATTAATTATAAACACATGTTATAATATATAATCTTCATATATTGAATGTAATATACAAATTACAGTAGAATTTGAAGCAAGGTTTGTATCTAATTTTCACAAATCATATCATTAATTCATTCATTTAATTTGTTTTTGGTTGGTTTTTTGAAAGTTTATGTTATTTTGCAGGAGATGTTGACTTCACTGCTGAATAAATAATGAAGGTGTCTTTGACACACAAGCGCCTATTCGCCTGAATGGCTAAACGCCGTAGATGCCTATTCACTTAACCGCAGACACACTTGCATGAGCCGCCCTTTGTTCAGTGAATCAAATGTTTACGCACATAAACGCCCATTTGCTCAGACGCTTAAGCACCTAGGCGTCTATTCACTTGACTGTGTAGGCACGTAGGCACCTATTTACTTAAACACATAAGCACGTAAACGGGTATCTAACGATGAATTATGTGAGCAGGTTATTCGTTTTGGAGGACAGGTTTCAACACTTTTAAAGAAATACAACACAACACGCCTACATGAGCCGCCTTTGATTATCAAACCAAATGTCTAAGCACATAAATGCCCATTCGCCTAGGCGCCTAAACACCTAGGCGTCTATTCGCTTAGTTGTGTAGGCACGTAGGCGCCTATTTACCTAAATGCATAGGCATGTAAACAGGTATCCAACGATGGATTATGTGGGCAGGTTATTCGTTTTGGATGACAGATTTTAACACTTTGAAAGAAACACAACATAAACTCTAATAATGAAGGTGTCTTTGACACACAAACGCCTATTCACCTGAACAGCTAAACTCCGTAGACGCCCATTCGCTTAACTGCATACACGCTTGCATGAGCCGCCCTTCGTTTAGCAAATCAAATGTCTACACACATAAACGCCTATTTGCCTAGACGCTTAAGCACCTGGGCGTCTATTCGCTTGACTGTGTAGACACATAGGCGCCTATTTACTTAAACACATAAGTACGTGCAGCTTATTCATTTTGGAGGACAAGTTTCAACGCTTTTAAAGAAACACAACACAACACGCCTACATGAGCCGCCCTTTGATTAGCAAACCAAATGTCTAGGCGCATAAACGCCCATTCACCTAGACACCTAAACACCTAGGCGTCTATTCGCTTAACTGTGTAGACACGTAGGTGCCTATTCAGGTAAATGCATAAGCATGTAAACAGGTATCCAACGATGGATTATGTGGGCAGGTTATTCGTTTTGGATGACAGGTTTTAACACTTTTAAAGAAACACAACATAAACTCTAATATGTATCTAATAAAACAGACCAAGAGCAAGAACATACCGACAAAATATAAACAACAAAAGGTTCAAAGTCAACAGTCAAAGCTGCAAATTTGTTACTGTTAAAAATAATCAATATTCATAAAAAGAGTTTCTGAAGGTATTTCTTTTAGCTTGATAAACTGTTTTTATGTGAATTAATTGTTTCAACCCGTGTCCCAAACCTACAATTGATATTCTTCTATGAAAACACACGCGTACGCGAACCAAACATCTAGGCACATAAACGCTTATTCGCCTAAACGCCTTAACCCCTAAGCGTCTATTCGCTTAGGCGCGTAGGCGAATGGCGCAGCAAACCAAACGTCTAGGCGCATGAGTAGGCACGTAGGCGCCTATTTACTTAAACACACGCCTACATGAGCCGCCCTTTGATCAGCAAACCAAGTGTCCAAACATATAAACGCCCATTCGCCTAGGCACCTAAACACCTAGGCGTCTATTCGCTTAACTGTGTAGGCACGTAGGCGCCTATTACAATTGATATTCACCTATGAAAACACACGCGTACGCGAACCAAGCATTTACGCACATAAACACTTACTCGCCTAAACGCCTTAACCCTTAAGCGCTTATTTTTTTACGCGCATACGCGAATAGCGCAGCAAACCAAACGTCTGGGCGCATGAGCGCCCATTCGCCGAAGCGCCTAAACACCTAGGCGTCTATTCACTTAACTGCGGAGGTACACAGACTGATCACATAAATAATCATGGAGACTTCAATCTGTCCAGAACACTCACCACACAACAAACAAATCACATTTTTTACACCTATCCAAAATCAAATCACCAGGTAACCACCTAATACCATATCAACAACTTTAAATATTTCGAACCATAAAAACATCTTTTAAAATCCAAACAACCCAAAAAAATCAAGATTTTTTAAAAAACAAACCTGAGCAAACATATTAAAAGGGTAATACAAACATGTCAACATAAACATCATAACAACAAATGTAACATTCGCGAATTCAACAATAATATAATTACAACTTTAGGGACCCAACGTGACAATGACCAATATTAAAAAAAAACCATAAACCGTCATTTAACTGAACGATTGGGATAGTGATGGAACGACCCAAATTCAAAAGTAAAATTTTATAAAACGGTGTTCAACATAACTAAATTCTATCTTTTATTTAACTTAAATATCTTACAAATAAATCTAAAATACTATTTACTTAAAAAGAAAAGAAAGAAACGATTCCTTCTTTTGCCAAAAACCAATGAATGTTAACGATTTTAGAGTTTCAATAATTTAGGATGTTTAGTTATGGTTTTGAAAGACATTTAATAACATATTAAACTGAAACATCTGTCCCTCTAATCATGCCAACATTAATTGGTGATATATATATATATATATATATATATAGGGTAGGGTTCAAATAGGAACCAACCTTTAAGTAGCAACTATAGGAACCAATCTGAGTCATCAATCTTCAATGTCATGATTGTAAATAAGTAAAACTTTAATTGATTGTTATTTTAATAAAGGGGTATTAATGTCTTTTGTTCAATATCATTTATTAGGTAATTAATAAGAAACTCATGTATATTTGGAAACAGCAAATTAGTGTTTATGGTATACCCAAATGTATTTATTGTATATACTATTAAAATTATATCTCGGTATATATACAATAGTGTACATTGGTGTATATTCATTTTTTCATTCATCATCATCACCAACACAAGATATACATTGGTCTATATTCGTTTTTTCATTCATCATCATTCAACATCATCAACACAGATATACATTGGTGTATATTGGTTTTTTCATTCTATCATCATCAACACAGATATACATTGGTGTATATTCGTTTTTTCATTCATCATCAACACAGATATGCATTGATGTACACAGATATACATTGGTGTATATTCGTTTTTGAAGTGTACATTGGTGTATATCAGTTTTTTTTTTTTTGTTCATTCATCATCATCATCAAACACATATATACAACGGTGTACATCAGTTATACATTGATGTATATCATTTTTTTTCTTTTCATTCAACATCATCAACACAGATATACATTATGATAAGAAACTCATAATTTTCATACATTATGATAGCTTCGTCCAACGTTCTAAACTTGGCACCTACAAATGGTTTAACATCGTCTGGTACAACAGGCGTCCAATATCTCGTCCCACCGGGAGACTCATATACGTTGCTCGACGAGGAACCTACAATAAAAAAATGTAAAATTAAAAATGAATTTTACAATATTTAAAAAATATAGTTAGACATGCTACAACTCATATACGGTACACCTGTGTATATTGAGTAACACACAGGCTGTGTCATACTGCACATTCCATTTTTTATAATGAATATACACCTGTGTATATTTAACGTCAAACAAAATACTATCAGTTTATTATAACGTCTTTTACCACCTATAATACACTTGTGTATAATAATTAATTAATTTGTTGTTATACACTGGTGTATAACAACCAAGAAACTAAGAACAAATCTTATTGTATCTGTATAACCCCAATAACTATATATGATACACCAGTGTATAACTCTTTACTCATTCCAATTCTGTGCGTAAAATATGACTTATAGAATACAAAACAACTATTTTGCAAATCAATAATAAACCACACTATAAGGCTAATCCAAATAGAAATCACAAAAAACGTGATTCTCGCACGAAAAACAATTAAAAAAATAAAAAAAATACATAAATACCTTGATTTTCAACACTATTTAGAAACAAAGCTTGTGATTGTGTTTCATGATCTTCTATCACATGAGATTGTGATTCAATGTTTTCATGTATAGAATTATTATCCATAACTCGGAAATCTGAATCATTGGCCGATTTTAGATTCTTTTAAATCGAAAGTTTTTTCAATTCAATTAATTTAAATCTTTTGAATTCGACTGGAAGTTATTTCGATTCAATCGAATTCAATCGAACGTGATTTTTTTTTATTTGGGATTAGAGATGATAATAGGTTGAGAGATTTAAGGAAAGTAGAAAAAAAACTTGCATATTAATTGCAGGAAGATAATTAACTGCCATATATAAAACTTTTAATTAAATTAAAATATAATATTTAATTGTCTAATTACATAACTACCCTCTAGATCAAGATCAAAGATGAATGGCTCAGATTGGTTCCTAAGTTCCTAACTAGGCTCTTGGTTCCTATTTGATCTTTTTCCTATATATATATATATATATATATATATATATATATATATATATAAGTCTAATCATTAATATTAGGGAAATTGGATTTTAACACCCTGAACTATTGACAATTGGCTACTAACGCACTAAACTACAAAATTGAACAATACCGCACTGTACTTTCAACTTATTGGCCTGTATCACCCTCAGACTAACCATGGTTATTTTCTGCTGACGTGGCATGGTGATGTGTCCCTTTTGCTGACGTGGCATGGTGACGTGTCCATTTTTGCTAACGTGGCATGGGGAATTGGATTTTAACACCCTGGACTATTGATTATTGGCTGTTGACGCACTAAACTACAAAATTAATAGATTTGAGCTTGGTTCAAGAGTTTCAAGTCTGATTGTGTTTGATTTGGTTTGTGGTGAATCATTTTGTTAACATACACATATAAATGGTGAACACATCAAACACAAACGAAGTATCTTCAAGTGTGATTATTGTCTAAAATGATTCACCACAAAGATGGATCTTGGTCCAATGACACAAAGAACCTAATGACCGAACAATACAAATAATCGAACTACAGAAGACATAGATGATGACTTGAAACTCTTGAATCAAGCTCAAATCTATCAATTTTGTAGTTTAGTGCGTCAGCGGTCAATAATAAATAGTTCAGGGTGTTAAAATCCAATTCTCCATGCCACGTCAACAAAAATGGACACGTCACAATGCCACGTCAGCAAAAATGGACACATCACCATGTCACGTCAGCAAAAATTAACCATGGTTAGTCTGAGGGTGATACAGACCATTAAGTTGAAAGTACAGTGCGGTGTTGTTCAATTTTGTAGTTTAGTGCGTTAGCGGCAAATTGTCAATAATTCAGGTTGTTAAAATCCAATTTCCCTTAATATTAATAATAGTAAGTAATAAAATCAATATTCATATCAACGTTGAATAATTAAACCATAATTTTTACCAACACTAAATTTCGTATGGAAAGAAGCAAATTTTTCTATGAATTTGGTAAATAGATTGACTACAATCATAAATATACTAATTGGTGAGAGTAAATTGGTAGTCATTAGACATTAATGTGATTGGCCAAGAATTAGGAACCATTGTTGACTAACTTCAATTTGATGAATAAAAAAAACGGTTTTCGGATCATGTCTTAAACACATATAAACACCTCTACTTTTGTTCATGGTATTCCTAAATATTATAATGACTTATGAATCCCACCAAACCACCACTCATTCCCAAAGTAGCCACGCTATTGATTGCTAAGTTCTTCAGATCTTTGATTTACTCCTTGACCTTCCATGGTTCCTACACAAAGAAACTGGTTACTATCACTCTTATATTTTCCAGACATTCGTAACCGATCATGATGGTTTGCACACCTAGTTCCAACTATAAAAGCTGACTAGCTATGCAAATAAACCACTAGCCTCCGTTAGTTTAACCACCATAATAGTGGACACCGCCGCCAGGTTACTTGAGTCCGAGAAACCATCTTTGTTGCCAGTCATTTGTTCGAAAGAAAAGAACCCAACAACCTTTGGGTATTAACTATATGATGATCCATTTTATATCTAAGGTAATGATCCAATCCTATTGTTTTCTTACACTTAAACATAAACATACAAGAGCAAAGCTTTAACTATGTACATTTTGTCGACAAATTGATATAACTGATAAAAAAAAATGATGACCACTACTTTCAAAATGTATTAACTTTGTCTATGATGCTAACATGCATTTTGACTAGAACCATTGTCATTTAACATTTTTATATTAATTAATTATATGTTATTCATAGTTACATAGATTTCAAATATTTTACATAAATAAATTTCCATATCTTGGTTTTTAATAATAAAAATAACATCTATTAGTTGTTTCGTATTGTTAATATAGTCTTATACAATACAAAATGGTTCCTGGTTCATAAAAATATTATTATTACACTTAATATGGTTTAAAAAAAAAAGTTGTTTATAGAATAATGATTTAATTCTTTTTATTAAATAAAAAAACATTACGATTTGATTTCGATTGAGATTTTAGACCTTTTGACATATTACAAGAAAAGAGAATGTGTCAGTTTGTTGGGAATGATGTTTTGAAAATAAAACTAAAGTATAAACTGATATATTTAATATCTATCTCATACTTAAGGGTGTGGTGAGATAATTGTATAATAGTGGTTTTTCCAAATACATATAAAAGAATGAAACTTGAATTGTGTGTCAAATATTTACAATCGATAAGTCAAAAGCGACATATCTTGCACCCAAATATTAGATACTAAAACATCACTCTTAAATAGGTGCAAGCACGATTTACTGATTCTTGTTAAATTCTAGCAAGTCCATCGCAATTAAGATGAGTATTTCCTATCCCCTTTTTGTCTTTATTCATTTTTGGGGTGTTACATGTACACTTATACAAAATACACATACAAGTTCACATTTTTACAATACAATTCTAGTACATTGTGCATTTTCTTACATACGTGTTTTATGCTTAGATATTACATGTAGAATACATTTGTACTTAGTGAAATCATTAGCCATGTACAAGCCGACCTTAACATTGGCTAGCGCTATTGGATTGACAACCCACCTAGGTGATTCTCCCCTTTTTTCATCGAAGAGTCCATGGTCATTGTTAAGTTATTATCCATTTATTGGATAAGTACACCGCCGTTCATTTTAGTACATTTATACAGTCACAAGATTGATTTCGCTCATTTGTATGATACATTGTTTACATAAATGCACTGTAGCTTTGCACTTGAATTGTATAACATTTTCCAACTTACTATATGTCTTAAAACTAGGAATGCTCACCAACATTTCATATGTTGACAAAACTTATTTTGTACATGTTTCAGGTGCAGTTTGATCTTAGTTTCATAGCATTGGATTTTAGTGCTTGCTTTTAATAATTTATTTCAAATTTCATGTTTTGTTCAGACTTTTGTATTTTTTCCATTTCATCTATGTAAGACAATTTAAATTATTCAATAATATATTTACATTTTAGTACCATGTGCTTTTGAACAATCGTCACTATATGACACCTCGATGATTCCGCCATCGGTTGGAGTGTTACAACAAACAATCACAAAACAGTCCAAAAATTTACTCTACACTCGCATGCAAACAAACAAAACAACAGCATTTAACCAAACACATTGTATGCAACATGAAACACCTTAAAATTTTTCAAACCACATCAACTTTGATATAAGCTTGGACACAAAATGAGCTAACCATGACACACACAGCCGTTAAAAAGACACAAAGAACAGATATTATCATATAATTATTATCACATAACATTGATCTCACCTTACAAATCACCCTTTCGAAGAGATAGAGATAAGGCGCTGTAAGAAATGTTCAAATGATAAGCATACAGATTGTTTTTAAAAGTTAATAATGTTTATAATAAAAACTAACAAAGTGGAAAACAGATGCACAACTCATACAGCAGCCACGTGTCCAGAACACCATCTAAAAAAAAAAAAAAAAAAAAAAAAAAAAAACCCGCCTAACAGAGAATCGAACCGGCGCCTTACACACTACAATCTTTCTGCCAAACCACCACACCATGAGCACAATATCTAAAATCACTTCACAAATAATAATACTTATTCGCTTTAAAAAAACACAGCACTTAAATTCATTGTTCAAACCCGAAGGCTTAATATTATAGTTAAATAATAATAATAATAATAATAATAATAATAATAATAATAATAATAATAATAATAAGCAATGATTACCCAATCATTTATAAAGCCCCATGGAGCCCTTTCCCACTACACACCTATTTTCCCAT